>JAPXFY010000024.1:12223275-12230775 GCA_030674185.1 Monoplex corrugatus
TCCGCGTGTTACACCATCTCTGCCTTTTTCCTTTTTTTTTTCTCAATGCAGCTTAAAGCGCGGGGGTGTCACAAGGCAGAAAGTGCCACTCCTCTGCGGTGAGTAAGACACACACTGTTGTTGTCTGTATCACTCGGGCCTGGTTGACGCCACGATATATATTATGATAATAAGCGTACAGTACAACCCTGTTCTAGACGGAACTCCATAGCATCATGATTATCATTATCATCGTCATCATCATCATTGCACTATAATAGCTTCTGTGGCCGTTAAGGTGACGTAGAAAATGAGACCAAAAACAACACAACAACAACAACAACACAACAGAAAAACAAAACTAAACAAAACAAAAAAAAAGTGCAGCACACGTGAAATCTTTCAGGAAGCGAAGAAACAGAAGAGAAAAAGAAAGAAGAAAGAAAAGAAAGAAGAAAACAAGAACAATAACAAGAAAAAGAAAAGAAGAAGAAGAAGAAGAAGCAAGAAAGAAGAAGGAACAAGAAGAACAGACAAGAAAAGAAGAAGAAAAAAAAAGAAGAACAAGAAAGAAGAAGAACAAAAGAACAAGAAGAACAAGAAGAAAAAAAGAAGAAGAACAAGGAACAAGAAGAACAAGAAAAAAAAGAAAAGAAGAGAAAGAAGAAGAACAAACAGAAAAGAAGAACAAAGAACAAAACAAGAAGAACAAGAAAAGAAAAGAAGAAAAACAGAAAAGAAAAGAGAACAAGAAGAGAAGAACAAGAAGAAGAACAAAAGAAGAAGAAGAACAAGAAAAAGAAGAACGAAGAACAAGAACAAGAAAGAAGAAAAGAAGAACAAGAAGAAGAACAAGAAGAAAACAGAAGAAGAACAAGAAGAAAAAGAAGAAGAACAAGAAGAACAAGAAGAAGAACAGAAGAACAAGAAGAAGAAGAAAGAAGAAGAAGAAGAAGAACAAGAAGAAGAAGAACAAGAAGAACAAGAACAAGAACAAGAACAAGAAGAACAAGAAGAACAAGAACAAGAACAAGAGCAACAAGAAGCAGAAGAACAAGAAGAAGAACTAAAAGAAGAAGAAGAACAAGAAAAAGAAGAACACGAAGAACAAGAACAGAAGAACAAGAAAGAACAAGAAGAAACAAAAGAACAAGAAGAACAAGAAGAAGAACAAGAAGAACAACAAGAATAAGAACAAGAAGAACAAGAAGAAGAAGAAGAAGAAGAAGAAGAAGAACAAAAAGAAGAAGAATGTAATGGTGGGTTGCTGTTGTTCTCACCAATGTGCTTATCTCGGTGTGCTGGATGAGATGTCAGGTTTTGCATACAGCTTTTCTCAGGCAATGCATCTAGCAAGCCGGGATTTAGCGTTCAAGAGGCTTCATCATCATCACCAGGTGCCTTGCCGCATGGCGTTGGCGATTATGGACTTCCATCTGTCTCTATCTCTTGTTGCCTCAAGCATCTCTTCCACCTTCCCTGTCTTCAGCCACTCTGCAAGTCCGTCCAATATTTTCTCCCCGGGTCTACCTGGTGCTCTCTTTCCCTCCAGCTTTCCTGTTGTGACCAGGTGCTCTAATCCCCCTTTCCTCATAAAATGGCCTATAAATGTTGCCTGTCTTTTCCCAATCTTCCTTATGAATGATCTTCTTGTGTCTGCCTCCAACAAGACTGTCTCGTTTGTTTTCTTTGCGGTCCATGGAACTCTCAACATTCTTCTTAGAAACCACATCTCGGCTGTCTTAATCTTGTTCTGGCTTTGCTTGTTGAGTGTCCACACCTCACAACCGTATAACATTATCGGTTCTGCATAACATTCAAGAACTCTCTTCCTGATGTTAATTGATAGGCATTTGTTGGTAAGAATGCTCTTCATCTTTTTGAATGCTGTTTTGGCTCGGCCGATTCTGCTGGCTATTTCTGATGTACATCTACCGTCTGGTGAAATGATCGTTCCCAGATATTTAAACTTATCAACCTGTCTCAAGTTTGTTCGTTTGCTGTTATTTTGCATGAGGAGATTTCATGTTGTTGTTTTTTAACTGATTTCCTCACTCTTTCCACCAGTTTTCTGCAGGAAAAGCTACGGACACAGGTGGATGTTGATACTGAGGCTGTCTGGTCTTCTAGACATAACCTTATAAGTCATATAACGGAATAGCCAGGCAGATCAAGGCATCTAATGACCATAGTCCCCTTGTGCTCACAGAGTAGGTCATTCAGCCATGAGCTGAAATCGGGGGTAACTTCTACAGGGCTGAAGTCAGAGGTACCAGACCTTTGGGTGATCTCTAACAAACCATGACTGTATGCAGTCTAACGTAAATGTCTACACGGCTATCTACATCAGCCGATAATGGTAGTAACCTGCTGAAATCCTCTCATGGTGTAGCAGCGTAAAGAGAGAGAGAGAGAGAGAGAGAGAGAGAGAGAGAGAGAGAGAGAGAAGAGAGAGAGAGAGAGAGAGGAAAGAGAGAGAGAGAGAGAGCGAGAAAGAGAGAGAGGGAGCAAGAGAGAGAGAAAACAAGAGAGAAAGAGAGAGAGCGAGCGAGCGAGAGAGAGAGAGAGAGAGAGAGAGAGAGAAAGAAAGAGAGAGAGAAAGAAGAGAGAGAGAGAGAGAGAGAGAGAGAGAGAAGAGAGGACAGAAAGAAAGAGAGCGAGAGAGAGAGAGAGAGACAGAAAGAAAGAGAGCGAGATGGAGAGAGAGAGAGAGAAAGAGAGAAGAAAGAAAGAGAGCGAGAGAGAGAGAGAGAAGAGAGAAGAAAGAAAGAGAGCGAGAGAGAGAGAGAGCTAGAGAAAGAGAGAGAGAGAGAGAGAGGGCCAGCTAAATAGAGAGCATAAGTGTGTGTGTGTATGTGTGCGCGCGCACACGCGCGCGCGTGTGTGTGTTCTGTACGTGTGTGTGTGTGTATGTGTGTGTGTGTGTGTGTGTGTGTGTTTGTGTGCGTGTTTGTGTGTTTGTGTGTGTGTGTGTGCTTGTGTGTATGTGTGTGTGTGCGTGTTTGTGTGTGCGTGTGTGTTTGTGTGTCTGCATTTGTGTGTGTATGTATGCGTGTGCATGTGCATATGTGCGCCCACGCACGCGCGCGCGCGCGTGTGTGTGTCTGTCAGTCTGTATGTGCGTGTATGCGTACGTAAATGATTACATGTCAACGTGTGTTAATTATACCTGTGCGCGCGCTCGGACATACGCGTACCCAAAGTGCGTGCTGGAATAGTATTTCAGGCTGAACAACAAACGAGTAGCTAGAGAAAAAGAGAAAGAGAGAGGCCAGCTAAATAGAGCATAACTGGTGTGTAATGTTGCGGAACCAGCGCTGTGTGTGTCTGTACGTGGTAGTGTACTGTAGTGTTTGTGTCGTGTGTTCTGTCGTGTTGTGTGTTTGTGTGTTGTTGTCTGTTGTCATGTGTGCTGTGTGCGTGTCTGTCTGTCTGTCTTTGCTGCCTGCCATTTGTGTGTGTATGTTGCGTGTGCTTGCCTATGTCGCCACGCCGCCGCCGCGCTGTCTGTTGTCCTGTCGTCCTGTAGTGCTGTATGCTGTCGAAATGATCTGTCCGTTGTCCTGTGCCTGCGCTCCTGCGTACCGTTGTGCTGGAATATTTTCAGCTCCCACGTACGTGATTGTCATTTGCCCGCCATACTGATGATAGTCTTTCCCTGTCACTGTCATTGACCCTGATCTGATGTACGTTTCTGTGCTTGCCTGTCTGTCTGTCTGTCTGCATGCCTGCCTGCCTGTCTGTCTGTCTGTCTGCCTGCCTGTCTGTCTGCCTGCCTGCCTGCCTGTATGTCTGTCTGTCTGTCTGCTGTCTGCCTGCCTGTATGTATGTCTGTCTATCTGTCTGTCTGTCTGTCTGACTGTCTGTTTCCGTATCTGTCGGATTTTCTGTCTCTCCGAGTGTCTTTTTTCTGTCTGTCTGTCTGTCTATCTGTCTGTCTCGTTATCTGTCCGATTTTCTGTCTCTCTTTAAGTTTTTTTGTTTGTCTGTCTTTCTCTTTGCCTGTCGGATTTTCTGTCTGTCTCTTCGTCTGTCTGTCAGTCTATCTGTCTGTCTCTTTCTACTACAGACTTTTCTGTTTATCCGTCTGTATGTCTATCTGTCCGTCTCTTTGTCTGTCAGATTGTCTGTCTCTCCGTATGTCTGTCTGTCTGTCCGTCTGTCTGTCTCTTTATCTGTCAGATTGTCTCTCAGTATGTCTGTCTGTCTTCTTAATTGTCGGATTGTCTGTCTCTCCGTATGCCTGTCTGTCTGTCTGTCTTTTTATCTGTTCGATTGTCTGTCTTTCTGTCTGTCTGTCTCTTTATCTGTCAGATTGTCTGTCCGTATGTCTGTCCTTTCTGTCTGTCTTTCATCTGTCGGATTGTCTGTCTCTCCGTATGTCTGTCTGTCTGTCTCTTTCTCTCTCGCATTGTCTGTCTGTCTGTCTGTCTTTTTTATCTGTCAGATTGTCTCTCCGTATGTCTGTCTGTCTGTCTTCTTTGTCTGTCGCATTGTCTGTCTCTCCCCGCATGTCTGTCTGTCTGTCTTCTTATCTGTTAGATTGTCTGTCTTTTCATGTCTGTCTCCTTATTTCTCGGATTGTCTGTCTTTCTTTCTGTCTGTCTCCTTATCTGTCAGATTGTCTCTCCGTATGTCTGTCTGTCTGTCTCCTAATCTGTCGGATCGTCTGTCTCTCCGTATGTCTGTCTTTCAGTCTTTCTGTCTGTCTCCTTATCTGTCGGATAGTCTTTCCGTATGTCTGCTTGTCTGTCTGTTGAATAGAATAATTGAAAACATTGTTGGCATGTAGTTAAATGTTTAATATTGTCCTTGAAGGGTTAAAAAGATAGTTGTTTTGATCATGATCATGCACCCGCGTAAACACACTCACACGCGCGCGCGTGTGGTGGCATGCTGGCATTCGAATATGCGTATACATTTTTACTTTGATGGTGAAATATCTGACTGTACGTCTTTCTGCTTTGTTTTGTTTGTTTTGTTTGTTTGTATTGTATTGTTTGTTGTTTGTGTGCGTTTTGTTTTGTTTTGTGTTTGTGTTGTTTGTTTTATTTGAATTTTGTTTTGTTTGTTTGTGTTGTTTATTTCTTTGTTGTTTTTGTGTGTTTACAATTTGTTTTTCATTTTGGGTTGTTTTTTCTTTTGTTTTTGTTTGTTTTGTTTTTTGTTTGTTTTATTTGGATTTTATTTTCGTTTTGTGTGTGTGTGTGCTTTGGCTGGTTTTTTTTTTATTTGAAGTCTTTTTCAGGCTTTTTTCTTTTTTAATAAAGAAGTTAGCTACAGCAGAGGTATAAGTTTGCTGATGTGCTTTATATGCCGTTAAAACAAAGATACAATTTCATTTCATTTCATTTCTCTGCCTCTGTCTCTCTGTCTGTCTTCTCCGACTCTGTCTGTCTCGTTCTCTCTCCTTTTCTCTGTCTCTCTCTCTTTCACACAAACACACACGAACACGCACACACGTGCACACGCACCACGCCACACGCGCACACGCGCACACGCGCACGTACATACACACACGCACGCACACGCACACACACAGCACGCACACGCAACGCACGCCCACGACACCACACCACGCCACCACACACACACACGCACGCACACGCACGCACACACACACACACACGCACACCACACACGCTCACACACGACACACGCACACACACACACCACACACATCACACACACTCTCACTCTCACACTCCACACAACACACACCTCTCTCTCATTCTCTCTCTCTCCATGCCCCTCTCTCTCTTCTCTCTCCCCTCACACCCACATTTTATGTTACCTTACTATGTGTATTTACAAAGCTTTGAAGTTACTGGATACTGTTTACATTAAAGACTTGTGGCTGGTTAGATAATCATAATCATGGTAGATTTTTTGTGTACAGGATTTTAGTTTAACCCTTTGACTCCTGCACTTTGTCCACCAGCATCTTGCATTGTCAACCATGCTAGCAAAGCAAAAACTTAACCCTTTGACTTCCTACCCAATCCACCAGTTTCCTGCAGGAAGTTTGCCGATGTGCCAGTTTATAATATACCGTTAAATAAAGATACACTTTCATTACATTTCTCTGTGTCTGTCTCTTTATCTCTCTCTCTTTATCTCTCTCTCTTTTCTTCTCTCTCTCTCCTTCCTCTCTTCTTTTCTCCTCTCTCTCTTTCTCTCTTCTCTCTCCTCTTTCTCTCTCTTTCCTCTCTCTCTCTCCTCTTTCTCTCTCTTTCTCTCTTCTCTCTTCTTCTTCTCTCCTCTCTCTTTCTCTCTCTCCCCTCTCTCTCTCTTTCTCTCTCTCTCTTCTCTTCTCTCTCTCTTTCTCTCCTCTCTCTCTTTCTCTCTCTCTCTCTCTCTCTCTCTCTCTCTTCTCTCTCTCTTTCTCTCCTCTCTTTCTTCTCTCCTCTTCTCTCTCTCTCTCTCTCTCTCCTCTCCCTCTTCTCTCTCTCTTCACTCTCATTCTTTCTCTGTCACCTCTCTCAGTCTGTGACATTATTGTGTTATTACGAAGCATTGAAGATACTATGTACTGTCACATCATAGACTTGTGGCTGGTTGAATAATCCACGGTCACTTTTCTGTGTACAGGGTTTGGGTTTAATGTTTCATATCTACAGCTCCCTTCAGTAAGGGGCCTTGGCATCTTTTGTATAAATCACATTCCTATTCTCTCAGTATCTGTGTATGTCTCTCTGTCTCTATCTGTTTGTCTTTGTCTGTCTGTTTCTCTGTCTGTCTGTGTCTGTCTGTTTGCCTACCTGTCGTCTGTCTGTCTGTCTCCTACTCTGTCTATTTCTCTGTCTCTGTCTGTATGTTTGTCTATCCCTGTCTCTCTGTCTCTGTCTGTCTGCCTGCGTGTCTCTCCCTCTCTCTGTCTGTCCCTCTCATCTCTCCTCTCTCTCTCTCTCTCTCTGTACTCTTATCGTTTATAATGTAAGAATTTTAAATTTTTTAGCAATTGGTACTGTGGGCAGTAGTTAAGTGGGTGAACGTCCAATATAAAAGTCCTGGGTTCGATCCCTCTAGACATTTCTCCCAGACAGGTAAAGGGATGGAGAATTTATTTTCTGATCTCGCATGCAGGATATCACATATGAACGGTTAAAGACTCTGTACGTAAGCCATGTAAGTGGCTGGTTTTTTTTTTCTTTCTTTTTTTTTGTAAGGATCATTGCACTCAAGGAGGTTTACCTTTGTGCTCGCCTTTTTTTTTTTTCGTCCCATTTTCTACGCCACTTTATTGGGCGCAGAAGCTGAAACAGTTTTCATTACGCGATGATGATGATGTGGATGTGGATGATAATCATGATGCTATGGAGTTCAATCTAGGATTGAGACTGCGTGACAGGGTTGTACTCTACGCTTACTATCATAATTATATCCTGGCGTCTACCAGGCCCGAGAGATACAGACACCTGCGGTGTTGGTCAGAAGATTTGAGCAACACCCACAATGACGCATCCACGAAGTGGATGAGACTCGACTGTGCGGTTCCAGTCTTCCCAATTAGCCCATAGC
>JAPXFY010000024.1:12233275-12255775 GCA_030674185.1 Monoplex corrugatus
AGTAGTTGTTTTTTCTCTCTCTTCGAGTGGGATTTGAACTTGTGCTGACAGGCTGGAAAGCTGGAGTTGTGTACAGGTTCCCAAAACCGGTCGGTGATTTCTTTATGGTCTTTGGATACGTGGCTCCATTTTGTAGCTCAACAGCATGGGCGACCTTCGAAACTGGGTACGTACCTTGTGGTTATTTTCTTCACATGTAGGGTTATACGTAACTTACTGATTGTTTTCTTCAAACGTAGGGTAATACGTATTTTACTGATTGTTTTCTTCACACGTAGGGTAATACGTATTTTACTGATTGTTTTCTTCACATGTAGGGTTATACGTATTTTACTGATTGTTTTCTTCAAACGTAGGGTTATACGTAACTTATGGTTATTTTCTTCACACGTAGGGTAATACGTATTTTACTGATTGTTTTCTTCAAACGTAGTGTAATACGTAACTTATGGTTATTTTCTTCACACGTAGGGTAATACGTATTTTACTGATTGTTTTCTTCAAACGTAGTGTAATACGTAACTTATGGTTATTTTCTTCACACGTAGGGTAATACGTATTTTACTGATTGTTTTCTTCAAACGTAGGGTAATACGTAACTTATGGTTATTTTCTTCACACGTAGGGTAATACGTATTTTACTGATTGTTTTCTTCAAACGTAGGGTAATACGTAACTTACTGATTGTTTTCTTCACATGTAGGGTTATACGTACCTTATGGTTATTTTCTTCACATGTAGGGTTATACGTACCTTATGGTTATTTTCTTCACATGTAGGGTTATACGTACCGTATGGTTATTTTCTTCACATGTAGGGTTATACGTACCGTATGGTTATTTTCTTCACATGTAGGGTTATACGTACCGTATGGTTATTTTCTTCACATGTAGGGTTATACGTACCTTATGGTTATTTTCTTCACATGTAGGGTTATACGTATTTTACTGATTATTTTCTTCACATGTAGGGTTATACGTAACTTATGGTTATTTTCTTCACATGTAGGGTTATACGTACCTTATGGTTATTTTCTTCACATGTAGGGTTATACGTATTTTACTGATTATTTTCTTCACATGTAGGGTTATACGTACCTTATGGTTATTTTCTTCACATGTAGGGTTATACGTACCTTATGGTTATTTTCTTCACATGTAGGGTTATACGTACCGTATGGTTATTTTCTTCACATGTAGGGTTATACCACAAGTAGATCACTCATAAGGAAGATTAGGAAAAGACAGGCAACATTTATAGGCCATTTTACGAGGAAGGGGGATTTGGAGCACCTGGTCACAACGGGTAAGCTGGAGGGAAAGAGAGCACCAGGTAGACCCAGGGAGAAAATGCTGGACGGACTTGCAGAGTGGCTGGGGACGAGGAGGGTGGGGGAGATGCTAGGAGCAACGAGAGATAGAGACAGATGGAAGTCCATGATCGTCAACGCCATGCGGCAGGGCACCTGATGATGATGATGACGTAGGATTATAATAACTTACTGATTACTTTCTTCACATGTAAGGTCATGCGTAACTTGCTGATTGTTTTCTTCACATGTAGGGTTACATTATTTTACTGATTATTTTCTTCACATGAGGGTTGCATGTACATTGCTGATTATTTTCTTCACAGGTAGGGTTATAGGTACACACGTGACTTACTGATTGTTTTCTTCACACGTAGACTAACATGTACATTACTGATTATTTTCTTAACATGTAGGCTTGCATGATGCACATCAGAAGTAGCCAGCAGAATCGGCCGAGCCAAAACAGCATTCAAGAAGATAAAAAGCGTTCTTACCAACAAATGCCTATCAATTAACATCAGGAAGAGAGTTCTTGAATGTTATATAGAACCGATAATGTTATACGGTTGTGAGGCGTGGACAGTCAACAGGCAAAGTCAGAACAAACTTGAGGCAGCCGAAGTGTAGTTTCTAAGAAAAATGTTGAGAGTTCCACAGACAGCAAAAAAAACAACAACAAAAAAACAACAACAAACAAACAAACAAACAAACAAACAAACAAACAAACAAACAAACAAAAAACCAAAAACCAAAACAAATGAGACACTCTTGATGGAGGCAGACACAAGAAGATCATTGATAAAGAAGATTAGGAAAAGGTAAGCAACAGTTATAGGACATTTTATGAGGAAAGGAGAATTAGAACACCTAGTCACAACAAGAAAGCTAGAGGGAAAGAGAACACGAGGTAGACCCAGGGAGAAAATATTGGACGGACATGCAGGGTGGCTGAGGACAGAGAGGGTAGGAGATGTATTTGCAGCGACAAGGGATAGATTCGTATGGACGGCCATGATCGCCAACGCCATGTGGCAGGGTACATGATGATGGTAATGTAGGCTTACACGTAATTTACTGACCATTTTTTCACATGTAGACTAACATGTAACTTACTGATTATTTTTTTCACATGTAGACTTACACGTGCTTTATTTTATTTTTTTTTTTTTTTAACTCTCTCTCCCCTCAATTCCCAAGTTACGACAATTCATAAACTTTCTGTCTTCAACGATTTCATTTCAGAGTTATCTTCTTCAGCTTAATGATGAATTATCTAGGAATTCATCTGAGCTGTTTTTATGTCTTTGTCCTAAATCTGGTGGAGTTCTTTCTTTGGTGTTGTTGTAGTTGTGCTTATTGTTGTTGTTGCTGCTGTTGTTGTTGATGTTGTTGCTACTGTTGTTGTTGGTGTTGTTGTTGCTACTGTTGTTGTTGTTGTTGATGTTGTTGTCATGGATGTTGTTGCTACTGTTGTTGTTGTTGCTGCTGTTGTTGTTGATGTTGTTGCTACTGTTGTTGTTGTTGCTGCTGCTGTTGTTGTTGCTGTTGTTATTGTTGTTGTTATCATAGTTGTTGTTGTTGCTGATGCTGTTGTTATTGTTGTTGCTGTGTTGCTGTTGCTGTTGCTGTTGTTGACGTTGCTGTTGTTGTTGTTGTTGCTGCTGCTGTTTTTATTGTTGTTGTTGCAGCTGTTGTTGTTGTTGTTATTGTTGTTGTTGCTGTTGTTGCTGCTGTTGTTGTTGTTATTGTTGTGTTGTTGTTGCTGTTGTTGTTGTTGTTATTGTTGTTGTTGCTGCTGCTGTTGCTGTTGCTGTTGTTATTGTGCTTGTGTTGGTTATTGTTGCTGCTGCTGTTGTTGTAGTTGTGCTTGTGGTCGTTGTTGTTGTTGTGTTGTTGTTCTGCTATTGCTGCTATTGCTGTTTTTGTAGTTGTTGTTGCTGCTGCTGCTGTTGTTGTTGTAGTTATAGTTATTGTTGTTTTGTATGTATGTGTACGTTCGACAAAGGCATTTGATGGGAAATTTGTGTCTGTCTTATTTTGTTAATTAAATACAGGTTTTTATTCTGATTTAGTGCGTTCGTATTTTTGTGTTTTCTTGAAAGTCTAGAACTTTGTGAGAACATAGGTTCCAGATACAGGTTTGTGGTTTTATTTACACACACACACACACACACACACACACACACACACACACACACACACACACACACACACACACACACACACACACACACACACACACACACACACACACACACACATATATATATATATATATATACATACATACATACATACATACATACATATATCATCATCATCAGGTGCCCTGCCGCATGGCGTTGGCGATCATGGACTTCCATCTGTCTCTATCTCTTGTTGCCCCTAGCATCTCCCCCACCCTCCTCGTCCCCAACCACCCTGCAATTCCGTCCAGCATTTTCTCCCTGGGTCTACCTGGTGCTGTCTTTCCCTCCAGCTTTCCCGTTGTGACCAGGTGCTCCAAATCCTCCTTCCTCATAAAATGGCCTATAAATGTTGCCTGTCTTTTCCTACTCTTCCTTATGAATGATCTACTTGTGTCTGCCTCCATCAAGACTGTCTCGTTTGTTTTCTTTGCTGTCCATGGAACTCTCAACATTCTTCTTAGAAACCACATCTCGGCTGCCTCAGTCTTGTTCTGGCTTTGCCTGTTGACTGTCCACGCCTCACAACCGTATAACATTATCGGTTCTACATAACATTCAAGAACTCTCTTCCTGATGTTAATTGATAGGCATTTGTTGGTAAGAATGCTTGTCATCTTTTTGAATGCTGTTTTGGCTTGGCCGATTCTGCCGGCTATTTCTGATGTGCATCTGCCGTCTGATGAAATGATCGTTCCCAGGTATTTGAATTTATCAACCTGAGTCAAGGTTATGCCATTTGCTGTTATTTTGCATGAGGGGATTTCATGTTTTTTACTGATCACCATGACTTCAGTCCTTTTGCTGTTTAGTTCCAGCCCCTTACCTTTGCTTTCTATTTCTAGTATATTCACAAGGTTTTGTAGGTCCCTTTCATTTTCTGCAATTAGCGCAGTGTCATCTGCGTATCCAATGTTGTTTATCATTGTCCCTCCAACCTTTAATCCAGGGTCTTCTTCTAGGCTTCTCATGATGTTTTCGCTGTAAAGTGTAAACAGATCTGGTGACAAAACACAACCCTGTCTGACTCCTCTTTTGATGTTTTGGAAAGAACTTACATTGTTTTCTATTCTCATAGCAGCTGTTTGTTCCCAGTACATATTTCGGATTATTCGTAGATCTTTTCCATCAACATTGAGTCTCTCCAGTTGGTTGATCAATTCATCATGTCTTACCCGATCGAAAGCCTTGGTGTAGTCAAAAAACAAAATACAAATCCTTATTCATCTCAATTGACCTCTCTATGATAGTTCTTAGGATGTATATGGCATTAATAATTCCTTTCCCTTCCACAAGTCCGCACTGTTCTTCTGCTATCTCTCTTTTGATTCTATTCCTTGTCTTCATCATGATTATTCTTAACAGGATTTTTGTTACATGACTCATCAAACTGATTGTGCGATGGAGTTCGCATTCTATGGCCCCTGTCTTCTTTGGAAGTGCAATGAAAATTGATTTCGACATATCTTTGGGGATTTTTCCAGTGTCGTAAAGTTCATTTAGGACTGTTATTTTTTCTATGCCAGGCTTCAATCATCTCTGTAGTAATGTTGTCTGGTCCTGGGGCTTTTCCTGGTTTCATCTTTTTCAGTGCCGCTCTAACTTCATCTTTCATTATGGGTGGTCCTTCAAAGTTCTTTTTTATAATGCGTTCTTCGTTTCTGTCATCCTCAAAAAGTCCTCTAATGTACTCTCCCCATCTGTCTAATATTTTGTCTTTTTCCATGATAAGCGTAGTATTTTTCCTGTGGACAATTTCTTCAATTCGTCTGTACATACCCTGAGGATCCGTTTTGTGTCGGTCTTCTATTTCTTTGCACTTTGTTTTCAGCCAAGCTTCCTTAGCTTCATTGCACCTATTGCTGATCTCCTTGTTTATCTTCCTGTATTTCTCCTCGTTTCTCTTTGCCTTCTTCCTTTCCTCCATCAAGCCCAAAATTTCATTAGTCATCCTATTCTTTTTTGCTTTTCTATCTGCCTTAGGGATTTCTTCACAGAGCTTCATTTATCGAATTTCTCAACTTTGTCCATTGTTCCTCACTGTCACCAAAGTCCAGAGCACTGAATTTGTTTTGAACATGTACATTAATTTTTTTACGTATCACTTCATCTGTCTTTAAGAGTCCAAGGTTTAGTTTGATGTTGCTTTTGGTCTGTTTCCTTTTCCTCAATTTCAGTCTATATCTTCCCGCTACAGGACTGTGGTCATTGTTGCAGTCTGCGCCTGGTAGTGTTTTTGCTGACAGTAAAGAATTTCTAAATCTTTTGTTGATCAGGATGTAGTCAATCTGATTTTTGGTATTATCTTCTGGACTCAACCAAGTCCATTTTCTTCTGTTAGGCTGCTCAAACCAGGTGTTTCCTACCATGAACTCATTCATCTGTGCCCATTCTACAAGTTTCCCTCCCCTTTCATTTTGTGTACCAAGGCCATGAGGTCCAACTATATCCTCCGCCCTATCCTGTCCCACTTTAGTATTAAAATCTTCCATTATTACAGTAACTTCTTGTGATTTTCATTGGACTTTGGCCATCTCTAATACTTCGTAGAAGTTGTCGATGTCTTCCTAAGTACTTGCGGATGTTGGTGCATACACCTGAATGATGTTCATATCAAATGGTTTGCCTCTCAATTTGACCAGCAAAACTCTGTCGGACACAGCCCAGTATCCTTAACTGCTTTTGATTTGTCCTTGTCCATCATGATGCCTACTCCTCTTTCATGTGAGTTACCACCAGAGTATATCATTGTGTATTCTCCTGATGTTATCATGCCTGCCCCCTTCCATCTCACTTCCCCTAGTCCTAAAATACCAATGTTAAGCCTTTCCATCTCTGTTTTAATATTTTCTAATTTACCCTTCTGCAACAGTGTTCTTATATTCCATGTTGCAACTTTGATGTTTTTAAATCTGAGTTTAGGGGGTTTGGTCGCAGTAACTTGTTGACGGTCTGGTGTCACCTGCGCCGCATGACGGTCCCTACCGGACGAAGCTGCTCCACAGGAGCTCTTATTTACGTCGTTGTCTTCATTTTTCTGTTTCTGTCCATGAGTAACCTGGGAAAATTACGATGGTGGTTTCCGATTGCCTTCCATCGGTTTTGTGTACGGTCTCTCCGCTAGCCTTACTCTCTCCCGAGATGTCCACAAGGCAGTGGAGCTATTCACCCATAGCTTGGGGATCTGGTTCGTGGGCACCAGGGCATATCCACACGCCGGTGGGTCTGCGTGCCTCGCGTCTGGAGGCCAGACCTCCTCCGAGTCCCACGAGATTTAGCCTGAGTCCGTGAGGTGCTCAGTTACCGCCTGTCGCCACGCGGAGGCACAGCGTAGGGCTTGCTGATGGAGAGGCTATATACTGACAGGAAGAGACTTACGCCTTCTGCTCTTCTTTTCGCATAGCTGCAAGCAGCAGTGATAGCCAGCGGTGCAGGCTGAAGCCGACACACTAGACGCATTACATTGCCGATGACATAATTATATACAACACACACACATATATATATGGATGTGGTAATGCGTGGACGAAGTGATGTATAGATGTGGTGATGTCTGGATGTGGTGATGTGGGTAGGCGCTAGGCGTGGGTTTGATCATGTGCTCATGAGGTTATACATTGATATGGCAGATCGGGCTGTTCCTTATGGGCTCCATCAACAACCTGCCATACGTCATTGTCAACTCTGCTTCCAACACCATCGCTACAGGTAGATGATCATCCGCTGTCCCCTTTCTGCCTGTCTGTCTGTGTGTCTGTCTCTGTCTGCCTGCCTGTCTGTCTGTCTGTCTCTGTCTGCCTGTCTGTCTGTCTGTCTCTGTCTGCCTGCCTGTCTACCTGCCTGCCTGTCTCTGTCTGTCTGTCTCACTGTCCTCTCTGTCTGTATGTCTTTGTCTCTATCTCTCTCTCTTTCTCTGTCTGTCTGTCTGTCTGTCTCTCTTTGTCTCTATCTCCCTCTCTCTCTTTGTCTGCCTGCCTGTCTGCCTGTCTCTCTGTCTGCCTGCCTGCTTGTAGTTTGTCTCTCTGCCTCTCTGACTCCCTGTCTCCTTGTGTCTCTCTGTCTCACTGTCTGTCTGTCTGTCTATGTCTCTTTCTTTCTCTCTCTCTTTCTCTGTCTGTCTGTCTGTCTGTCTGTCTCTGTCTCTCTCTCCCCCTCTCTCTTATTTTAGCTTTTTTTTAGCGTAGGCTGTGTAGTTTGTTTTATATGTATAGAGCTATGCACTCAAAGTCTTATATCTTGAGTTTGAATCCCAGCCCGCAACATTATTAAAACCTAGTCTGTTCGTTGCCGATCGTCATGTTTCCATCATTGTGGGGGTGTCACCTTAGTACTTCATAGGCGCCTCTCCCCCACCCCTCTCCATTTCAACACCTTCCCAGCACGTATAGTCTTACACAGACTCAAGGAGTCTGCCAATCACCACAGCGGTATAACGACACAGAGTCTTCAAGGTAAGTTGCTGGCAGATTTGGATGGAACGCATATGGAATTGTCTGTGTACGATGATTCCCTCTCGAACAAATTCGAAAAGTCCAAACTCATGTGAAAGTTCACGATGTCTTCAAAAAAAAAAATGCATGTCGAGTTTTTATTTCTCTGAAGTTTCTTTTAGATCACAGCAACTGATATTCAAGATCGTATGAAACGACTTTCAGACTTTAAGTGTGAAGCAACTTCAACTGTAAGGATTACTGAGGATAGAGTTTCATTCTGGTAATGAAGAAAATAGGTTTGCATTGATGTTGTAGGAACCAGAAACTACACGAAAGAAGAATAAGAAGGCGTATCTATTACAAGACGAGACAGGCACATTTTTTTCCCGGCCACCTGGCCTTTGCCAAGCGTTAAGATCACAAACAAAAAACAAACAAACACCAGTTACAAAAATTGGGAAAAAACGACTGAAATTTCCCTACTGCTCTGTCCAGTGTGAGAAAAGGAAGTTGACTTTATCATACTCTTTGATAAGCGCTGTCTGTATACATGAACGATAGAAATCTTATCAAACCAAATACAAATCCTTTAGGAAGCTGGTGGATAGGGTGAGGGGAGTCAAAAGGGTAAGTTTATCCTTTGCTAGTATGTTTGGCAATGCAGGAAGCTGGTGGACATGGTGCGGGAGTCAAAGGGTTAAAGACGCTACTACACTTGCAATTTATGCTAGAAAATTTGTCTTGACCTTGCGTAGTTCTCTGTCGGGTGGTGTCATAGACCTATGTTTCTTGAAGACTAACTTAAGGTAAAATTGTTCTCTTTCTATTTTTTCTTCGCTGTCATTTATCAGGCTGTTTGTTCAAATTATGCAACGATTGTCTTTGAAATGTGTGCTTCATTGTTAATGTGTTAATTGCACGGCATTTTCTTTGAATTTTATAACATAATGTATGTAACTACTGAATTTATATGACTATGATATATCGTATTGAATTGTATTTATTAGACAAAAAATTTAAAAAAAAACAACAACCGAAAAAACAAAAACAAAACAAAAAACAACAACAACAACAACAACAAAAACCCCACACACGATGTTCAAGGTCATGTGTATTTTCATGATTACTCTGCAAGAAACAGAGTCTGTCAACGATTCAAGTAACGGAGTTTTCATGAAGAAGAAGAAGAAGAAGCATCTTTTATATAATGTCTGTTCACAATAGTGATTTTAGACATGAATAAGCTTACAAAAAAACCTGTTGTTTTTCTTCATCTTTCGTTCGTCATTTACAGGGTCAGCCCGCACTTGCCAATGAATCAGGCCATTTTTTCCATTTCCTTTGACTGGCATAGAGATTTGTGGTCAGAAAAGTTATAAATAAAGTTCTAAACCCGTAATCATAGAGATATTTTTCCTTTTCCAATACTGGTGTCTTGATGTGCAACGGTTTGGCCTCAGTGGACCCTGTTTTCTTTAAAAACACTCCATTACTAAAGAAATAAGAGGGAAGCAGGGATAATCTTTATAATATCAACCAAAGGACATAACTCTTGAGAGCCACGTAGGAATTATCTCCCATGTTGTGGAACTTCTCAAAGCTAACATAGTTTGCGCTACCCATTCAGCTAGCATAGAATCAGATACAAAGCACAAAAACCATCAGCTCAGAACACTCCTCTGTTTTTGTGTTTTGTATCTGATTCTATGCTAGCTGAATGGGTAGCGCAAACTGTGTTAGATTTGAGAAGTTCCACAACATGGGAGAGAATTGCTACGTGACTCTCAAGAGTTATGTCCTTTGGTTGATATTACTTCATTATTAATTTTCGTGTGTGCCTTTTTTTCTTTTCTTCTTTTTCTTCGTTTAGCGCTCATACAGTTTCTCTGACACATGTATGCACATTGTTTTGCCCACACTGTGCAGGCTGTATTTTGCTACACAGTCTGTACATTCCGTTTTTGGTGGGTGTGCATGTTTCGCTGTTTTCAGATTTCTGTAAACCAGAATTGACAGCATTCACAGGATCGTCAACGTGCATATTTGATATCTGATATTCTGCATACATATATACACACACCAAGACATTCTGCATACATATATACACACACCAAGACATTCTGCATACATACATACACACACCAAGACATTCTGCATAATTACATACATACACCAAGACATTCTGCACAAGTATATACACACACCAAGACATTCTGCACATATATACACACACCAAGATATTCTGCATACATATATTATACAAACACACACCAAGATATTCTGCATACATACATATATACACACACCAAGACATTCTGCATACATACATATCTACACACACCAAGACATTCTGCATACATACATATATACACACACCAAGACATTCTGCTATACATATATACACACACCAAGACATTCTGCATACTTTATACACACACCAAGACATTCTGCATACATTCATACATATACCAAGACATTCTGCACAAGTATATACACACACCAAGACATTCTGCATACATATATACACACACCAAGATATTCTGCATTACATTATATATATAATACACACCAAGATGTTCTGCATACATACATATATACACACACCAAGACATTCTGCATACTACATATTACACACACCAAGACATTCTGCATACATATATACACACACCAAGATATTCTGCATACTATATACACACACCAAGATATTCTGCATACATATATACACACACCAAGATATTCTGCATTACATATATACACACACCAAGACTATTCTGCATACATACATATATACACACACCAAGACATTCTGCATACATAGATATATAACACACCAAGACATTCTGCATACATATATACACACACCAAGACATTCTGCATACATATTATATACACACCAAGACATTCTGCATACATATTATACACACACCAAGACATTCTGCATACATATATACAACACACCAAGACATTCTGCATACATATTATACACACACCAAGACATTCTGCATACATGATATATAACACACCAAGACATTCTGCATACATATATATACACACCAAGACATTCTGCATACATATATATACACACCAAGACATTCTGCATACATATATACCACACACCAAGACATTCTGCATACATATTATATACACACCAAGACATTCTGCATACATACATATATACACACACCAAGACATTTGCATGCATACGTACATACACACACAAGACATTCTGCATACGTATATACACACACCAAGACATTCTGCATACGTTTATACACACACCAAGATATTCTGCTTATATATATATATACAAACACACACCAAGATATTCTGCATACATACATATATACACACACCAAGACATTCTGCATGCATAGATATACACACACCAAGACATTCTGCATACTACTATATACACACACCAAGACATTCTGCATACATACATATATAACACACCAAGACATTCTGCATACATATATAAACACACCAAGACATTCTGCATACATATATACACACACCAAGACATTCTGCATACATACATATATAAACACACCAAGACATTCTGCATACATATATACACACACCAAGACATTCTGCATACATATATACACACACACCAAGATATTCTGCATACATATATACACACACCAAGAATTCTGCATGCATAGATACACACACACCAAGATATTCTGCATACATACATATATACACACACCAAGATATTCTGCATACATACATATATACACACACCAAGACATTCTGCATACGTTTATACACACACCAAGACATTCTGCATACATTATATACACACACCAAGATATTCTGCATACATATATACACACACCAAGATATTCTGTATACATACATATATACACACACCAAGATATTCTGCATACATACATATATACACACACCAAGATATTCTGCATACATACATATATACATACACACACCAAGATATTCTCCATACATACATACATACATATAAACACACACCAAGATATTCTGCATACATAATTATACATACAACACACCAAGATATTCTGCATACATATATACACACACCAAGATATTCTGCATACATATATACACACACCAAGATATTCTGCATACATATATACACACACCAAGACATTCTGCATACATATATACACCAACACAAAACATTCTGCATACATATATATACACACCAAGACATTCTGCATACATACATATATACACACACCAAGACATTTTGCATACTACATACACACCAAGACATTCTGCATACGTATATATACACACCAAGATATTCTGCATACATACATTATACATACACACACCAAGATATTCTGCATACATACATACATATATACACAGACCAAGATATTCTGCATACATATATACACACACACCAAGATATTCTGCATACATACATATATACATACCACACCAAGATATTCTGCATACATACATACATATATACACAGACCAAGATATTCTGCATACATATTATACATACACACACCAAGTATTCTGCATACATACATATATCATACACACACAAGGTATTCTGCATACATATATACATACACACACAAGATATTCTGCATACATATATACACACACCGAGATATTCTGCATACATACATATATAGACAACCAAGATATTCTGCACACATTATTATACACACACGGAGAGGTTTAAAGCACTGGCAAGTCTACACACATGCTCACAAGGGAGATAACAAAAAATCAAACTTCTTTCCCACATGGCAGAGTTGTCCCGCAGGATCGAACTAAGGATCTTCCGACTGAAGTCTGATGTTTACCCACCCTTCCTACCCACCCCTTGACTGCTGTTTGGCTGATCCAGCTAAACAACGTATGGAAAGACAGAGGGCTTCCCAAAGATTTAAAACTAAGAATCCTGAAAATTTTGATTTGGCCTGTATAGTTTCGAAACCTGGACAATCATCATCTCATCCATTTCCATTGCCGTGGACGAAGGTGGGAGTTCCACTCTTCGTCACGAAGGATTGCCAGGCGACACGGTCTTTGCTCCTGTGTATGATGTCATGGAGCCCCAGTTTTTCAAACGTCAGCAATGTTGTCCATGTCCATGAAGGATTTTGCTGACCTTTCTTGTTTTCTCTTTGTCTCGACTCTCCCCTGCAGGACTGATGTCATCAAGTCGGTTCTTGTGTTTCTGTTCATGTGCCCAATATACTTGTTTTCTTTTGTTGACCTCTGGAAGCATTATACGTTGGACAGCTAATTCCTCTAGCACGCTTTTACTGGTTCTTTTGTTGGTCCATTTTACTCCGAGGAGACGCCTGTAGAGCCACATTTCTGCTGCGCTTATTTTCGCCATCTTTCTTCAAAGTCCAGGCTTTTCATACGTACATGACAACAGGCCAAATTAAGCAGCGTAAAATTTTTATTTTCAGTTTCGTTGGTATGCCTCTGTCTTTCCATGTTGTTCAACTGGACCATTTTTTGCTTGGCCATGCCTGTTCTTGACCTAATGTCCTTGCTGCAAGATCCTGTGTTGGTTTTGACAGAGCCCAAGTACCTAGACACTAAGAAAAGGCAAAGAAAATAAAATCAATGCAGTAGAAATGTGGCTCTATAGACTTCTAATAGTCAAATGAACAGACAGAAGAACAAACGATGAGGGACTGAATATCAAGCGTCAATTGCTAACGGAGATCAACAAAAGAAAGCTGAAATATGTAGGCCATGCCACCAGAAACACCAAAACAGATTTGATATCAACGGTCCTGCAGGGGAAAGTTGAGGCAAGGAGAAGAAAGGGACGACCGCACACCTCCTACTTCAACAACATCGCTGATGTCTGTGGTCTGGGGATCCAGGAGGTCGCCGATAGATGTCTCAATCGTGTGACCCGGAGAAGACTTTCTTTTCTATCATTTTTAAATAAAATTGGAGATTTATCATGATGTCCTGAAAGTCTTGTTTTCTCTCTCTCTCTCTCTCTCTCTTGCAGCTTTAACGAAAAGAATTTAGTGGGCCTGGTGTTCGGTGCTAATGTGGCTCTGTCAGTGTTTGTCAAAGGTAGGTGACTTGTTTGTACTGTTTGACTGTTCACTCTTTCTCTGTTTGTTTTCCTGCCTCTCTCTCTCTCTCTCTCTCTCTCTCTCTCTCTCTCTCTCTCTCTCTCTCACTCTCTCTCTCTCTCTCGCTCGCTCTCTCGCCTCTCTCTCTTCTCTCTGTCTCTGTCTCTCTCTGTCTCTCTGTTTCTCTCTCTGTTTCTCTCTCTGTCTCTGTCTCTCTCTGTCTCTCTGTTTCTCTCTCTCTCTCTCTCTGTCTCTGTCTGTCTCTGTCTCTCTCTCTTTCTGTCTGTCTGTGTGTCTGTTTGTCTGCTCGTCTCTATGTATGTGTGTCTGTCTATCTGTCTGTGTCTGTCTGTCTGTCAGTCTATCAAAAATGTCAGCATGCATGTATGTATGTATGTATGTATGTATGTATGTATGTATGTGTGTATGTATGTATGTATGTATGTATGTATGTATGTATGTATGTGTGTATGTGTGTATGTATGTATGTATGTATGTAAGTATGTATGTATGTATGTATGCATGTGTGTATGTATGTATGTATGTATGTATGTATGCGTGTATGTTTGCGTGTATGTATGCGTGTATGTTGTATGTATGTTTATATGCAAGTATGTATGTATGTACGTATGTATGTTTGTATGTTTATATCTATGTATGTATATTTGTATGTATTTATTTATGTATGCATGCATACATATATGCATGTGTGTGTTATGCAGTGAGTATATGTATGTATGTATGTATGTATGTATGTATGCATGTTGATGTATGTATGTATGTATGTATGTATGTATGTATGTATGTATGTATGTATATATGTATATTATGTATGATGTTATGTATGTATGTAGTATATGTATGTGTTGTATGTATATATGTATATATGTATTATTATGTATGTATGTATGTGTGTATGTATGTATGTATGTATGTGTGTATGTATGTATGTATGTTGTATGTGTGTATGTATGTATGTATGTTATGATGTATATGTGATGTATGTATGTATAATGTATATGTATGTATTATATGTAGTATTAGTGTATTGTATGTATGTATGTATATAATGTATGTATATGTATGTATGTATGATGTATGTATGTATATGTATGTATGTATGTATATATGTATGTATGTATGTATGTATGTATATGTATGTATTAGTATGTATGTATATATGTGTATTATGTATTAAATATGTATGTATAATGATGTATGTCATGTATTAATATGTTTGTATGTTTTATGTATGTATGTATGTATGTATTATGTATGTGTAGTTTAGTATTTGATCTTGCTCTCTTTCGTGTATTTCGTACGTTACATGTGTTCCGTATAAAATGGCGCGTGGTATGTTGCAGGTTTAAACACATTTGTCTTGCTGTCTGTTCCCTTCTCTGTCGTTACCTTGTCAACGGCTGTCTTATGCTGCTGGGTGAGTCATTGGACACGTCATGTTTGTTTCTGTTTTTCCCCGCTTAATGAGCAGGGATGACAAGCATTCTTACCAACAAATGCCTATCAATTAACATCAGGAAGAGAGTTCTTGAATGTTATATAGAACCAATACTGTTGTACGGATGTGAGGCGTGGACAGTCAACAAGCAAAGCCAGAACAAGTTTGAGGCAGCCGAGATGTGGTTTCTAAGAAGAATGTTGAGAGTTCCATGGACAGCAAAGAAAACAAACGAGACAGTCTTGATGGAGGCAGACACAAGTAGATCATTCATAAGAAAGATTAGGAAAAGACAGACAACATTTATAGGCCATTTTATGAGGAAGGGGGATTTAGAGCACCTGGTCACAACGGGAAAGCTGGAGGGAAAGAGAGCACCAGGTAGACCCAGGGAGAAAACGCTGGACGGACTTGCAGAGTGGTTGAAGACGAGGAGGGTGGAGGAGATGCTTGGGGCAACAAGAGATAGAGACAGATGGAAGTCCATGATCGCCAACGCCATGCGGCAAGGCACCTGATGATGATGATGAATGAGCACTGCTTTTATTACATCTGTTATTCTATTAAATTTTGTTCATTTTTATTATTTTTTTTAGATCATCGCACTCAGTGAGATTTCCTTTGTGCTCAGCTTGTTTTGTCCCGTTTTTGTAAGTCACATTAACCCTTTGACTCCAGCACCCTGTCCACCAGCATCTGCATTATCAAACGTGCTAGCAAAGCTAAAACGTTAACCCTTTGAAATTCTCACTCTGTCCACCAACTTCAAGCAGGAAGCTGGTGGATAGGGTGAGGGAGTCAAAGAGTTGAAGTTTTTGCAGTTGGTAGATACGATGCCGAAGTCAAAGGGTTAATGGCCACAGAAGCTGGTGGATAGGGCGAGGCAGTCAAAGGGTTAAGTTTTTGCAGTTGGTAGATGTGGTGCCGGAGTCAAAGGGTTAATCGCCATAGAAGCTGGTGGATAGGGTGAATGATGTCGATGAGGATGATAATCATGATGCCAGGGAGTTCCATCTAGGACTGAGACAGTGTGACAAAGCTGTACTTTACGCTTACTATCATAATATATCCTGGAGTCAACAAAGCCTGAGAGATACAGACACCTGAGGTGCTGGTCATAAGATTTGAGCAACACCATGAAGTGGATGAGACTTGAATGTGTGATCCCAGTATTCCCAATGAGCCGGTCGGATGCAAGAAAACGATATTTGAAGGGACTGATGGGGATTCGAACCCACAACCTTCCAGTCGGTAGTCCGTTGCGCTAACCACTACACCACAGCGGCTGTTTTAAAAAAAATGCTTAGTTTGTTATTGTGTTTGCTTGCTTTTCGTTTGTTTGCGTTGTGTGTGTGTGTGTGTGTGTGTGTGTGTGTGTGTGTGTGTGTGTGTGTGTGTGTGTGTGTGTGTGTGTGTGTGTGTGTGTGTGTGTGTGTGTGTGCGCGCGTGTGTGTTTGTTTGCTTGTTTGTCTGTTTGGAGATTATTGCACTTAGGCAGTTTTCTTTGTGCTTACCTACGTTCTGTAACATTTTCTGCACCATTTTAATGGCAACAGCATCTGGAACCAAATATTATAATGGTATGATGATGATGACCATGAGGATGACCATCAAGATGCCATGGACTGAGACAGCGTGACAGGGCAGTATTCCACGCTCGTATTCATGTTATATCCTCGCGTCAACCAGGCCTGAGAGATACAGACACCTGCAGTTTTTGATCAGAAAAAAAGAGTAAAATCAGGAATTTTTGAGGAAGATTTGTGAAGAGCACTTTAGCACTTTCTTAGGACCTTCTGAAAATATGAAAATCTGTTGTCAGGCCTGGTTGACGCCAGGATATATCATGAATATGAGGGTGGAGTACTGCCCTGTCATGCTGTCTCAGCACGTGGCATCTTGAAGATCATCGTCGTGGTTATTATCATCATACTATTATAACATTTTCTCCCAGATTCTGTCGCCATTAAAATGGCGTACAAAATGGTACAGAAAGTAGGTAAGCACTTTTGGCAGTTCGACCATTTGCCTCAATGCACACCAAGTTTCATTTTCATTGAAACTACTTCAAGGACACGGTGACATGAAGAAGAACAAAATGTGGGAAATGTGTGCAAGAAAAGAAAGATCGTTACAATGCATGAACCATTTGAGGGTTCCGGATTTTCTGAACAATTTCGAGTATAATATATACATATTCATACACACACACACACACACACACACACACACACACACACACACACTTACACACACACACACACACACACACACACACACACCCCACACACACACACATATACACACACATACACACACAAACACACACACACACACACACACACTCACACACACACACACACACACACACACACACACACACACACACACATATACACACACATACACACACAAACCACACACACACACACACACACACCACACACACACACACAACAACATATATATATATATAAAAGGAGTATATTTAGAGTGGTTTGACCACTGAGTTTTGGATTTTCTGTGATAATTTGTGACTAAAAAGGAAGATGATTAGAGTGGATTGATCATGTGGGTGTAATTTTCCAGGTCTGTTTGGAGTTGCCTATGCATTCAACTTCGGTTTTGCTCTTGCCTGTATTGTGAGTATCCAGAGTACTCTCCCTTTCTCCTTTCTCTCCCTCCCCCCACCCCCGCCTTCTTTGTCTGAGTTCTGTCTCTTTGAAGTTTATCTCTTTGTCTCTTTGTGTCTGTGTGTGTGCCTGTCTCTGTATGTCTCTCTCTCTCTTTCTGTATCTCTGTCTCAGTATGGCTCTCTCTCTCTCTGTATGTATCTTTCTCTCTCTCTCTCTCTCTCTCTCTCTCTCTCTCTCTCTCTCTCTGTATGTCTCTCTCGCTCTTTTCTTTGAAGTGTGTGTATGTGTGTGTGTGTGTGTGTGTGTGTGTGTGTGTGTGTTGTGTATATGTGTGTGTGTGTGTGTGCGTGTGTGCGTGTGTGTGTTGTTGTGTGTGTGTTGTGTGTGTGTGTGTATGTGTGTGTGTGTAAGTGTGTGTGTTGTGTATATGTGTGTGTGTTTGTGTGTGTGTGTGTGTGTGTGTGTGTGTGTATGTGTGTGTGTGTGTGTGCGTGTGGATATGTACATGAGTGTGTATGTGTTTGTGTGTATATATGTCCATGAGTGTATGTGTATTTGTGCGTCTGTATGTGTGCATGTGTGTATGTGAGTGGGGGGAGGGAGGGGGTGAAGGATGTACACGAGAAGCTGCGATAATGTAGACGAAAATGTTAATGACGGGATGATGACGCTGTGTATCGTATTGATTGCAAGTGGGGAGGGGGGGGGCGATTTCTGTGATGTGATTGTGTTGGTGGGGAGATGAGGAGATGTGTGTGTGTGTGTGTGTGTGAGAGAGAGAGAGCAAGAGAGAGGGAGGGAGAGAGAGAGTGTGTGTGTGTATGTGTGTGTGAGAGAGAGTGTGTGTGTGTGTATGTGTGTGTGAGACACAGAGAGAGAGAGAGAGAGAAAAGAGAGAGAGACAGAGAGAAAGAGAGATGGAGAGAGAGAGATGGAGAGAGAGAGAGTGTGTGTGTGCATGTGTGTGTGTGTGTGTGTGAGAGAGAGAGAGAGAGAGAGAGAGAGAGTGTATGTGTATGTGTGTGGTGCATGTGTGTGCGTGCGTGTGTGTGCGTGTGTGTGTGTGTGTGCGTGTGTGCGCGAGCGAGTGTGTATGTGTGCGTGTGTGTGTGTGTGTGTGTGTGTGTGCGCGCGCGTGTGTGTGTTGTGTGCGTGTGTGTGTGTGTGGATGTGTACATGAGTGTGTATGTGTTTGTGTGCATGTATGTCTATGAGTGTCTGTGTATTTGTGTGTCTGTATGTGTGTGTGTATGTTGGGGGAGGGGGCTGGAGGATGTGCAATAGACGAAAATGGTGGTAGTGGGGTGATGACGCTGTGTGTCGTATTGAATGGGGGGGGGGGGGGGAGGGGGGGAGGGGGTCGAGGATCTGGGGTCTGGGAAGGGATTTCTGTGATGTGGTTGTGTTGGACGTGGTAAAGGAAAGTTTATACGACATGCAAGCAGCTGGTTGCTTTTTCATTCGTCTCCGCTTTCTTTGTTTCTTTGTTTGTTTTTTCTTTGTTTCTTTGTTTGTTTCTCTCTTTGTGTCTTTGTTTGTTTCTTTCTTTCTCTCTGACTGTCTTCTTTTCTTTGTTTGTTTGTTTCTTTCTTTGTTTTTCTGTCTTTCATTCTTTCTCTCTGTCTGTCTTCTTTTCTTTCTTTCTTTGTTTGCTTCTTTCTTTGTTTTCTGTTTTTCATTCTTTCTCTCTGTCTGTCTTCTTTTCTTTCTTTCTTGCTGTCTTAAGTTCTTGCTTTCTTCCTTTCTCTCTTCCTTCCTTCCTTTCTTTCTTTCCTTTTTTCTGTCCGTCTGCCTGTCTTTCTTGGTGTCTTTCTTTCTTCCTTCCTTCCTTCCTTTCCTTTTTTCTGTCTGTCTGCCTGTCTTTCTTCGTTTCTTTCTTTCTGTCTGTCAGTCTGTCTGTCTGTCTGTTTGTCTTCCTTCCTTTCTTGCTGTCTTTCTTTTTCCTGTCTGTCTTTCTTTTTCTATTTGTCTTTCTTTCTGTCTGTATTTCTTCCTTCCTTCCTTCCTTCCTTCATTCATTCATTTATTCCTTCCTTCCTTTTTTATTTCAGTGTCTGTCTTCCTTCCTTGCTTCTTTTATTTCTGTTTTTTCTTGTCTTTCTTTCTTTCTTTCTTTCTGTCTGTCTGTTTGTATGCCTTTATTTCTTCCTTCCTTCCTTCCTTTCTTTCTTCCTTTTTTCTGTCTTTCTCTGTTTCTCTCTTTCTATGTTCCTTTTTAATTCTTCTTGTCTGTCTGTCTCTTTTTCTTTTTTCTTTCTTTCTGTCTTTCTTCCTTCCTTTCTTTCTTGCTGTCTTTCTATCTTTCTTTATTCCTTGTTTTCTTTCTGTCTGTCTTTCTGTCTGTCTTTCTTGCTGTCTGTCTATCTTTCTTCTTTCCTTCCTTCCTTTCTGTCTTTTTTTTTATTCCTTCTTTTCTTTCTTTCTATATTCCTTCCTTTCTTTTCTTTCTTTCTTTTTATTTTTTTAAATTAAAGACTGAGATACTCATATCATTACAATGTCTTAAAATTGCTCCACTGATAGATATACACATAAATCCACACACCGTCGATACTGTTGGCAAACATTCGCATTAATATACATAAATCCACACACCCGGTCGATATCTGTTGCGCAAACAATTTCGTCACCTGCATTGGTGATTACGTCATACTAGCTGGCGTAGCTGGGAAATATTACGTCACAACCAGTGTAACTTGGAAGAGAACGTCATAGAACTGACGTGTTTCATTTGCTGAGCGTCAGATTCATGTGCTAATGAATGGTTGCGAGTTCGAACCTCATGGGGTGCGTTACATGAAAACTAACATTCTGACTGTATATCTGATTTAATTTTAACCCTTTGACTTCTGCACCTTACCACCAATTGCAAAAAAAAAAAAAAAAAGAAAAAAAAGAAAAAAATTAACCCTTTGACTGCGTTACATGAAAACCAGCATTCTGACTGTACATCTTATTTTAAACCCTCTGACTCGACTCCCGCACCCTATCCGCCATCTACAAAAACTTAACCCTTTGACTTTTTCATCCTATCCAGGAAGCTGGTGGCAATCAAAGGGTTAAGATTTTTTTTGGATTGTTACCATGGTCGACAATGCAAGACGCTGGTGGACAGGGTGGTGTGGGAGTCAAAGGGTTAACATTATGGCCGTTCTAGTCATGTCAGTACACGATTAGCAAAGTTCCCCCTTACCCCTTTTGCCTGAGATGGTCATCCCCGTCAGACATATCACTTCAAGTGGGCGATGACGTAAAGCTGAACCAAACTAACCCTTTGACTCCTGCACCCTGTCCACCAACTGCAAAAACTGAACTCTTTGACTCCTCACCCTATTCCACTTCCAGAAGCTGGTGGATGGGCGAGGGAATCAAAGAGTTTTTATAAAGTTTTTGCATTGCTAGCATGGTTGACAATGCAGGATGCTGGTGGACAGGGTGCGGGAGTCAAAGGGTTAAATTCAAATTAAAATCCAACCAACCAGTGTGTTTGTGTTATGCAGGTGGTGGTGGGGTCTACTGCAGCTTTTGGAGAAAAGTAAGGAGAGATCTGACCTCGTTTTGTCTGTCGTTCGTCCGTCCGTCCGTCTGTCTGTCTGTCTGTCTGTCAGTCTGCTTGTCTGTCCGTCTGCCTGTTGGTTTTTTGTCTCTCTGTTTGTCTCTCTGTTTGTCTTTCTCTCTGTTGTCTGGTGCTTGTCTGTCTCTCTTGTCTGTCTGTTTCTCTCTCTGTCCGTTTGGCCGTTTGTCTGCCTGACTGTTCGTCTGTCTCTCTCTGTCACTGTCTCTCTGTCTGTCTGTCTCTGTCTCTGTCTCTCTTTCTCTCCTTGTATCTCTTTATCTCTGTCTTTTTCTCTGGTTGTCTGGATGCTTGTCTGTCTCTCTGGATCTCTATCTGTCTGTCTGTCTGTCTGTCCGTGTCCGTTCGTCTGTCTGTCTGTCCTGTCTGTCTCTCTGTGTCTCTCTGTGTCTGTCTGTCAGTCTGTCTGTCCGTTCGTCCGTTTGTCTGTCTGTCTGTCTGTCGTCCTGTCTGTCTCTCGTGTCTGTCTTGTCTCCCTCTCTCTGTCTCTATCTCTCTAGCTCTCTCTTTCTCTGTCTGTGTCTCTATGTCTGTCTGTCTGTCTCTGGCATTGTATTCCTGCTGTTTTTGAAATTTCGAAAAGAATCTATCGACTGTGACAGTGACATGTGTAAAAAACACTGGTTTGATGCAATGTGTTTGAATACTGTGTTTGGTCCAGGGTTGATGGTAGGGTTGTTGTTATATATAATATGATTGTGTAGAACGTTGGTGCAGTAAAGTTATACTGGCTGTTATTGTTATTTTTGATTACAGCCCAGCCGACTGCTCGAGCCATATCAGGGCTATAACCATCTACACATAACCTCACTTGAGGGGGGGGGGGGGAACTGCGCACATACTC
>JAPXFY010000024.1:12268275-12270245 GCA_030674185.1 Monoplex corrugatus
CATTTCTCCTCCTTCCCGTACCATGCGCACAGTGACTCGACGCAATCTCAAATCTATCGACCTCTCCACATTTTCATCTGATGCCTCCCGTCTCCTTTCTGAAAAATCACATAACCTTGCCGATGAATTCTATACTACTCTCCACCATCTTCTGGACACTCATGCTCCAGCCACAACCCGTCTTTTACCTGACCGCTCCCCTACCCCCTGGCTCACTCATGAGATCGCCTGTGCAAAACGTGCCCGCCGCAGAGCAGAGCGCCGCTGGCACAAATCCAAACTCACTGTACACAGGCAACTTTTCCAAGCCTCTAAAACAAAAGTATCCACCCTCATTGCATCAGCAAAAACAAGCTATTTCCAAACCAAAATCCTGAATGCCTCTTCTTCAAAAGAACTCTTTACAACCATGAATCATCTCCTTGGCACACGAAAAGATTTACCTCTCCCAACAAAACATACAAATGAAGAACTCCCATCTGTATTCTCCAACTATTTCACCACCAAAATACAAACTCTTCGTGACAGGCTTGACAGGACACCCTGTCAACCATGCCCACCTGACCCTTCCTTCTCTGGCACACCTCTTACTACTTTTACCCCAGTCTCACAAGAAGAAATTCTCAACACAATCAGATCCATGTCGTTCAAAACCTGCGAACTGGATCCTCTTCCAAGTTCTCTCTACTCCGACTGTCTCCCTACTCTCCTCCCATTCATCACTGACATCATCAACACTTCTCTTCAAACTGGAACTGTCCCAGATTCTTTCAAGTCTGCTATTGTTCACCCTCTCCTCAAGAAACACAATTTAGACCCAAATGAACTGAAAAATTACCGGCCTATCTCTAATCTCTCTTTCTTGTCAAAACTCCTTGAAAAAGTCGTCCTCAACCAGCTGAACTCTCACCTGTCTGCCAACAATCTCCTCAATCCTTTCCAGTCAGCCTACCGCCAGTGCCATAGCACTGAAACTGCCCTACTACACATTCTCAACAATCTCCTCCTTGCAACTGATACTGGCAAAGTCTCTCTCCTCACACTCCTTGATCTGTCTGCAGCCTTCGATACCATTGACCATGGTATTCTCCTTTCTAGACTTCATCATACTTTTGGCATCTCTGACATTGCTCTCTCCTTTTTCACTTCGTATTTATCAAACTGAAAACAAACTGTTCTCATCAATGGCACTTACTCTCAACCTGCATACCTGACCTGTGGTGTTCCACAAGGATCTGTCCTTGGCCCTGTTCTTTTCACTCTTTACACCTCCCCCCTGTCCACCATCATCAACTCCCACTCTATAAAACACCACTTCTATGCTGATGACACCCAACTTCAAGACAGTGACTCACCTGATAATATACAGCGCCTGTTGACTCGCACCACTGAGTGTTACTCAGACATTAAGAACTGGATGACGTTCAACAAACTTCAGCTTAATGACGACAAGACAGAAGCTATCCTCATTGGCACCCGTCAGAAACTTTCTCAGCTACCTCCTCTTTCTCTCCCATTATGTAACACATCAGTCCCAATTTCTGATTCAGCTAAAAACCTTGGTGTCTGCATTGACTCTACCCTCTCCATGAACAACTTTGTTTCTCAAACTGCCAGATCTTGCTACTATCATCTCCATCGTATAAGGCTGATCAGGAAGTATTTCTCTGTCGAAACAACTGCAAAACTCGTTCTCTCCTTCATAATGTCTCGCATTGACTATTGCAATTCACTCCTGTCTGGTCTTCCTGCCTCCACCATTCACATCCTACAGCGCATTCAAAACAATGCTGTACGCCTTGTACAACTTCACTGGCTCCCTGTATCAAAGCGCATACAGTACAAACTAGACACCATGTGCTACAAAAGCCTCAATAACGCAGCCCCCGATTACCTGTCAAGCCTACTTGAGATCTATGTTCCCTCACGTACCCTCCGCTCTGCCTCCGATCCTCTGACTTTTCGCTTTC
>JAPXFY010000024.1:12270345-12272845 GCA_030674185.1 Monoplex corrugatus
TCTCTGTCTGTGTGTGGTTGTGGGTTTGTGTTGTGTGTGTGTGTGTGTGGTGTGTTGTGTTTGGGTGCATGTGTGTGTTTGTGTGTGCGTGTACTGTGTGTTGTTGTTTTGGTGTTATGGTGTTATTTGTGTTGTGTGTGCTGTGTGTGTTTATGTGTGTGTTTGTGTGTGTGTGTTGTGTGTGTGTGTGTGTGTGTGTGTGTGTGTGTTGTGTGTGATGGGTGGGTGAGGGTGTGGTGTGTGTGTGTGTGTGTGTGTGGTGTGTGTCTGTTGTGTATGTATGTCGTGTGGTTTGTGTTGTGTTGGTGTGTTTTTGCGTGTGTGGTGTGTGCGCGTGTGTGTGTTGTGTTGGGGTGCATGTGTGTGTGTGTGTGTGTGTGTGTGTGTGTGTGTGTGTGTGTGTGTGTGTGTGTGTATGTGTGTGTGTGAGAGTGTGAGTGTGTGTGAGTGTGCGTGCGTGCGTGTATATATGTGTGTGTTGTGTCTGAGTATATATATATATATGTGTGTGTTTGAATGTATATCTGTCTGCGTGTGCGTGCGTGCGCGCGTGCCCATTTAAAAAGGGATAGACTGGTTTTCTGTTGCTATTCGTTTTATGTGTAGGCGACTTTTGGTCTTTAAGTGTTTAATGTTTGTGTCTTAAACAGAAATTGTCTCCCTTTCCGTCTGCTTGTTTATGCCTTGTTGTTTTGTTTTGTTTTGTTTTTATTTGTTCCAAATGCTATATGTCTTTGATATTTGTGTCTTTGATTGGAATTGAATTCCTTGTTATATGTCTTTTTATGACTTGGTGTTTGTTGTTGTTCTTCTTGTTGTTCTTCTTGTTCTTCTTCTGTTCTTCTTCTTGTTTTCTTCTCGTTCTTCTTCTCGTTCTTCTTCTTGTTCTTCTTCTTGTTCTTCTTCTTGTTCTCTTCTGTTCTTCTTCTTGTTCTTCTTCTTGTTCTTCTTCTTGTTCTTCTTATCGTTTTTCTTGTTGTTGTTCTTGTTTGTTGGTCTTGTTGTTGTTGGTCTGTTGTTGTTGGTCTTGTTGTTGTTTTGTTGTTCTTGTTGTTGTTGTTCTTGTTGTTGTTGTTCTTGTTGTTGTTGTTCTTGTGTTGTTGTTCTTGTGTTGTTGTTGTTGTTCTTCTTCTTCTTCTTCTTGTTCTTCTTTTAGTATTGTTGTTCTTCTTGTTGTTGTTCTTCTTGTTGTTGTTGTTCTTGTTGTTGTTGTTCTTCTTGTTGTTGTTCTTGTTCTTCTTCTTCTTGTTGTTCTTGTTGTTGTTTGTTGTTGTTTCTTGTTGTTCTTGTTTGTTGTTGTTCTGTTGTTGTTTTGTTTTTGTTGTTCTTGTTGTTGTTGTTCTTGTTGTTGTTCCAAATGTCCTCTTTGTTAAGTCTTTCTATTTGTTTTTCTTATTTTGTTTTTTTCTTTACTTTTTTATTTCTAAATTTTCCTTGGGGTCGAAAAATCCCAGAATAATTTTTATGACAGGACTGAGGGGGATGTTGACAGTTCCATGGACAGCATAGAAAACAAACGAGACAGTCTTGATGGAGGCAGACACTAGAAGATCATTGATAAAGACGATTAGGAAAAGACAGGCAACATTTATAGGCCGTTTCATGAGGAAAGAGGATTTGGAGCACCTGGTCACAACAGGAAAGCTGGAGGGAAAGAGAGCACCAGGTAGACCCAGGGAGAAGATATTGGACTGACTTGCAGAGTGGCTGAAGACAAAGAGGGTGGAGGATGTGCTTGAGGCAAGAAGGGATAGAAAGAGACGGAAGGCCAAGATCGCCAACGCCATGTGGCAAGGCACTTGTTGATGATGATGATGATGGGGATTGGAACCCACAACCTTCGAGTTGGTAGTCCGTTTAACTCACCACTGCACCACACCACACAGCGACTGTCCTCGTGGCAATTTTTTTCTTTCTTTTAAAATGTGCGTTACATGACTGCAGCAGCTGACAATTATTGGGAGTGGAGGTGGGAGTACTGGCAATATTCTCAGGACACGTACTTGTTGTGCAACTGTGTCCTCTTTCAACGATATCGATTCCTATCAGGTCTCAGCGTCTCGCAGTTTTCATAGCACTACTTTTCGTTGTGGGCCCACTCCGGAAAGGGGTGGGTAGGGGTGCGAGGAGAGAGGTGTTGAATGGATTTATACAGCTGTTGCTGTATCACGAGGTCGTATTACATATATATATATATTTTTTTTATTGTTTGTTTCTTTGTTAGCACAGTTTTTTTTTCAAATACGCCGTTACAAGTGAATGTTGTGATCGTATATCAACCAGGGACAATGGGGACATTGATCACTGGCACATCATAATCTCTCTCTCTCTTTCTCTCTCTCTCTCTCTCTGTGTCAGTGTGTGTGTGTGTGTCAGTGTGTGTGTGTGTGTTTGTAAGTTTGTGTATGTGTGTGTCAGTGTGTGTGTGTCGTGTGTATGTGTGTGTGTGTGTGTGTGTCAGTGTGTATGTGTGTGTGTCAGTGTGTATGTGTGTGTGTGT
>JAPXFY010000024.1:12285345-12290345 GCA_030674185.1 Monoplex corrugatus
TTCACTGGCTCCCTGTATCAAAGCGCATACAGTACAAACTAGACACATGTGCTACAAAAGCCTCAATAACGCAGCCCCCGATTACCTGTCAAGCCTACTTGAGATCTATGTTCCCTCACGTACCTTCCGCTCTGCCTCCGATCCTCTGACTTTTCGCTTTCCACGCACTAAGCTCAATACCTATGGTCCACGAGCCTTCTCTGTTTCTGGTCCACTTTCCTGGAACAAACTTCCTCTCTCAGTCCGTCAGCAACCTACTTTTGTCTCCTTCAAGTCCGCTCTCAAAACTCACCTTTTCTCCTCCGCATAAAATCCTAACCTCATTCAACTCCCCCCCCCCCCCCCTCTGCAGCCTGTCTCCGCTCGGAGGGGAATCACATGGTTATAATATATAATTGTATATGCTATGCTCTCTATAATTTCCATTGCTTTTATTCTTGCTTTTATTGCTTTTATTCTTTCTCCCCATTTATAGCCATGCATGTGTGTGTGTGTGTGTGTGTGTGTGTGTGTGTGTGTGTGTGTGTGTGTTGTGTGTGTGTGTGTGCGCGCGTGCGTGTGTGTGCGTGCGGGCGTGTGTATCTGCTTCAGCGCTTAGATTTGGTTTTATCAAGATTTTGCGCTATATAAATATTGTAATTATTATTATTATTATTATTTGTGTGTGTGTGTATGTGTGTGTGTATGTGTTGTGTGTGTGTGTGTGTTGTGTGTGTGTGTGTGTATGCGTGTGTGTGTTGTGTGTGTGTGTGTGTGTTTGTGTGTGTTGTGTGTGTGTGTGTGTGTGTGTGTGTGTTTGTGAGTGTGTGTTGTGTGTGTGTGTGTGTGTGTGTGTGTGTAAGTGTGTGTATGTGTGTATGTCTGTGCATGTGTGTGTGTATGTATGTGTGCACGCGCGTGTGTGCGTGTGTGTGTATGTCTGCGAGTGCGTCAAGGGTCTCACACCCTACTCCCCTCCGGTCTTCCCTCTCTCAGTTTGTGTGTGCTTTCTGCCCTGGAGGTTTGGTCGTTGTTGGTGATTGCTTTTGAGAATGATGAGAGTGCGAGCCTTGGTATCATTCTTGAATCCAGATTTGGCGGAATACTATCATTATTATTATTATTACTATTATTATTATTATTATATTATTATTATTATTATTATTATTATTATTATTATTATTATTATTATTATTATTATTATTATTATTATTATATTATTATTATTATTATATTATATTTTTATTATTATTTATTATTATCTCATCATCATCATCATCATCATCATCATCATCGTCGTTGTTGTTGTTGTCATCGTCGTCGTCGTTATCATCATCATCATCATCGTCATCATCATCACTATTATTATATTGTTATTATTATTATCAGCATTATCATCACCATCACCACCATCATCATCATCATCATCATTGTCGTTGTTGTTGTTGTCATCGTCGTCGTCGTTATCATCATCATCATCATCGTCATCCCTATTATTATATTATTATTATTATCAGCATTATCATCACATCACCATCACCATCATCATCATCATCATCATCATCCGCATCATCATCATCCGCATCATCATCATCTCATCATCATCATCATCATCATCATCATCATCATCGTTATTGTTGTTATTATCATTGTTATTATCATTACTATTATTATTATCATCATCATTATTATTATTATTTTTTCAGCAAAATATAGATACCTTTTTAGAAACAGAATGACAGTTATTCACTCGAGTCTGTCCAGTAATCGGCATTGCGACGTTCCGATTTCTCTCTTTCTCTCTCTCTGTTTGTTTGTCTGTCTGCTCTCTTCTGTGTCTGTGTGTCTGCCTGTCCTGTCTGTTTGTGTGTCAGTTTGTGTGTCAGTTTGTCTGTCTGTGTGTTCTCTCTCTCTTTCTCACTCTTTTTTTCCCTGTCTGTCTGCCTGCCTGTCTGTCTGTTTGTCTGTCTGTGTGTGTCTCTCTGTGTGTGTCTTTTTCTCTTTCTGTCTGTCTGCCTATCTGCCTGTCAGTTCGTCTGTCTCTTCTTCTCTCTTTTTATCTGTCTGCCTGTCTGCCTGCCTGTCTGCCTGCCTGTCTCTGTCTCTCTCTCTCTGTCTGCCTGTTTGTGTGTCTGTGTGTCTGTGAGTCTGTATGTCTGTCTGTCTGTCTCTCTCTGTCTGCCTGCCTGTCTGTCTGTCTGTCTATGTGTCTGTCTGTCTGTCTGTCTGTCTCTATCTCTCTCTCTGTGTCTGCCTGTCTGTGTGTCTGTCTGTCTCTCTCTGTGTCTGCCTGTCTGTGTGTCTGTCTATCCCCAGTATAATTTTGGATCTCCTCAGTAGAGGAGTCAAGTGACAGCCACGGTCCTCGAACCTGATTACATTAGGTCACAGACCGGTCTGAGTTGCTCCCCTGGAGACCGCCAAAGACCATTGACCCTTCACGTCATGAAGTCATCATCTGACTGTGCTGGACTTTTTGTCGCTTTTTGAAAAGGTTAAAGGGTAAAGTTAAGGGGTAAAGATTATCCCCAGCAATGCCACCGACAAAAGGGATCGATAGTCAGTTGGGTAAAAAGTCACTTTCCCCCCCTAAACTGGTAGGGTCCTGTTTCGATCATGTCTGAATACCTCTCTGTCTGTCTTTGTTTTTGTGTTTCTCTCTCTCTGTTTCTGTTTCTCTCTCTGTTTCTGTTTCTCTCTCTCTGTTTCTGTCTTCTGTTTCTCTCTCTCTGTTTCTGTTTCTCTCTCTCTGTTTCTGTTTCTCTCTCTCTGTGTTTCTGTTTCTCTCTCTCTGTTTCTGTTTCTCTCTCTCTGTTTCTGCTTCTCTCTCTCTGTGTTTCTGTTTCTCTCTCTCTGTTTCTGTTTCTCTCTCTCTCTGTTTCTGTTTCTCTCTCTCTCTCTGTTTCTGTTTCTCTCTCTCTGTGTTTCTGTTTCTCTCTCTCTGTGTTTCTGTTTCTCTCTCTCTCTGTTTCTGTTTCTCTCTCTCTCTGTTTCTGTTTCTCTCTCTGTTTCTGTTTCTCTCTCTCTCTGTGTTTCAGTTTCTCTCTCTCTCTGTTTCTGTTTCTCTCTCTCTGTGTTTCTGTTTCTCTCTCTGTTTCTGTTTCTCTCTCTCTGTGTTTCTGTTTCTCTCTCTCTCTGTTTCTGTTTCTCTCTCTCTGTGTTTCTGTTTCTCTCCTCTGTGTTTCTGTTTCTCTCTCTCTGTTTCTGTTTCTGTTTCTCTCTCTCTGTTTCTGTTTTCTCTGTTTTTCTCTCTCTCTGTGTTTCTGTTTCTCTCTCTCTGTTTTCTGTTTCTCTCTCTCTCTGCTTTCTCTGTTTCTTCTCTCTCTGTGTTTCTGTTTCTCTCTCTCTCTGTTTATGTTTCTCTCTCTCTGTGTTTCTGTTTCTCTCTCTCTCTGTTTTTCTGTTTCTCTCTCTCTGTTTCTGTTTCTCTCTCTCTGTTTTCTGTTTCTCTCTCTCTCTGTTTCTTGTTTTCTCTCTCTCTTGTTTGTTTTCTTTTCTCTCTCTCTCTCTGTTTCTGTTTCTGCTTCTCTCTGTGTTTCTGTTTTCTCTCTCTCTGTCTTCTGTTTCTCTGTTTCTTCTTCTTCTCTGTTTCTGTTTTCTGCTTCTCTCTGTGTTTCTGTTCTCTCTCTCTCTGTTTTTCTGTTTCTCTCTCTCTCTGTTTCTGTTTCTCTCTCTCTGTGTTCTTTCTGTTTCTCTCTCTCTCTCTTGTTTCTGTTTCTCTCTCTCTCTGTTTCTGTTTCTCTCTCTCTGTTTCTGTCTCTCTTCTGTTCGTCTCTCTCTCTGTCTGTTTCTCTCTCTCTGTGTCTTTCTCTCCTCTCTGTTTCTGTTTCTCTCTCTCTGTGTTTCTGTTTCTCTCTCTCTCTTCTGTTTCTCCTCTTGTCTTCTCTCTCTCTTGTTTCTGTTTCTCTCTCTCTCTCTGTTTCTGTTTTTCTCTCTCTCTGTGTTTCTGTTTCTCTCTCTCTCTCTGTTTCTGTTTCTCTCTCTCTCTGTGTTTTTTCTGTTCTCTGTCTGTCCTCTCTCTGTTTTCTGTTTCTCTCTCTCTCTCTGTTTCTGTTTCTCTCTCTCTCTGTGTTTCTGTTTCTCTCTCTCTCGTGTTTCTGTTTCTCTCTCTCTCTGTGTTTGTTCTGTTCTCTCTCTCTCTTGTTTCTGTTTCTCTCTCTCTTTTTTCTTCTCTGTTTCTGTTTCTCTCTCTCTCTCTGTTTCTGTTTCTCTCTCTCTCTGTGTTTCTGTTTCTCTCTCTCTCTCTGTTTCTGTTTCTCTCTCTCTCTCTGTTTCTGTTTCTCTCTCCTCTCTGTTTTCTGTTTCTCTCTCTCTCTCTTGTTTCTGTTTCTCTCTCTCTCTCTGTTTCTGTTTCTCTCTCTCTCTCTGTGTTTCTGTTTCTCTCTCTCTCTGTTCTGTTTCTCTTTCTGTTTCTCTTCTCTCTTTCTCTGTGTTTCTGTTTCTCTCTCTCTCTCTCTCTGTTTCTGTTTCTCTCTCTCTCTGTGTTTCTGTTTCTCTCTCTCTTTTCTGTGTTCTTCTGTTTCTCTCTCTCTCTCTCTGTTTCTGTTTCTCTCTCTCTCTTGTTTCTGTTTCTCTCTCTCTCTCTGTTTCTGTTTCTCTCTCTCTCTCTGTGTTTTTGTTTCTCTCTCTCTCTCTCTGTTTCTGTTTCTCTCTCTCTCTCTGTTTCTGTTTCTCTCTCTCTCTCTGTCTTTCTGTTTCTCTCTCTCTCTCTGTGTTTCTGTTTCTCTCTCTCTCTGTTTCTGTTTCTCTCTCTCTCTCTGTTTTCTGTTCTCTCTCTCTCTCTCTGTTTCTGTTTCTCTCTCTCTCGTCTCTCGTCTGTTTCTCTCTCTCTCTCCTCTGTTTCTGTTTCTTCTCTCTCTCTCTGTGTGTTTCTGTTTCTCTCTCTCTCTCTGTGTGTTTCTGTTTCTCTCTCTCTCTCTCTCTCTCTGTTTCTGTTTTCTCTCTCTCTCTCTATTTCTGTTTCTCTCTCTCTCTCTCTGTTTCTGTTTCTCTCTCTCTCTCTGTTTCTGTTTCTCTCTCTC
>JAPXFY010000024.1:12300345-12302845 GCA_030674185.1 Monoplex corrugatus
TGTCTGTCCGTCTGTCTGTCTATCCGTCTGTCTGTCTGTCCGTCTGTCTTTCTCTCTGTAAGTCTGTTTGTCTGTCTGTAAGTCTGTATGTCTTTCTGTTTGTCTGTCAGTCTGTCTGTCTGTCTGTCAGTCTCTGTCTGTCAGTCTGTCTTTCTGTTTGTCTATCTGTCCGTCTGTCTGTCTGTCTGTCCGTCTATCCGTCTGTCTGTTTGTCTGTCTGTCAGTCTGTCTTTCTGTTTGTATGTCTGTCTGTCCGTCTTTCTGTTTGTCTGTCTGTCTATCTGTCCGTCTGTCTGTCTATCTTTCTGTCTGTCTGCTCGCCTTTCTGTTTGTCTGTCTGTCTGTCCGTCTTTCTGTCAGTCTGTCTTTCTGTCTGTCTGTCTTTTTGTCTGTCTGTCAGTCTGTCTGTTTGTGTGTCCGTCCGTCCGTCTTTCTGTTTGTCTGTTTTTATGTCCGTCTGTCTGTCTGTCTGTTCGTATGTTTGTCTGTCTGTCCGTCTTTCTGTTTGTTTGTCTGTTTGTCTGTCAATCTGTCTGTCAGTCTGTCTTTCTGTTCGTCTGTCCGTCTATCTGTCTCTCTGTCCGCCTGTCTGTCTGTCCGTCCGCATGTCTGTCTGTCTGTCTTTCTGTTTGTCTGTCTGTCTTCCTGTCTGTCAGTCTGTCTGTCAGTCTGTCTTTCTGTTTGTCTGTCCGTCTGTCTGTCTGTTTGTCCGTCTGCGTCTGTCACACAGTGTGTGTGTGTGTGTGTGTGTGTGTGTGTGTGTGTGTGTGTGTGTGTGTGTGTGTGTGTTGTGTGTGTGTGTGTGTGTGTTGTGTGTGTGTTGGTGACCTCTTCATGCAGGCGAAATGTTCTTTGTGTTTCTATATCCTTCTGTGTTGATGATGTCATCTTTGTGTTGTTAATGTCATCTATGTCAAGTTTGTGTTTGTTACGTGTCGGTGATGTCATCTCTGTGTATTGATGAGGACCTTTCTATGCTGATGAACTCATTTTTGTGGCGATGATGTCATCTTCGTGCTGCCGATGTCATTTTGTGTTCTGATGTCATCTTTGTGTCAGTGATGTGACATCTATGTATCCTTGACATCATATCAGTGTCGATGATGTATTTACGTTGGTAATATTAGTTCTGTTTTTGGTGACGTTAGTTTTATATTCCAGTTTTATATTGTGATGTCATCTCTCATCTTTGTGTAAATGCTGCCCATGTTGTGTTGTCGATGTTATCTGTGTATGGCTTTGTGTTTGTGACGTCATCTTAACGTTGATGATGTAATTTTTGCGCTGGTAATGTTCGTCCTACATTGGTGACGTCATCAATGTTTGTGTGATGTCGTCATTCTTCGGACGCTGTCATCTTTGTATCGTTGATGATGTCAAGTTTGTGGTTGAAGCTGTTACCTTTTGTGTTTGTGATGTCATCATTCTGCCGATGCCGGCGTCTTTGTGTTCATGGTGTCATCTTTGTGTCGTTGATGATGTCAAGTTTGTGGTTGAAGCTGTTACCTTTGTGTTTGTGATGTCATCATTCTGCTGATGCTGGCGTCTTTGTGATCATGGTGACATCTTTGTGTCGTTGATGATGTCAAGTTTGTGGTTGAAGCTGTTGCCTTTGTGTTTGTGATGTCATCATTCTGCTGATGCTGGCGTCTTTGTGTTCATGGTGTCATCTTCGTGTCGTTGATGATGTCAAGTTTGTGGTTGAAGCTGTTACCTTTTGTGTTTGCGATGTCATCATTCTGCCGATGCCGGCGTCTCAATGTTCATGGTGTCATCTTTGTGTCGTTGGCTGCCAGTTCAAGGTGATACCGGTGTACCTGCTGCCGCCTCTGATGATCTTTGTGGGTCTGCTGGGTGGCGCCAGCTACGTCAACATCTTCTACATGCTGCTACACGATGATCTGTACCCTGCCAAAGACCGTGAACTCTGCATCAACATCACCGCCATCTTCATCACGTTAGGTCAGTCAGAGTTATCGTTATTGTTTGTTTAATTAAAACCTGGCTGATTGCTCAGAGTTATATCAGGGCTATAATTATCTCAGAGCGTACATCATACCTCATTTGGGGTGAAAAAATAGACAAGAAAATTATAGTACACCCTTCAATACATTGGCGCACATAATTTAAGGAGATGCCTCTGGAGTTAACCATTCTGTCCAATTTTTTTATCATGTTCTTTTGCTGTCTCAGGACCGTCAGCCAGGAATAGACTTCTGGTCTGCCTTTGTCTAAAACCTAACCTTTCTGCTTTTAAATCCATTTAATTTAACAAACACACCTCTTTTCCCATCAACGAATTCTACAACTACTTCTTTCCCTCAGTCTGTGTATTAGATATTGTAAGGTGGTCTTTGTCGATTGTATGCGTATGCCTGGTGCGTGAGTGAGCTTTGATTTGAATTGTCAAGTTTTGGCGCCTCATAAATTCTGTAATTATTATTATTACTATTGATACCACATCATCATCATCATCATCATCATCATCATCATCATCAGT
>JAPXFY010000024.1:12312845-12322845 GCA_030674185.1 Monoplex corrugatus
CACATACACACACAATACACACACACATAACACACACATACAACACACACATACACACACATACACACACACATACACACATACACATACACATACACAACACATACAACCACACACATACACATCACACATACACATACACACACATACCCACATACACCATACCACATACACATACACATACACAACACACACATCACACATACACACAACACATACACAACACATACACACACACATACACACACAACACTACACACACACATCATACACATACACATACACACAACACACACACATACACACACACATACACCAATATACACACTACACACACACCACATACACATACACACACACACACACATACACAACACACACACTACACATACACACACATACCATACACATACAACCAACACCATACACATACACATACACATACACATAGTGCTTTACGGGGGTTTCACCTCTGAGGACCTTCTACTATACAGGTCTTCCCTGAAGTTTCTTACTACTGACTACTATGTATACTCAACATAGATAGATACTACATACATACATACATACATACATACTACATACATACATACATAGATACACACATACATACATACATATATAGATACATAGATACATAGATACATAGATAGATAGATAGATACATACATACATACATACATACATACATACATACATACATAGATACACAAATACATACATACATACATTGATACATAGATAGATACACACATACATACATACATAGATACATAGATACATAGATAGATACATACATACATACATAGATACACACATACATACATACATACATACATACATACATACATACATACATAGATACATACATACATACATACATACATAGATACATAGATACATAGATAGATAGATAGATACATACATACATACATACATACATACATACATACATAGATACACAAATACATACATACATACATACATACATACATTGATACATAGATAGATACACACATACATACATACATAGATACATAGATACATAGATAGATACACACATACATAGATACATAGATACATACATACATACATACATACATACATACATAGATACACACATACATACATACATACATACATACATACATACATACATACATACATACATACATAGATACATACATACATACATACATACATACATACATACATACATACATACATAGATACATACATACATACATACATACATACATACATACATACATACATACATACATACATACATACCATAGATACACACATACATACATACATACATACATACATAGATACATACATACATACATACATACATAGATACATACATACATACATACATAGATATATACATACATACATACATACATAGATATATACATGCATGTACATACATACATATATACGTACGTACGTACGTACATACGTACATATATAGATGGTTGGATGGAAGGTAGATAGACAGACAGACAAACAGATACACAGATAGATAGATAGATAGATAGATAGATAGATAGATAGATAGATAGATAGATAGATAGATACATAGATAGATAAATAGATAGATACATAGATACATAGATACATAAACAGATATATACATACATATATACGTACGTACGTACGTACGTACGTAGTTAAATACGTACATACATAGATGGTTAGATGGATAGATAGACAGACAGACAGGCAGACAGACACACAGATAGATACATAGGTAGATAGATAGATAGATAGACAGACAGACAGACAGATAGATAGATATATAGATAGATAGATAGAAATATAGACAGATAGATAGACAGGTAGATAGATAGATAGATAGATACATGTAGATAGATAGACAGATATATAGGTAGACAGATAGATAGACAGATACACAGATAGATAGATAGATCGACAGATAGACAGACAGGTAGATAAATAGATAGATAGATAGATAATAGACAGATAGATAGACAGATAGATAGACAGGTGGATAGATAGATAGATAGACAGATAGATAGACAGATAGATAGATAGGTGGATAGATAGATAGATAGATAGACAGATAGATAGATAGACAGATAGATAGGCAGACGACAGATAGATAGATAGATAGTTAGATAGATAAATAGATAGATAGATAGATACATGTATAGATAGATAGATAGATAGATAGATAGATAGATGTAGATAGATAGATAGATAGATACATACATAGATACATAGATAGATAGATAGATAGATAGATAGATAGATGTAGATAGACAGATAGATAGATAGGTGGATAGATAGATAGATAGATAGATGCAGATAAATAGATAGACAGATAGATAGACAGAATGATAGACAGACAGACGACAGATAGATAGAGAGATAGATAGATAGATAGATAGATAGATACATGTAGATAGATAGATAGATAGATAAATAGATAGATAGATAGACAGATAGATAGATAGACAGATAGATAGACAGACAGATGACAGATAGATAGATTAGATAGATAGATAGATAGATAGATAGATAGATAGATAGATAGATTAGATAGATAGATAGATAGATAGATAGATAGATACGTTCTCTGCACTGCAGACAACATTCATATATCCGCATGCACGCACACACCACCGCGAACACATTCACATACACACATTTGCGCTCGTGCACACACACACAAACGGACTCACCCACACACACATATAGAAACACACACAAGGCACACACAGACACAGACACACACTCTCTCTCACTCTCTCTCTCTCTCTTTCTCTCTCTCTTTGTCTCACTTTCTCTCTCTTTCTCTCACTCACTCTCTGTCACTCTCTTACTCACTCTTTCACTCTCTCACTCTCACTCTCTGTCACTCTTACTCACTCTCTCTCACTCTCACTCTCTGTCACTCTCTTACTCACTCTCTCTCACTCTCACTTTCTCTCACTTCTTACTCACTCTCTCACTCTCTCACTCTCACTCTCTGTCACTCTCTCTCACTCTTTCAGTCTCTCTCTCTGTCACTCTGTCTCTCTCTCACTCTCACTCTTTCAGTCTCTCTCTCTGTCACTCTCTCTCTCTCTCACTCTCACTCTCACTCTTTCAGTCTCTCTCTGTCTCTCAGTCTCTCTCTCACGTTCTCTCTCTGACTCTCTGTGTCTCACTCACTCTCACTGTCACACACACACACACACTCTCTCTCTCACTCTCTCACCCTCACTCAGTGTCTGTCTGTGTCTCTCACTCTCTCTCTTTCTCTTTCAGCGGGCCTCTGTAGCTCAGTTGGTTTGAGCGTCGGATTCACATGCTAATGGTTGTGGGTTCGAATCCCGGGGTGCGCTACATTAAATCTGGCCTTCTCACTGTCCCATCTTAGCATCATTGTTGTTCTGGTGGTGTCAGTATAGGATTAGATAAGTCCCCCATTGCCCCCATTTTCCTGGGATGGTTATCCCCGTCGGCCATATCACCTGAGGTGGGTGCTGACGTAAAACTGAATCAAATCAAATCAAATCAAATCAATCTCTTTCTCTTTCTCTCACTCTCTCTCTCACTCTCTCTCTCTCTCACTCTCACTCTCAGTCTCACTCTCTCTCACTCTCTCTCACTCACTCATTCACTCACTCACTCACTCACTCACTCTCTCTCTGTCTCTGTATCTGTCTGTCTCTGTCTGTCTGTCTGTCTGTCTCTCTCTCTGTCTCCTCTCTCTCTCTCTCTCTGAGAACAGTTTTCCTGATTTAGATATTAGCGAGACAGTCTCACGGTCTGATGTTTCACTATGGAAAGGTTCAGACAATTACGCATCAAATTATATAACTTGTTCGTTTACATCATTACAACCTCGAAAAGCTGTTAACATAGTCACTGAAAGACGTCGGTCTGTTCTGTATCATTATCAGTAAATGGCTGTATAAATTACGGGAAACATTAAAGCGCCCAGCACGCACGCTTACCCAAGAGATTAGTCACCTCGTCAAAACAGCTTCAATTATTCGTGCTCCGCTGAAAAGTCTAATTATGGTCGGCCAAAGCAAGAAAAAAATGACAAACAACATTCGTTACGCAAATGACACCGTGCTAATTGCAGAAAATGAAAGGGACTACAAAACCTTGTGAATATCGTTGGAATAAAAAGCGAAAAATAATGGGTTGAAGCTAAATAGCAAGAAGATTGAAGTTATGGTGATCAGTAGAAAAAAAACATGAAATCCCCTCATGTAAAATAACAGCAAATGGCACAACTTTGAGACAGGTTGATAAGTTTAAATATCTGGGAACGGTCATCTCACCAGACAGCAGATGCATATCAGAAATAACCAGTAGAATCGGTCAAGCCAAAACAGCATTCAAGAAGATAAAAAGCATTCTTACCAACAAATGTCTATCAATTAACACCCAGAAGAGGGTTCTAGAATGCTACATAGAACCGATAATGTTATGCGGCTGTGAGACGTGGACAGTCAACAAGCAAAGTCAGAACAAGATTGAGGCAGCCAAAATGTGGTTTCTAAGAAGAATGTTGACAGCAAAGAAAACAAACGAGACAGTCTTGATGGAGGCAGACACAAGTAGATCATTCACAAGGAAGATTAGGAAAGGACAGGCAACATTCATAGGCCATTTTATGAGGAAAGGGGAATTAGAGCACCTGATCACATCAAGAAAGCTGGAGGGAAAGAGAGCATCAGGTAGACCCAGTGAGAAAATATTGGACGGATTTGCAGGGTGGCTGAGGACAGAGAGGGTGGAAGATGTGCTTGCGGCAACAAGGGATAGATACATATGGAGGGTCATGATAGCCAACACCATGCGGCAGGGCACATGATGATGATGATGTAGTGAATCCAAAACAGTTTGGGGAATACAGCCATACAAGGATGATTTATAATCAGCACGAAACAATCATTATAATCAAGTGTTTTTTTTTCTCTCACGAAGGACGCGGACGCTTTGCATTTCATTGTTGATTTAGTTTCGTGTGATTGTTCTCAGGCTCCAGTGGTTTTTATGTGTTATATATGAGATGTAGAGCGTACGTATTTTGCACGAATCCTTTCAAATCTGATGTCATATGTTCTGTGTACATTTCAACACTACTGTATCGTGTATGGATGTTCTGTGTTCATGATATTGTTTTAATGTTTCCTTTTATGTGTCGTAGATCATTAATATGAAACATATGCATCCTTCAAGTGTCATGATGGTGATATACATTGTACATATTTCTGTATTACCGTAGAGATGTTTGGTGTTAATGATCTTGTTTCAGGTGTGTGTGTGTGTGTATGTGTGTTTGTGTGTGTGTGTGTTTGTGTGTGTGTGTGTGTGTGTGTGTGTGTGTGTGTTTGTGTGTGTGTGTGTGTGTTTGTATGCGCCCGTGTGTGTGTGTGTGTGTGTGTGTGTGTGTTTGTGTGTGTGTGTGTGTGTGTGTGTGTGTGTGTTTGTGTGTTTGTGTGTGTGTGTTTGTATGCGCCCGTGTGTGTGTGTGTGTGAGAGAGAGAGAGAGAGAGAGAGAGAGAGAGAGAAAGAGAGAGCGTACATGTGCGTGTGTGCGTGCGTGCGTGGGTGCGTATATGCCATGGGTCAAAACACATACATGCATCCCTTTAATTAAATGAAACAATGGCCCATACTGAATACTTCAGATTGTCCACAATGTCGCATAAATGTTTTGAAGTAGTGAAATTGGTTAGATTGTTCCTTTATATGTTAGTAATTTTGCTCGGGAGAGATTCATCAAACTCGGACACTTCCATATGCGCTCCGTACAAATGGGCCAGCCATTATTCGGCATGCTCCTTTAGCTCGCGTAAAACCTTACGTGCTGACAAGGCATCGAGATGTAGTGGGGGGGGGGGGGGGGCGGGGGAGATGGGGGCTGGGTGAAAGGACCTATAAAACAGTAAAGTGACACCACCAGAATGACTGAAAACATCAAGATGGGCAGTGAACACGGCCACTTTTTATGTTGCGGGCTGGGATTGAACTCGAGATATCAGATCCTGACTTCACAGCTCTGTGAGAAGAACCAACCAGCTTGTGAAATAAACAAATAAATAAATAAATAAATAAATACATGAATAAATAAATAAACAAACAAATAAATATATACATAAATAGATAAATAAATGAATAGATAGCTAAATGAATCGATAAAAATATAAAGAAATGAATAGATAATAATGAAAAATAAATAAACGAATAAATAAAATAAACAAACAAATAAATAACAAAGTAAATAATAAAAATGAATAGATGATAAATAAATAAATGAATAAATGAATAAATAAATAAATTGCTGCCCCCTTGGGGATCATGCCCATGTCCTCTGTGTTAACAGAATATTCTCGTTCGTTCGTTCTTTGATTTAAATGTCTTTTCGCTATGAGTGGATATTAGACGTGGTAAAAAATGGAAGATGAGAGTAGGGCAGGTTGGATTGGGGGCAGAGGGGAGACAGAGTAAGAGACATAAGTAGGTGGGAGAATAGAAAAATGGAACGAGAACTTAACACTAAGAATTAGTATCAACAATGTGACAGGAAAATATAAGCCTGATCAGGAAGTATCTCTCTGTGGAAACAACTGCAAAACTCGTTCTCTCCTTCATAATGTCTCGCATTGACTATTGCAATTCACTCCTGTCCGGTCTTCCTGCCTCCACCACTCACATCCTACAGCGCATTCAAAACAATGCTGCACGCCTTGTACTCAAAAAGAAAAAAGCTGACCACATATCTCCTCTCCTAGCACAACTTCACTGGCTCCCTGTATCAAAGCGCATACAGTACAAACTAGACACCATGTGCTACAAAAGCCTCAATAACGCAGCCCCCGATTACCTGTCAAGCCTACTTGAGATCTATGTTCCCTCATGTACCCTCCGCTCTGCCTCCGATCCTCTGACTTTTCGCTTTCCACGCACCAAGCTCAATACCTATGGTCCACGAGCCTTCTCTGTTTCTGGTCCGCTCTCCTGGAACAAACTTCCTCTCAGTCCGTCAGCAACCTACTTTTGTCTTCTTCAAGTCCGCTCTCAAAACTCACCTTTTCTCCTCTGCATAAAATCCTGACCTCACTCAATCCCCTCTGCAGCCTGTCTCCACTCGGAGGGGAATCACATTGCAATATATAATAATTGTATATAATATGCTCTCTATAATTTTCCATTGTTTTTATTCTTTCTCCCCATTTATAGCCGTGTTGTGTGTGGTGTGGGGTGTGTGTGTGTGTGTGTGTGTGTGTGTGTGTGTGTGTGTGCGTGTGTGCGTGGGTGCGTGTGTGTGCGTGCGTGCGTGCGTGTGTGTGCGTGCGTGCGTGTGTGTGTGTTTCAGCGCTTAGATTTGATTTTATCAAGATTTTGCGCTATATAAATATTGTAATTATTAATAATAATAATAATAATAATTACAATATTTATATAGCGCAAAATCTCGATAAAAATCAAATCTAAGCGCTGAACATACACTTACGCAGGCGCGCACACACACGCACACACACACTTACACATGGCTATAAATGGGGAAACAGAATAAAAGCAATGGAAAATTATAAAGAGCTTATTATATACAAATATATATTACAATGTGATTCCCCTCCGAGTGGAGACAGGCTTGACAGGTAATCGGGGGCTGCGTTATTGAGGCTTTTGTAGCACATGGTGTCTAGTTTTTACTGTATGCGCTTTGATACAGGGAGCCAGTGAAGTTGTGCCAGGAGAGGAGATATGTGGTCAGCTTTTTTCTTTTTGAGTACAAGGCGTGCAGCATTGTTTTGAATGCGCTGTAGGATGTGAATGGTGGAGGCAGGAAGACCAGACAGGAGTGAATTGCAATAGTCAATGCGAGACATTATGAAGGAGAGAACGAGTTTTGCAGTTGTTTCCACAGAGAGATACTTCCTGATCAAGCTTATACGATGGAGGTGATAGTAGCAAGATCTGGCAGTTTGAGAAACAAAGTTGTTCATGGAGAGGGTAGAGTCAATGCAGACACCAAGGTTTTTAGCTGAATCAGAAATTGGGACTGATGTGTTACATAATGGGAGAGAAAGAGGAGGCAGCTGAGAAAGTTTCTGACGGGTGCCAATGAGGATAGCTTCTGTCTTGTCGTCATTAAGCTGAAGTTTGTTGAACGTCATCCAGTTCTTAATGTCCGAGTAACACTCAGTGGTGCGAGTCAAGAGGCGCTGTATATTGTCTGGTGTGTCACTGTCTAGAAGTTGGGTGTCATCAGCATAGAAGTGGTGTTTTATAGAGTGGGAGTTGATGATGGTGGACAGGGGGGAGGTGTAAAGAGTGAAAAGAACAGGGCCAAGGACAGATCCTTGTGGAACACCACAGGTCAGGCATGCAGGTTGAGAGTAAGTGCCATTAATGAGAACAGTTTGTTTTCTGTTTGACAGATATGAAGTGAAAAAGGAGAGAGCAATGTCAGAGATGCCAAAAGTATGATGAAGTCTAGAAAGGAGAATACCATGATCAATGGTATCAAAGGCTGCAGACAGATCAAGGAGTGTGAGGAGAGAGACTTTGCCAGTATCAGTTGCAAGGAGGAGATTGTTGAGAATGTGTAGCAGGGCAGTTTCAGTGCTATGGCACTGGCGGTAGGCTGACTGGAAAGGATTGAGAAGATTGTTGGCAGACAGGTGAGAGTTCAGCTGGTTGAGGACAACTTTTTCGATGAGTTTTGACAAGAAAGAGAGATTAGAGATAGGCCGGTAATTTTTCAGTTCATTTGGGTCTGAATTGTATTTCTTGAGGAGAGGGTGAACAATAGCAGACTTGAAAGAATCTGGGACAGTTCCAGTTTGAAGAGAAGTGTTGATGATGTCAGTGATGAATGGGAGGAGAGTAGGGAGACAGTCAGAGTAGAGAGAACCTGGAAGAGGATCCAGTTCGCAGGTTTTGAACGACATGGATCTGATTGTGTTGAGAATTTTTCTTGTGAGACTGGGGTAAAAGTAGTAAGAGGTGTGCCAGAGAAGGAAGGGTCAGGTGGGCATGGTTGACAGGGTGTCCTGTCAAGCCTGTCACGAAGAGTTTGTATTTTGGTGGTGAAATACTTGGAGAATACAGATGGGAGTTCTTCATTTGTGTGTTTTGTTGGGAGAGGTAAATCTTTTCGTGTGCCAAGGAGATGATTCATGGTTGTAAAGAGTTCTCTTGAAGAAGAGGCATTCAGGATTTTGGTTTGGAAATAGCTTGTTTTTGCAGATGCAATGAGGGTGGATACTTTTGTTTTAGAGGCTTGGAAAAGTTGCCTATGTATAGTGAGTTTGGATTTGCGCCAGCGGCGCTCTGATCTGCGGCAGGCACGTTTTGCACAGGCAATCTCATGAGTGAGCCAGGGGGTAGGGGGGCGGTCAGGTAAAAGACGAGTTGTGGCTGGAGCATGAGTGTCCAGAAGATGGTGGAGAGTAGTATAGAATTCATCGGCAAGGTTGTGTGACTTTTCAGAAAGGAGGCGGGAGGCATCAGATGAAAATGTGGAGAGGTCAATAGATTTGAGATTGCGTCGAGTCACTGTGCGCGTGGTACGGGAAGGAGGAGAAATGTCAAGAGAACAGAGAATTGCAGAGTGGTCAGATGGAAGGGCTGAAGTTAGACGGGTAGAAAGAACTAGGCAGTTGTCAGTAGCTGAATTGTGGTGATCACGAGAAATGATCCAGTCAAGAATGTGACCTTTTTTATGGGTTGGTTCAGAAATATGTTGTGTCATATTGTGATTGGACAGAGAGTTGATGATATGTCTTGTGTCATAACGGTGAGTGTTGTCGTAGTGGACATTGATGTCACCTAGAATGATGAGATTTCCAGGTAAGAGGCAGTAGTAGTCAAGTAGTTGGTCAAAGTCAGAGAGAAACATGGATGTGGTGAGCTTATTGGCAGAGCTAGGTGGAGGTCGATAGACACAGGAGAAGGTGATGGGGTGAGGGGTGGATTGGAAGGATACTTCAACGTGCTCAAAAGAAGGATGGGA
>JAPXFY010000024.1:12332845-12351467 GCA_030674185.1 Monoplex corrugatus
CACACACACACACACACACACAACACAACACACACACACAACCACACGAACAACAGAACACGTTTTGAAAGAATATGTCAGCATGTTACGAGGACTGAGGAGATGAGAACTACTGAAAGAACTGCTGGAAAAAAATGAAACGTTTTGAGACTGGACTTGAATGACAATAGAAACAGACTTTGTCCAACAGAGAAAGACAAAAAGTTCCAGATTTTAACAGCAGAGGAAGTAAAAGCAGCACCTCTATTTATTCAATATATGGCCACCATGGCCTTTGGAAGATACACACACAAACATATGTTCATTCAGTTGCTTAGGAGGATATTGAGTGTTAGATTTTCCTGTCACACTGTTGATGTTAATTCTTAGTGTTAAGTTCTCGTTCCATTTTTCTATTCTCCCACCTACTTATGTCTCTTACTCTGTCTCCCCTCTGCCCCCAATCCGACCTGCCCAATTCTCATCTTCCATTTTTTACCACGTCTAATATCCACTCATAGCGAAAAGACATTTAAATCAAAGAACGAACGAACGAGAATATTCTATTAACAAAGGGACATGGGCATGATTCCCAAGGGGGCAGCAATTTATTTATTTATTCATTTATTTATTTATTTATCTCTGATTCGATCTCGTGAACTGGGTTCATCCCATGTTCGCGAGATCTGAGTAGAGATTCACGCAGACAGCATTAGAGCGCTGACGAAGATGGCGAGAACGCCATCGAAAGCTACGGAACTGTGAGTAGCGATTTTTACACTGTTGGGAGACCTTGTTCTTCAAAATTGGTAGCATTATGTCTACCCCCCAACTGTTGAAACTTCCCCTACGTCTCATTCGCGATTACGATCGGACGATCATCACTACCTTTCGTGAATCAGAGAAATTACACCGCTCCCTAGCGAAGTTCAGGAACCATCTACACTTCACACTGCACTGCAAACATCACGGCGTCTTTCCCACCAGCCTAAAAATCAAAACTTCGATGAAAGGAACAGCAGCAAATAATATCATCAATCAGGCACAACGAGCACTCATGAACGAACGCATCAAGCAAATCAACACCCGCATCACTTGTCTGGAAGGAAAAATCCAAGACCTCGAGGAAAGACTGAGCTCTAGCACACTACCAGATGCTATGCTCTCCGAAATCAAAGAGTGGCTAAACAACACACGACGAATAGAATGGGACAAAGTACGCCAACGCCATCGAAAGAAATTCGAACTTCTAGCACCAAAAAACAACAGGAGACAACAGAATGACAAAAGCGAGATTACACCTGTACCGGAAGAAACAAAAAGAAAGACCAAAGAGAGGTGGGTGATCAATCTATCAGATCGCCAACTCACTAAACCAGAACAGGAAGTACTAGAGAAAGGACTAAATTTCGCCGTAGCCCCTAACAAGCTTCCAGTGGTAGACCTCATCACAAGCATTGAAACAGCTTGCAGGTATATTGGCCCTAATTCAGAAGAAGCCACACACTTAAGATCAGACTGTGTCAGAATCATGAAACAGGCCAAACTACCGAAATCCAACTTAACACCGGACCAAAGACGGGCTCTGGCGGATTTAAAGAACGAACACGCCACGATGATCCTACCAGCTGACAAAGGTCGTGCCACAGTCATCATGCCTAGACCCATGTACTATGAGAAGGCAAGCAAACTTCTGGAAGATACTACAACATATGAACGCCTCAAGAAAGATCCTACTTCCAAGTTTTCCAACAAACTGAAAGACACACTGAAACGCCTGAAAGAGACGGACCGCCTGTCATTAGAACAGTACAGGAAATTATACCCAACTGTGTCCGACGTCCCCAAGTTCTATGGTCTACCCAAAGTCCACAAGAAAGAAGTCCCCCTCCGTCCCATAGTCGCATCCAGAGGTTCCATCATGTATGAGACGGCTAGATTTGTGGCGGACACCCTATCACCTCTCGTAGGACACACAGATCATCACATCCACAACAGTGCTGACCTAGTGGAAAAACTGAGTAACTACACCCTCGCTCATGATGAACTCCTTGTGTCATATGATGTCTCTGCCTATTTACCAGCGTACCAGTGAAAGAAAGCATAGAGATCATACGCCGAAGGTTACAAAACGACCAAACCCTCCACCAACGTACATCTCTCACAGTGGACGACGTATGTGAACTCTTGTCCTGCTGCCTCACCACCACCTACTTCACCTTCCAAGGTGAATTCTACCAACAAAAAGAAGGAGCAGCCATGGGCTCCCCAGTAAGCCCTATAGTAGCCAACCTGTTCATGGAGGATTTTGAAGAGAAAGCATTGGCTTCTTTCCACTCCCCACCACGATACTGGGGGCGCTACGTAGACGACACCATGACTATCCTCCCCCAGCAACTGGTCGAACAGTTCACAGAACATCTGAACAACCAACACCCAGCCATCAAATTCACGAGGGAAGTGGAACAGAACAACTCCATAGCCATGCTGGACACCCTCATCACCAGAACTGATGGCATTCTATCCTTCTCGGTCTACCGTAAACCAACTCATACGGACCAATATTTACAGTTCGACAGCCACCAGCCCCTTGAACACAAACTGGGAGTGATTCGAACCCTTACCCACAGAGCTAACACCATATGCAGTACCCAAGAGGCAAAAGACAAGGAGACAAACCACCTGAAAAAAGTGCTCACCATCTCGGGCTACAAAAAGTGGGCCTGGAACAGCCCGGGAGGCAGGAAATCCAACACCGCATCCCAACAGCCAGTGAAACAACACCAGCGCAAGGGACACATCACCATCCCATACGTAGGAGGTGTGAGTGACGCTCTGTCCAGAAAGATCAGAAAACTGGGGGTGGCTGTACATTCCAAACCTTCCAACACCATACGCAGCCAGCTGGTCACCCCCAAGGACAAAACCAGCAAACTCGACAAAGCTGTCATTATATACAGAATAGACTGCCAGGACTGTAACCAACATTATGTCGGTGAAACTGAACGCCCCCTTCAGAAGAGACTAACAGAACACAAGAGGGACTCTTCTCCAGTAGGAGCTCACCTACACGCCGAAAAACATCAATTCAGTGCGGACAATGTCAACATCCTGGACAGAGAAAATAAGTGGTTCCAGCGAGGAGTCAAGGAGGCCATCTACATCGCAGCCACCAACCCCCCGCTCAACAGGGACCGGGGCCGTTACACCCTGCCCCCGGTGTACCATTCTCTGATTCGATCTCGTGAACTGGGTTCATCCCATGTTCGCGAGATCTGAGTAGAGATTCACGCAGACAGCATTAGAGCGCTGACGAAGATGGCGAGAACGCCATCGAAAGCTACGGAACTGTGAGTAGCGATTTTTACACTGTTGGGAGACCTTGTTCTTCAAAATTGGTAGCATTATATTTATTTATTATTTATTTATTTATTCATGTATGTACTTATCTGTTTATTTACTTATCTATTTATTTATTTATTCATTTATTTATCATCTATTCATTTTTATTATTTACTTTGTTATTTATTTGTTTGTTTATTTTATTTATTCGTTTATTTATTTTTCATTATTATCTATTCATTTCTTTATATTTTTATCGATTCATTTAGCTATCTATTCATTTATTTATCTATTTATATATATTCATTTGTTTGTTTATTTATTTATTCATGTATTTATTTATTTGTTTATTTACTCATTTATTTATTTATTTATTTCACAAGCTGCTTGTTTTTTCTCACAGAGCTGTGAAGTCAGGATTTGATATCTCGAGTTCAATCCCAGCCCGCAACATAAAAAGTGGCCGTGTTCACTGCCCACCCTAATATTTTCAGTCATGCTGGTGGTGTCACTTTACTGTTTTATAGGTCCTTTCACCCAGCCCCCATCTCCCCCCCCCCCCCCCCCCCCCCCACTACATCTCGATGCCTTGTCAGCACGAAAGGTTTTACGCGAGCTAAAGGAGCATGCCGAATAATAGCTGGCCCATTTGTACGGAGCGCATATGGAAGTGTCCGAGTTTGATGAATCTCTCCCGAGCAAAATTACTAACATATAAAGGAACAATCTAACTAATTTCACTACTTCAAAACATTTATGCCAAAATGTGGACAATCTGAAGTATTCAGTATGGGCCATTGTTTCATTTAATTAAAGGGATGCATGTATGTGTTTTGACCCATGGCATATACGCACCCACGCACGCACGCACACGCATGCACACACACACACACGCGCGCTCGCACACACAGACACACACACACGCGCGCGAGCGCGCGCGCACGTACGCACGCACACACGCACACACGCACACACGCACGCACGCACACACACACACACACACACACACATACACCTGAAACAAGATCATTAACACCAAACATCTCTACGGTAATACAGAAATATGTACAATGTATATCACCATCATGACACTTGAAAGGATGCATATGTTTCATATTAATGATCTACGACACATAAAAGGAAACATTAAAACAATATCATGAACACAGAACATCCATACAGTAGTGTTGAAATGTACACAGAACATATGACATCAGATTTGAAAGGATTCGTGCAAAATACGTACGCTCTACATCTCATATATAACACATAAAAACCACTGGAGCCTGAGAACAATCACACGAAACTAAATCAACAATGAAATGCAAAGCGTCCGCGTCCTTCGTGAAGAGAAAAAAAAACACTTGATTATAATGATTGTTTCGTGCTGATTATAAATCATCCTTGTATGGCTGTATTCCCCAAACTGTTTTGGATTCACTAGATCACCATCATCATGTGCCCTGCCGCATGGTGTTGGCTATCATGGCCCTCCATATGTATCTATCCCTTGTTGCCGCAAGCACATCTTCCACCCTCTCTGTCCTCAGCCACCCTGCAAATCCGTCCAATATTTTCTCACTGGGTCTACCTGGTGTTCTTTTGCCCTCCAGCTTTCTTGATGTGATCAGGTGCTCTAATTCCCCTTTCCTCATAAAATGGCCTATGAATGTTGCCTGCCCTTTCCTAATCTTCCTTATGAATGATCTACTTGTGTCTGCCTCCATCAAGACTGTCTTGTTTGTTTTCTTTGCTGTCAACATTCTTCTTAGAAACCACATTTTGGCTGCCTCAATCTTGTTCTGACTTTGCTTGTTGACTGTCCACGTCTCACAGCCGCATAACATTATCGGTTCTATGTAGCATTCTAGAACCCTCTTCAGGGTGTTAATTGATAGACATTTGTTGGTAAGAATGCTTTTTATCTTCTTGAATGCTGTTTTGGCTTGACCGATTCTGCTGGTTATTTTTGATATGCATCTGCCGTCTGGTGAGATGACTGTTCCCAGATATTTAAACTTATCAACCTGTCTCAAAGTTGTGCCAATTGCTGTTATTTTACATAAGGGGATTTCATGTTTTTTTTCTTCTACTGATCACCATGACTTCAGTCTTCTTGCTATTTAGCTTCAACCCATTATTTTTCGCTTTCTATTTCTATCTATCTGTGCGTGTGTTGTGTGTGTGTGTGTGTGTGTACGTGTGTGTGTGTGTGTGTGTGTGTGTGTGTGTGTGTGTGTGTGTGTGTGTGTGTGTGTGTGTACGTGTGTGTGTGTGTGTGTGTGTGTGTGTACGTGTGTGTGTGTACGTGTGTGTGTGTGTACGTGTGTGCATCCGAATGATTATGAACAGTTGTAAATTAACTGTAAAGCGCTTTGTGCATGATGGACGGCGCCATATCACGATCCAGTTGTTATCGTCATTATTGACTCCCTCACCCTATCTACCAACAGCAAAAACTTAACTCCTTTGACTCCCTCACCCTATCTACCAATAGCAAAAACTTAACCCTTTGACTCCCTCACCCTATCTACCAATAGCAAAAACTTAACCCTTTGACTCCCTCATCCTCTCTACCAACAGCAAAAACTTAACCCCTCGACTCCCACACCCTATCCACCAATAGCAGAAACTTAACCCTTTGACTCCCTCACCCTATCCACCAAAAGTAAAAACTTAACCCTTTGACTCCCGCATCCTATCCACCAACAGCAAAAACTTAACCCTTTGGCTCCCTCACCCTATCCACCAACAGCAAAAACTTAACCCTTTGGCTCCCTCACCCTATCCACCAACAGCAAAAACTTAACCCTTTGACTCTCACACCCTATCCACCAAAAGCAAAAACTTGACCCTTTGACTCCCTCACCCTATCCACCAACAGCAAAAACTTAACACTTTGACTCCCGCATCCTATCCACCAATAGCAGAAACTTAACACTTTGACTCTCTCACCCTATCCACCAACAGCAAAAACTTAACCCCTTGACTCCCTCACCCTATCCACCAACAGCAAAAACTTAACTCCTTTGACTCCCTCACCCTATCCACCAACAGCAAAAACTTAACCCTTTGACTCCCTCACCCTATCCACCAACAGCAAAAACTTAACCCTTTGCCTCCCACACCCTATCCACCACAGCAAAACTTAACCCTTTGACTCCCACACCCTATCCATCAAGAGCAAAAACTTAACCCTTTGACTCCCGCATCCTACCCACGAACAGCAAAAACTTAACCTTTGCTCCCACACCCTATCCACCAACAGCAAGAAAATATAACCCTTTGACTCCCTCACCCTATCCACCAACAGCAAAAACTTAACCCTTAAACTCCCGCATCCTATCCACCAACAGCAAAAAAACATAACCCTTTGACTCCCTCACCCTATCCACCAGCTTCCTGCAGCAAGCTGGTGGATAGGCTGAGGGAGTCAAAGGGTTGAATTTTTGCTTTGCTAGCATGGTTCACAATGCAGGATGCTGGTGGAGAGTGTGCAGAAGTCAAAAGGTTAAGAGGGATTCATCGCTTTCAGATAATTCCATATGCGCTCCACCCAAATCTGCCGACAATTATCTAGCAGACTCCTTAGGTCTACGCAAAGCCCTATACTTTGGCAGGGTCTTGAACTGAGGAGCAGAAAGGGGGGACAGATGGGGGTGTGTGTGGAGGGGGGTGAGGGGGTAGGAAAGGGAGAGAAGACCTTTGAAACATGAAGCTGACACCAACAGAAGGATAGAAACATTAGAAACCACATTTCAGCTGCCTCACAATCTTGTTCTGACTTTGCGAGTTGCTGGTCCAGGCTTCACATCCACACAACAGTATTGGTTCTACAGAATACTTAAAAACTCTTTTCCACATGTTAACTGACACGCTTTTGATAAACTCGCTAACGGCTGAAAAACCCCCCAAAAAAAAACCACTTGGGATGGTTGGTTCTGTTGATACAACCGTGAACTAAAGATCTGATATCTTGAATTCAGTTCCAGCCCACAACATTAAAAAAAAACTGTCAGGTTGGCTGCCCATCTTAATGTTTCCATCAATCTGGTGGCTGCCCAATTTCAATGTTTCCATCATTCTGCTTGTTTCCAATAATTTATTTTGATATTTCCATCACTGTGGTGGTTGCCCATTTTAATGTTGCCATCATTGTGATGGTTGCCCATTTTAATGTTGCCATCATTGTGGTGGTTGCCCATTTTAATGTTTCCATCATTGTGGTGGTTGCCCATTTTAATGTTGCCATCATTGGTAATGATTGCCCATTTTAATGTTGCCATCATTGTGATGGTTGCTCATTTTAATGTTTCCATCATTGTGGTGGTTGCCCATTTTAATGTTTCCATCATTGTGGTGGTTGCTCATTTTAATGTTTCCATCATTGTGGAAGTTGCCCATTTTAATGTTGCCGTCATTGTGGTGGTTGCCCATTTTAATGTTGCCATCATTGTGGTGGTTGCCCATTTTAATGTTGCCGTCATTGTGGTGGTTGCCCATTTTAATGTTGCCATCATTGTGGTGGTTGCCCATTTTAATGTTGCCGTCATTGTGGTGGTTGCCCATTTTAATGTTGCCATCATTGTGGTGGTTGCCCATTTTAATGTTGCCATCATTGTGGTGGTTGCCCATTTTAATGTTGCCATCATTGTGGTGGTTGCCCATTTTAATGTTGCCATCATTGTGATGGTTGCCCATTTTAATGTTGCCATCATTGTGGTGGTTGCCCATTTTAATGTTGCCATCATTGTGATGGTTGCCCATTTTAATGTTGCCATCATTGTGGTGGTTGCCCATTTTAATGTTGCCATCATTGTGATGGTTGCCCATTTTAATGTTTCCATCATTGTGGTGGTTGCCCATTTTAATGTTGCCATCATTGTGGTTGTTGCCCATTTTAATGTTGCCATCATTGTGGTGGTTGCCCATTTTAATGTTGCCATCATTGTGGTGGTTGCCCATTTTAATGTTGCCATCATTGTGGTGGTTGCCCATTTTAATGTTGCCATCATTGTGGTGGTTGCCCATTTTAATGTTGCCATCATTGTGGTGGTTGCCCATTTTAATGTTGCCATCATTGTGATGGTTGCCCATTTTAATGTTGCCATCATTGTGGTTGTTGTCCATTTTAATGTTGCCATCATTGTGATGGTTGCCCATTTTAATGTTGCCATCATTGTGGTTGTTGCCCATTTTAATGTTGCCATCATTGTGGTGGTTGTCCATTTTAATGTTGCCATCATTGTGATGGTTGCCCATTTTAATGTTGCCATCATTGTGATGGTTGCCCATTTTAATGTTGCCATCATTGTGATGGTTGCCCATTTTAATGTTGCCATCATTGTGGTGGTTGCCCATTTTAATGTTGCCATCATTGTGATGGTTGCCCATTTTAATGTTGCCATCATTGTGATAGTTGCCCATTTTAATGTTGCCATCATTGTGATGGTTGCCCATTTTAATGTTGCCATCATTGTGATGGTTGCCCATTTTAATGTTGCCATCATTGTGATGGTTGCCCATTTTAATGTTGCCATCATTGTGATGGTGTCAGCTTACTGTTTCATAGGTACCTATCGGTCTCTCCCTATTTCAACACCAGGTCAGCACATATGGTTTTGCGCATACTCGATGAATTTTTCGGATCATCGCTGGCAGATCTGTGTGAAGCGCGTACAGAATTTCCAGAGTGAAATGAGTCCTTCTTGAACAAACTTGACCTAAACACAAATTCACTTCACGATGTCTTAAAAAAACAACAACAACAACAACAACAACAACAATAACACACACACACACACACACACACACACACACACACACACACACACACACACACACACACACACACACACACACACACAACCAGCCAAACAAAACAAAACAAAAAACAAAATTTGTTTTAAAAAAACACGATAGAAGTGGATACAAATATTCACACACACACACACACACACACACGCGCGCGCGCGCACACACACACACACACACGCACGCACACACACACACACACACACACACACACCACACACACACACACACACACACACAACCAGCCAAACAAAACAAAATAAAAAGCAAAAACAAACAAAAATACCTCTTTGATAGAAATGGATACAAATATTGTTTGGTGTTGCTAATTTGTCTCAAACTTTACGTTAAAAGAGGTGGATGTTGCTAGTTTCTTATCTGGACGTCACAAAGCCTCGTCATTGTAATGCATTGCCTGCAAGGATCATGATAGCATTAAACTATGTCAATGACGCTTGAAGAAGACAACGATAAATTGTTTTGCAAGACCAGAGACATACTGTAGAGGAGAGCTTCAACTTCTATCGATTTCCTTCGTGTCTGAAATTGGTTTAGCAGGGAAAATTTCATGTTTTTTTCTTCTTTTTTTTTTATCCAAATCTGCCAGCAGTTATTGGAAACTTCCTTTAGCCTGCGCAAATTCCTAAGCGCTGGCAAGATCTTGAAACAAAGAGGAGACTGGCAGGAACGATGAAACACTATGCTGGCATCGTTAGAATGATAGAAGCGGTAAGATGGACAGCGAATAGACCAGTGTTTTAATGTTACGGTCTGGTGTAAGGCTTGTAACATAAAAAAAATCCAAAATAAGTATGGCTGCCCGTGTTCAAGCAAAACAGGAACCAGAAGAAAAAAACAACAACACGAAAATAAAATCAGAACGCGTGTTTAACCCTTTGACTTCTGTGCCTTATCCAACAACAGCAAAAACTTAACCCTTTGACTCCCTCATCCTATCCACCAGCTTCCTGCAGGTAGCTGGTGGACAGGGTGAAGGAGTTGAAGGGTTAAGTTTTTGCTTTGCAAGCATGGTTGACAATGCAGGATGCTGGTGGACAGGGTGAAGGAGTCGAAGGGTTAAGTTTTTGCTTTGCAAGCATGGTTGACAATGCAGGATGCTGGTGGACAGGGCGAAGGAGTCAAAGGGTTAAGTTTTTGCTTTGCAAGCATGGTTGACAATGCAGGATGCTGGTGGACAGGGCGAAGGAGTCAAAGGGTTAAGTTTTTGCTTTGCAGCATGGTTGACAATGCAGGATGCTGGTGGACAGGGTGAAGGAGTCAAAGAGTTAAGGTTTTCCTTTGCAAGCATGGTTGACAATGCAGGATGCTGGTGGACAGGGTGCGAGTGTCAAAAGAGCTAATACAACCAGGCAAGACAGGCGCAAATTTTCGTCCAACTGGCCTTTGTCAAGCGTAAAGGTAAGATCACAAATGAATAAACTCCCAATACAAAAATTCGGAAAAAAAAAACAAACTAAAACTTTCCTGCAGTTTCGTCCAGTGGGAGAAAAGGACTAAGATGACATCAAAATGTGTTCGTGTGTAAATGGTAAGAATTGGCGAGAGGGGGGGGGGGGCAAATATGATGTCAGAGGGGAAGTGAGATGAATTCTGCAATTTGAAAAATGATTATGCCTTAATATTGTTTTATCATGAAGAGGGTCCAGGGCTTAACCTATGAAAACTATGATGCACTAGCTAAGAGTAGTTTTCGGACTGTAAGTATCTTACTACTACATAATGCATAAACATACATGCATGTTCGTGCATATATACACACACATATCCATATACACACATACATACATACATGCATACACATATATATACATATAAATATATATACTATACATATATATATATACATATATACATACATATATATATATATATATTGTGTGTGTGTGTGTGTGTGTGTGTGTGTGTGTGTGTGTGTGTGTGTGTGTGTGTGTGTGTGTGTGTGTGTGTGTGTGTGTGTGTGTGTGTGTGTGTGTGTATACGATGCTGGTGTAAGCCAACGATGATTTTTCGAATTATCACTGCAGTGTGTAATTTTCGCCAGTAAATGGCATCATCAGGATCATATCAATATTCTGAAAATAGAAATAAAAAACACCTTTTGTTAAGGAAACAGTAAACATGAAAATGGGGACAAGCATAAGCGGTCAAGGAAAAGCCAGACTACAACTTAAATTAATGGTCAGTTCCCTACGCCTATACTCATCCTTTACGTTTATCCCCGGGTCGATATCTCTGATCCACAGTGCCTCCAGAGTCATGCAATAATCCTCGCCCCTTGTGGTTGAAGCCAAAATCTCAACAACATCTTCTGCGTAGATACACACATATCTACATGCATGCATACACATGAATACACATCCATCCCCCATCCGAGGTCGATTCACGAGTCTTTCTTTGTTATGTCTCTGGACAAAACTAAAGCACACAGACAGATGGGTAAAAAGCCTCGGGCTGACTCCACATCGGCTGACGAGTCGTAAACCTGGATGGTTGCGTTTGCATTTTAAAAACAATGCAAATGTGATTGTTGAACATTACACCGCTGATCAAACTTGTGGAGAAGGTTCAGTTGTCCTTTTATGTATGCATGGGCCAGGAAGTGAGGACACGATTTTGAATTTGTGGCAATGCTGGGTAATCGGGCTGTAGGCAACAATAACAAGTTGTGGCAATAAGTAAGAACACTTTCTGTCTGTCTGTCTGTCTGTCTGTCTGTCTGTCCGTCTTTCTTTCTTTCTTTCTTTCTGTCTGTCTGTCTTTCTTTCTGTCTGTCTATCCGTCTTTCTTTCTTTCTGTCTGTCTGTCCATCTTTCTTTCTTTCTGTCTGTCTGTCTGTCTGTCTTTCTTTCTTTCTGTCTGTCTGTCTGTCTGTCTTTCTTTCTTTCTGTCTGTCTGTCCGTCTTTCTTTCTTTCTGTCTGTCTGTCTGTCTGTCTTTCCACTTTCTTTTTCTTTCTTTCTTTCTTCCTTTCTTTCTTTCTTCCTTTCTTTCTTCCTTTCTTTCTTTCTTTCTTTCTTTCTTCCTTTCTTTCTTCCTTCTTTCTTCCTTTCTTTCTTTCTTTCTGTCTGTCTCTCTTTCTTTCTTTTTTCTTTCTGTCTTCTTTCTTTCTTTCTTTCTTCTCTTCTTCTTTCTGTCCTTCTTTCTTTCTTCTTTCTTTCTTTTTCTTCTGTTCTTTCTTTCTTTCTTTCTTTCTTTCTTTCTTTCTGTCTTTCTTTCTTTCTTTCTTGCTCTTTCTTTCTTTCTTTCTTTCTTTTCTGTCTGTCTTTCTTTCTTTCTTTCTTCTGTCTGTCCTTCTGTCTTTCTTGTCTTTCTTTTCTTTCTTTCTTCTTTCTTCTTTCTTCTTCTTCTGTCTGTCTTCTTTCTTCTTCTTTCTTTTCTTTCTTCTTTCTTCTTTCTTTCTTTCTTTCTTTCTTCTTCTTCTTTCTTTCTTCTTTCTGTCTGTCTTCTTTCTTTCTTCTTTCTGTCTGTCTTTCTTTCTTTCTTTCTGTCTGTCTTCTTCTGTCTTCTTTCTTTCTTTCTTTCTTTCTTCTTTCTTTCTTCTTTCTTTCTTCTTCTTTCTTTCTTTCTTTTCTTTCTTTCTTTCTTCTGTCTTTCTTTCTTTATCTTCTTCTTCTTTCTTTCTTCTTTCTTCTTCTTCTTCTTTCTTTCTTTCTTCTTTCTTTCTTCTTTCTCTTCTCCTTTCTGTCTGTCTTTCTTCTTCTTTCTTTTCTTTCTTCTTCTTCTTCTCTTCTTTCTTCTTTTCTTCTTTTCTTTCTTTCTTTCTTCTTTCTTTCTTTCTTTTCTTTCTTCTTCTTCTTTCTTTCTTCTCTTCTTCTTTCTTCTGTCTTTTCTTTCTTTCTTTTCTTCTCTGTCTTTCTTTTTCTTCTTTCTTTCTTCTCTTCTTTTCTTTTCTTTCTTCTTTCTTTCTTTCTTTCTTTCTTGTCTTCTGTCTTTCTTTCTTTCTTTCTTCTTCTTTCTTCTATTCTTTTCTTTCTTTCTTTCTTTCTTTTCTTTTCTTCTGTCTTTCTTCTTTCTTTCTCTTTTCTTTCTGTCTTTCTTCTTCTTTCTTTCTCTTCTTCTTTCTTCTTCTTCTTCTTTCTTTCTTTCTTTCTTTCTTCTGTCTGTCTTCTTTCTTTCTTCTTTCTCTTCTTTCTTTCTTCTTCTTTCTTTCTTTTTCTTTCTGTTTCTTTCTTTCTTTCTTTCTTTTCTTCTTTTCTTTCTTTTCTTTCTGTCTTCTTCTTTCTTCTTCTTTCTTTCTTTCTTTCTTTCTGTCTTTCTTTCTTCTTTCTTTCTTCTTTCTTTCTTTTTCTTTCTTTTCTTTCTTCTTTCTTTCTGTCTTTCTTTCTTTTTCTTCTTTTTCCTTTCTTCTGCTTCTTTCTTTCTTCTTTCTTCTTCTTCTTTCTTTCTGTCTTTTTTCTTTCTTCTTTCTTCTTTCTTTTTTCTTTCTTCTTTCTTCTTTCTTCTTCTTTCTTTCTGTCTTTCTTCTTTTTCCTTTCTTCTTCTTTCTTTCTGTCTTTCTTTCTTCTTTTTCTTTCTTCTTTCTTTCTTCTCTTTCTATTTCTTCTTCTTCTTTCTGTCTTCTCTTTCTTTCTTTCTTTCTTTCTTTTCTTCTTTCTTTCTTCTTTCTTTCTTTCTTTCTTTCTTTTTCTTTCTTTCTTTCTTTTTCTCTCTTTCTTTCTTCATTTCTTTTCCTGTCTTTCTTCTTCTTTCTCTTCTTCTCTTTCTTTCTTCTTTCTTCTTTCTTTCTTTCTTTCTTTCTTTCTTTCTTCTTCTTTCTTCCTTTCTTTTCTTTCCCTTTCTTTCTTCTTTCTTTTCTTTCTTTCTGCTTTTCTTTTTCTTTCTTCTTTTCTTTCTGTCTTTCTTTCTTTCTTTCTTTCTCTTTCTTTCCTTTTCTTCTTTCTTTCTTTTCTTTTTCTTTCTTCTTCTTTCTTTCTTCTTTCTTTCTTCTTCTTTCTTCTTTCTTTCTTCTTTTCTGTCTCTTTCTTCTTTCTTTCTTTCTTTCTTCTTTCTTTCTCTTCTTTCTTTCTTTTTTTCTTCTTCTTCTTTCTTTCTTTCTTTCTTCTTTCTTTCCTTTCTTCTTTCTCTTTCTTTCTCTTTCTTTCTTTCTCTTCTTTCTTTCTTCTTTCTTTTTTTCTTTCTTTCTTTCTTTCTTTCTTCTTGTCTGTCTGTCTGTCTTTCTTTCTTTCTTTCTTTCTTGTCTGTCTGTCTGTCTTTCTTTCTTTCTTTCTTGTCTGTCTGCCTGTCTGTCTTTCTTTCTTTCTTTCTTGTCTGTCTGTCTGTTCTTTCTTTCTTTCTTTCTTTCTTTCTTGTCTGTCTGTCTGTCTTTCTTTCTTTCTTTCTTGTCTGTCTGTCTGTCTGTCTGTCTTTCTTCCTTCCTTTCTTTCTCTTCTTTCTTGTCTTTCTTGTCTTTTGTCTGTCTTTCTTTCTTTCTTCCTTTCTTTCTGTCTGTCTGTTTTTCCACTTTCTTTTTCTCTCTTTCTTTTCTTGCTTGTTTCTTTGTTTGTTTGTTTCCACTTTTCTTTCTTCCTTCCTTCCTTTCTTTCTGTCTTTTCTTCCTTTCTTTTCTTCCATTTTCTTTCTTTCTTTCTTTCTTTCTATCCGTCTTTTCACTTTCTTTCTTTCTTTTTATTATATCTTTTTCTTCTTTCAATTTCTTGCATGGATTTCAAACAGTGCAGAGCACAGGCGTTGTGGTTACGTAGGTAAAACGTCGGACTTCTAATTAGAAGACCCCAGGTTTGAACACCTGCCTAAATACCTGTCACCTGGCGAGGTAAAGAGTGGAGGTATTACTGATCTCCAAGGTCAGCATGCGTTGATATCTGTCCGTGTCTAAATCCCCTTCGTACGTAGTCGTCTGTAAGCACACAGAATATCAATTATGCACGTTAAAGATCCCGCAAGTCGTGGTTAGTGGTCGTCGGCTTATGGAAACATGGAAATATCCAGCATGCACTCCCACCAAAGACATAGAATGCAGACTTTGCGGCTGTCAGCACACCGCCTGTGGGCAAAATAACGCGACAAGTCATAAAATCCGAACATTAAAAGAGAGAGAGAGAGAGAGGGGGGGGGAGAGACAGAAAGAAGAGAGAAAGAGAGAAGAGAGAGAGAGAGAAAGAGAGAGAGAGAGAGTCAGAAGACACAGAGAGAAGAGAGAGAGGGAGGGAGAGACAAGAGACAGACTGACAGACAGAAACAAAGAGAGAAGAGAGACAGACAGACAAATAGAGACAGAGAGAGAGAGAGAGAAAGAGAGACAAACAGACAGACAGACAGAGAGCGAGAAGACAGACAGAGAGAGAGAGACAGACAGACAGACAAAGACAAAACAGAGAGAGAGAGAGAGAGAATACGGAGAGAGAGAGACAGAGAGAGAGAGAGACATAGAGAGAGAATACAGATAGAGAGAGAGAGAGAGAGAATACGGAGAGAGAGAGAGAGACATAGAGAGAAAGAATACAGAGAGAGAGACAGAGAGACAGAGAGAGAGAATACAGAGACAGAGAGAGACAGACAGACAGAGAGAAGCAGAAGAAGAAGAGGAAACAGAAGTAGAAGAGGAAGAAAAAGAAAAAGAAGAGAAGAAGAAAGAAAGAAGAAAGAAAGAAAGAAAGAAGAAGAAGAAGGAAAAAAAAGAAGAACAAAGTGAAGAAAAGAAGAAGAAGAAAAAAAGAAGAAGAAAAAGAGAAGAAAAAAGACGAAAAGAAAAGAAAGAAAAAAAAAAGAGGAGAAGAAAAGAACAAGAAAGAGAAGAAGAGGAGAAGAAAAAGAACAAGAATGAAAAAATAAAGAAGAAGAAAACAGAAGAAACCTACATGTTGTGTCTGAGCAGATTTGATAAAAGACAAAGGTTTTGCTAAGGCTTAAGATTAACTGCGACTGATAGAATTGTAACAGTGACAGGACATAGAAGAAGAGAACAAGATCAGACGCAAGAGAAAGAAGACAGAAGCGAAAGAAGAGGAAGACAAGAGAAAGAAGAGAGAAGAAGAAGAAAGAAAGAAGAAGAAAGAAGAAAGAAGAAAAGAAAGAAGAAGAAGACAGAAGAAGAAAGAAGAAAGACGAAGAAAGAAAAAGACAGAAAGAGACAGACAAGAAAAGACAGAAGAAGAAAGACAAAGACAGACAGAAAGACAGAAACAGACAGAAGACAAATGAAACAGACAGACAGACAGAAAGACAGACAGAAAGAAAGAAGAAAGAAAGAAAGAAGACAGAAAAAGAAGAAGAAGAAGACAGAAAGAAAGACAGACAGAAAGAAGAAAAAAAGAAAGACAGACAGAAGAAAGACAGACAGAAAGAAAGACAGAAAAGAAAGAAAGACAGACAAAAAGAAAGACAGACAGAAAGACAGACAGACAGAAAGAAAGACAGACAAAGAAAGAAACGAAGAAAGAAGACAGACAGAAAGACAGACAAGAAAGAAAGACAGAAGAAAGACAGAAAGAAAGAAGACAGACAGAAAGAAAGACAGACAGAAAAAAGAACAAAGAAAGAAGAAAAGAAAGACAGACAGAAAGAAAGAAAGACAGAAGAAAGAAGACAGACAAAGACAAAGAAAAGAAGACAGACAGAAAGAAGACAGACAGAAAGAAGACAGACAGAAAGAAAGACAGACAGAAAGAAAGAAGACAGACAGACAGAAAAGAAAAGACAAAGAAAGAAGACAGACAGAAAGAAAGACAGACAGAAGAAAGAGACAGACAAAGAAAGAAAGACAGACAGAAAGAAAGACAGACAGAAAGAAAGACAGACCAAAGAAAGAAAGACAGACAGAAGAAGACAGACAGAAGAAGAAGAGACAGACCAAAGAAAGAAAGACAGACAGAAAGAAAGACAGAAGAAAGAAAGACAGACAAAGAAAGACAGACAGACAAGAAAGAAGACAGAAGAAAGAAAGAACAGACAAAGAAAGACAGACAGAAGAAGAAAAGACAAGACAGAAAAGAAAGAAAGACAGACAAAGAAAGAAGAAGAGACAGAAAAAGACAGACAGAAAGAAAGACAGACAAAAAGAAAGACAGACAGAAAGAAAGACAGACAGAAAGAAAGAAGACAGAAGAAGAAAGAAAGACAGACAGAAAGAAAGACAGACAGAAAGAAAGACAGACAGAAGAAAGACAGACAGAAAGACAAGAAGACAGACAGAAGAAAAGAAAAGAAAGACAGACAGAAGAAAGAAGACAGACAGAAAGAAAGACAGACAAGAAAGAAAGACAGACAGAAAGACAGACAGACAGAAAGAAAGACAGACAGAAAGAAAGACAGACAGAAAGAAGACAGAAGAAAGAAAGACAGACAGAAGACGAAGAAAGAACAGACAAAGAAAGACAGACAGACAGAAAGAAAGACAGACAAGAAAGAAAGACAGACAGAAAGAAAGGACAGAAAGAAAGAGAAGAAAGAAGACAGAAGAAAGAAAGACAGACAGAAAGAAAGACAGACCAAAGAAAGAAAGACAGACAGAAGAAAGACAGACAAAGACAGAAAGAAAGACAGAACCAGAAAGAAGACAGAAAGACAGACAGAAAGAAAGACAGACAAAGAAAGAAAGACAGACAAAGAAAGAAAGACAGACAAAGAAGACAGCAAAGAAAGAAGCAGACAGAAAGAAAGACAGACAGAAAGAAAGAAAGAAAAGACAGAAAGAAGACAGAAGAAAGAAGACAGACCAAAGAAAGAAAGACAGACAGAAAGAAAGACAGACAGAAAGAAAGACAGACCAAAGAAAGAAAGACAGACAGAAAGAAAGACAACAGAAAGAAAGACAGACCAAAGAAAGAAAGACAGACAAAGAAAGAAAGACAGACCAAAGAAAGAAAGACAGACAGAAAGAAAGACAGACCAGAAGAAAGACAGACAGAAAGAAAGAAGACCAAAGAAAGAAAGAAAGGAAGACCAAAGAAAGAAAGACAGACCAAAGAAAGAAAGACAGACAGAAAGAAGAAGACAGAAAGAAAGACAGAAAAGAAAGAAAACAGACAGAAAGAAAACAGACCAAAGAAAGAAGAGACAGACCAAAGAAAGAAAGACAGACCAAGAAAGAAAGACAGACAGAAAGAAAGACAGACAGAAAGAAAGACAAGAAGAAAGAAGACCAAAGAAAAAAAGAAAGACAGACCAAAGAAAGAAAGACAGACCAAAGAAAGAAAGACAGACAGAAAGAAAGACAGACAAGAAAGAAAGACAGACAGAAAGAAAGACAGACCAAAGAAAGAAAGACAGACCAAAGAAAGAAAGACAGACCAAAGAAAGAAAGACAGACCAAAGAAAGAAAGAAGACAGAAAGAAAGACAGACAGAAAGAAAGACAGACCAAAGAAAGAAAGACAAGACAAAAGAAAGACAAGACCAAAGAAAGAAAGAAGACAGAAGAAAGAAAGACAGACAGAAAGAAAGACAGACCAAAGAAAGAAAGACAGACAAAGAAAGAAAGACAAGACCAAAGAAAGAAAGACAGACAAGAAAGAAAGACAGAACAGAAAG
>JAPXFY010000024.1:12351567-12354067 GCA_030674185.1 Monoplex corrugatus
AAAAAAAAAAAAAAAAAAAGAAAAAAAAAAAGAAAAAAAAAAAAAAAAGAAAAAAAAAAGAAAAAAAAAAAAAAGAAAAAAAAGCCCAAAGAAAAAAACAAAGAAAAAAAAAAAAAGAAAAAAAAAAAAGAAAAAAGAAAAGAAAAAAGAAAAAAAAAAAAAAAAGAAAAAAAAAAAAAAAAAAGAAGAAAAAAAAAAAAAAAAAAAAAAACAAAAAAAAAAAAAAAGAAAAAAAAAAAAAAAAAAAAAAGAGACCAAAGAAAAAAGAAGAAAAGAAAAAAAAGACAAAAAAGAAAAAGCAAAAGAAAAAACAAAAAAAAAAAAAAAAAAGAAAAGAAAAAAGAAAAAAAAAAAAGAAAAAAAAAGAAAAAAAAAGAAAGAAAAAAAAAAAAAAAAAAAGACAGAAAAAAGACAAAAAAGAAAAAAAAACAGAAAAAAGAAAGAAGAAAAAAAGAAAGAAACAAAAGAAAGAAAAAAGAAAAAAAAAGAAAAGAAAAAAAAGACAAAAAGAAAAAAGAAGAAAAAAAAAAAAAAAAAAAGAAAAAAAAGAAAAACAGACAGAAAAAAAGAAGAAAAAAAAAAAAGAAAAGAAAAAAAAGAAAAGAAAGAAAAACAGAAAAGAAAGAAAGACAAAAAAAAAAAAAAAAAAAGAAAGAAAAAAAAAAAGAAAAAGAAAAAAAAAAAGAAAAAAAAAGAAAAGAAGAAAAAAAACCCAAAAAAAAAAGAAGAAAAAAAAAAGAAGAAAAAAAGAAAAAAGAAGACCAAAAAAAAAAAGAAAAAACAAAAGAAAGACAAAAAAAAAAGAAAAAAAGAAAGAAAGAAAAGACAGAAAGAAAGAAAAGACAAAGAAAGAAAGACAGAACAAAAAAAGAAAGACAGAAACCCAAAGAAAGAAAGACAGACCAAAAAAAAGAAAACCAAGAAAGAAAGACAGACAAAGAAAAAAAAGACAGACAAAAAGAAAGACGACCAAAGAAAGAAAAAAAAAAGACAGAAAGAAAGAAAGACAGAAGAAAGAAAGACAGACCAAAGAAAGAAAGACAACAAAAGAAAGACAGACAAAGAAAAAGAAAAAAAGAAAACAGACCAAAGAAAGAAAGACAGAAGAAAAAAAAACCAAAGAAAGAAAAGACGACAGAAAGAAGACAGACGAAAAGAAAGACAGACCAAAGAAAGAAAGACAGAAAAAAGAAAGAAAAGACAAAAAAAAGAAAGACAGACCAAGAAAGAAAGACAGACAAAGAAAGAAAGACAGGAACCAGAAGAAAGAAAGACAGACCAAGAAAGAAAAACAGAACAGAAAGAAAGACAGACCAAAGAAAGAAAGACAGACCAAAGAAAAAGAAAGACAGACAAAGAAAGAAGAAGACAGAAAAGAAAGAAAGACGACAGAAAGAAAAAGGAAAAAGAAGACAGAAGAAAGAAAGACAACAAAAGAAAGAAAGACAAAAGAAAGAAAGAAGACCAAAGAAAGAAAGACAACAGAAAAAGAAAAAAAAGACAGACAAAGAAAGAAAGACAGACAGAAAGAGACAGACAAAGAAAAAAAGAAAAAAAGAAAGAAAGAACAGACCAAGAAAAAAGAAAGACAACAAAGAAAGAAAGACAGACAAGAAAGAAAGACAGAAAGAAAGAAAACAGACAAAAAAAAAGACAGACCAAAGAAAGAAAGAAAGCAAAGAAGAAAGACAGAAGAAAAAAGACAGACCAAAGAAAGAAAGAAGACAAAGAAAGAAAAGACAGAAAAGAAAGAAAGGGCAGACAGAAAGAAAGAAAAGACCAAAGAAAGAAAGACAGACAAAAGAAAGACAGAAAAAAGAAAGCAGACCAAAGAAAAGAAAGACAGACCAAAGAAAAAGACAGACCAAAAAAGAAAGACAGAAAAAAAGAAAGACAGACAGAAAAAAGAACAGACCAAAGAAAGAAAGACAGACAAAAGAAAGAAAACAGACCAACAGAAAAAAGACAGACAGAAAGAAAGACAGAACCAAAAAAGAAAGAAAGACAGAAGAAAAGAAAGACAGACAAAAGAAAAGAAAGACAGACCAAAAGAAAGAACAAAAGAAGACAGAAAGAAAAAGAAAAGAAAGAAAAACAGACAAAGAAGAAGAAAGACAGACAAAGAAGACAGAAAAGAAGACAGAAAGAAAGACAGACAAAGAAAGGGAAAAACAGAAAAGAAAGAAAGACAGAAACAAAAGAAAGACAGACAAAAGAAAAACAAGACAAAGAAAGACGAAAAAAGAAAGAACAGAAAAGAAAGAAAAGACAGACAAAAAAGAAAGACAAAAAAGACAGACCAAGAAAGACAAAAAGAAAGAACAAAGAAAAAGAAAGAAAGACAAAGAAAGAAAAGAAGACAAAAGAAAGACAGACCAAAGAAAGAAAGAACAGACAAAAAAAGAAAGAAAGACAGAACCAAAGAAAGACAGAAAAGAAAGACAGACAAAAGAAAAAAGACAAGAAAACAGAAAGGAAAAAAGAAAAAAAGACAGACCAA
>JAPXFY010000024.1:12359067-12364067 GCA_030674185.1 Monoplex corrugatus
GCAAACCAAGGTTTCTTTTATGTCTAAGATCTGTTTTTGGTGTGATGGCTATCTATCATTGCTTTTGAAGCTAAGGAAGGTTTTTTCTAAGATGTCTTTTTCCTGTGATGGCTATCTATATAATCCTTTTGCTGCAAACCAAACTCTGTTTCATGTGAAGCTTTTTTTTTTCAAGATCAAAGTGATTGATGTTCTGCATTTTAATGATTACAGCAACTGAAACAACAATTGTCAAATAATAAAACTTGACGTGCATACCAGTCACTGTGGTGTAGTGGTTTGAGCGACGGACTACCGACTGGAAGGTAGTGGGTTCGAATCCCCATGAGTCTCTTCAAAAATCGTTGCGGGAGTTTTCGGCTCCAACCGGCTCATATGTAGAGTTGAGAGTGCTATGGGATTCATGGAAATTACAAGACAACGCTTATCTTCTTTAATTATACGACAAGACTCATCTTACGACAGTCCCTAATCGTTATCACGCTGGGACGTTAATACCACTGAAGAAGAAGAAGAAGAAGAAGAAGAAGAAGAAGAAGAAGAAGAAGAAGAAGAAGAAGAAGAAGAAGAAGAAGAAGAAGAAGAAGAAGAAGAAGAAGAAGAGAAGAAGAAGAAAAAGAAGAAGAAGAAGAAGAAAAGAAGCTATGGGATCATTGGAAAGATTAGGACCACACAGTCGAGTCTCAGCCACTTCCCGGATGCGTCATGGAGGGTGTTGCTCAAATCTTCTGACCAACACCGCAGGTGTCTGTAACTCTCGGGCCTGGTTGACGCCAGGAAATATTGTAATAGTAAGCGTAGAGTTCAGCTGTGTCACGTAGTCTCAATCGTAGATGGAACTCCATAGTCGGTAGAGCCGTGGACTCAAGATCCGTTTATCTTGAATTTAGTCCCGGCCCGCAACACTAAAATGTGGCCTGTTCGCTGCCCGTCTGAACGTTTCCATCGTTCTGATGGTGTCCGCTTAGTGGTTGACAGCTCCCTTCTCCCCTTTCTCCCCGTTTCAAGACCTTGCCAGCGCATAGTGTTTTGTGCTGGTTCAGGAAATCTGTTAGATAATTGCTGGCAGGTTTGGGTTGAGCGCATACGAATTGTCCGAGCGCGGTGAATCCCTCTTGAAATAGTTCCAATAACTCCATAGCATCATGATTATCATCATCATCGCTGTCATCATCACCGCATTGTAAAAAAAACAACAAAAAAACAAAAACAAAAAACGAAAAAAATACCCGTGCCAGTTTCTGTGGCCATTGAGGTGGCGTGGAAAATGGGACCCCCCCCCCTCCCCCCCCCCCCCCAAAAAAAGTTCAGCTTAAAGGAAAACTACTTCCATGCGATGACATTCAAAACATTTTACATACATCGAGAGTAATGGTAGACTGTTACAACAGAGAAAACAGGTTTCAGATATTGTCCAAAATTCCTTAGAAAGTGACATTGATAGAATTTCTTGTTTCTTTTTTTTTTTTTTTCTTTTTTTTTTTTTGGTCTTTGTGACCTAGGCCTTGATGCTTTATCTTTCAAACTAACCCTTTCGAGGTTTCCAAACTGTCTACTGTGTTAACCCTTCGACTCCCGCATCCTATCTATTAACATCCTGCATTGTCAACCCCATGCTAGCAGAGCGTAAACTTAACCCTTTGACTCCATCCTGCAGGAAGCTGATGCATAGGGTGAGGGAGTCAAAGGATTGGTTGTTTTTTTTTGCAGTTGGTAAATAGCAGAATCGCCCAGGTTCGATCCCCGGCGTGGGAAAAAAAAAAAAAAAATAGACAACAGCAGAAGGGCATCCAGGAGTCATGACCTGGATGTGGCCCGGCCCCCCGAGAGTGTAAGGAATTCAGGGGCCCAAACACTTGTCTAAAGGGGGTTACTTCTCTGAAGACCTTCTGTTGTCTAGCTCTCCCTAGAGTTTCTTTCTACCTGCACATGGTCAGTCCATTGACTTCCGGGAATAGTTCGGAGGACATTCGGGAAAGACCGAAGGACACTGGGAAAGACTAGATCTGCGGGCTTTGTGGGTTGGCTTCCCACCTTGCCTTTGATAACATGCCACGAGTTTTTCAAATGAAAGATGCTCCCAGGATTCACCGAAAGGGGGGGAGAATGATGAATCCATCGGCACTGACTCCATCACGACTGGAAACGCACAACGGACCATGATTAATGACCAGTTGGAATTTCCGTGTGCGTGTGGAAGGAGATTCACCACCAAACGCGGCATGAAGATCCACAGGACAAAAATGGGCTGTTTGAAGACACATACGAACCAGCAGCAGCGCACTGCGATAGCAGGTGAGACATTGGATGACCAAGGCCAGGAATTAAACCATAGTGCCAAGGACATCCACGCTGACGGTTCTGATGCGGATTTTGCACAAGCTCTTAACGCCAAACGTGGAAAACTCAATTTGCCGCCTGCCGGTGCAAAAGAACAATGGGAGAAATTAGATGAGGAACTTGTCCTTAAGCTGAATGCGCTAATAGGGAACAGTACGCTGGAACACAAACTTGACACATACGGAGAATCATATACTCTATCTGCAGGCAGCACAAAGACAAAAACGCCTCCCCAGAAATCCAGAAGACAGCAACAGATGGAGAGCATCCGGAGGGAGAAAAGGAAGCTTAAAAAGCGAATGAAAACTGCCTCAGAATTCGAGAAGCAAGGGCTCCTGGAACTCTGGAAAGATCTGAAGGCCAAACACAATGCTCTCAGCAAAGTGGAATCAGCAAGGCGAAGAAAGAGCAAAAAGAAGAAGACTCAAGATCGTTTCTTCAAAGATCCCTTTGACTTTTCAAGAAAGCTGTTTGAACAACCCAAATCAGGGACTCTCACAGTGGGCAAGGAAACCCTAGAGCAGCATCTCAGGGAAACATATTCCGATTCTCAGCGCGAGGCACCACTTGAAATCCAGAATCTGGTTTGGCCTGCAGCGCCAGAAGGAAAATTCAATAACAAACCACCAACACTGGATGAAGTGAAGAACGTAGAAAGAAAGCCAGAGCCAAGTCAGCACCTGGACCAAACGGAATACCATACCTGCTCTACAAGAAATGCCCAAAAGTGCTCGAGTGGCTCCACAAGATGATTCGATCAGCATGGAGGAACCAGAAGATCAGCGACCAATGGATGAGAGCTGAAGGAGTGTACATTCCGAAGGAGCAGAACTCCAGCAGCATCAATCAGTTCAGGCCAATATCACTTCTGAACGTCGAGGGGAAAATCTTCTTCTCTGTTATGGCAGCAAGATTGACAAAATACCTGACTGAAAACAAGTATCTGGATATGTCAGTCCAAAAGGGAGGCATACCAGGAATGCCTGGATGCTTGGAACATGCCACGTTGATTTGGGATGCCATCCAAAAAGCAAGAACAGAGAAGAGAGACATTGACGTAGTTTGGCTTGATCTGGCGAATGCATATGGATCAGTTCCACACGATATGATCCAGCTGGCTCTTGAAATGTATCACATCCCAGAAAACATCCGAACAATGCTGAGGAAGTATTTCCAAGGGTTCTCAATGCGGTTCTCTACCAAAGAATACACCACGGACTGGATAGACCTAGAGGTGGGCATTGCAATGGGCTGTGCAATCTCTCCCATACTGTTCGTGTTGGCAATGGAAGTCATCTTGAAAGCTGCAATGAAGAGTTCAGGTCCAGTGAATCTGGGAGATGGATACCAGATGCCTCCTCTGAAAGCTTTCATGGATGACACAACAGTCTTGTCCACGGATGAGGAAGAGACACACCAAATCTTAAAGCAGCTGGATGAGCTGGTGGCCTCTTCAAGAATGAGGTTCAAACCTAAGAAATCCCGAAGTCTCTCACTGCGAAAAGGAAAAGTGGCAGATTCAGTCAAATTCATGGTAGCCAACCAAGCCATCCCCACTGTCACAGAAGAGCCAGTAAAAAGTCTCGGAAGATGGTATGATGACTCCCTGAAAGACACACAAAGGGGATGTGAAACCAAGCAAACAGCAGAAGAAGGCCTGAAGAAAATAGATAACTGCGGACTGCCAGGCAAATACAAAGTCTGGTGTCTACAGTTCATGCTGATACCAAAGCTGCTGTGGCCACTGCTAATCTATGACATTTGCACCAGCACAGTCGAAGCAATGGAAGCCAAAATCAACAAATACACAAGAAAATGGCTCGGTGTCCCACCTGGTCTCACTGATGTTGCATTCTACTGTCGTCAAGCAATGCTGAAGCTACCTCTCAAATCCATAGTGGAGGAATACAAAGTTGGAAAAGCAAGACTGTTGAGCATGCTGGAGGAATCGGAAGACAATATCGTGAGATCAGTTCATCCAAAGCTGAGAACTGGCAGAAAGTGGAAAGTCCAAGAGGCTGTAAACAATGCCAAGAGAAACCTCAGCATCAAAGAAATAATTGGACACACGCAAACCAACAGACAGGGACTGGGAGCAACAAAAATGCAGTGGTGGTCCAAAGCCAAAGGGAAGGAAAAAAGAGACATGATCATACAGGAGTTGAAGGAAGAAGAAGATGTCAAAAGAGTGCAGAAGGCAGTCCAGCAAGGTCAACAGGGGCAATGGACAACATGGGACAGTGCACTCCAAAGAAGTCTCAGCTGGAACGATATGTGGCACATGGCTCCTCTAAGGATAAGCTTCCTCCTCAGATCTGTATATGACCTGCTCCCCTCGAATGCAAACTTAGTGAAATGGGGGAAAGCAGACGACCCAGCATGTCCGCTCTGTCAGAAGAAACAAACAGTGGAACATGTCCTAAGCTCTTGCAAAGTAGCGCTAGCCCAAGGAAGGTATACATGGAGGCACAACCAAGTTCTGAAAGTGATCACAGATGTGGTTAGCGAAAAAACCATGACCCCAAACGCACCAATTGCTATGACAACGTTCTACAAAGCAGGAGGGAAACAGGTCTGGCCCGAAAGTGCTATGACAACCAGCACATTGCCAAAGGGTCTTCTGGATGAAGCAGTCGACTGGGAGTGTACAGCAGACCTCC
>JAPXFY010000024.1:12374067-12376567 GCA_030674185.1 Monoplex corrugatus
ATCATTGTGGGATTTTTCGGCTCTAACCAGCTCCTACCCAGAGATGGGCGTGCTATGGGCTCATTGGGAAGACTGGAACCACACAGTCGAGTGTCATCCACTTCGCGGATGCGTCATTGAGGGTGTTGCTCAAATCTTCTGACCAACACCTCAGGTGTCTGTATCTCTCGGGCCTGGTTGACGCCAGGATATGTTATGATAGTAAGCGTAGAGTACAACCCTGTCACGCAGTCTCAATCCTAGATGGAACTCCATAGCATCATGATTATCATCCACATCGACATCATCATCATCGCATAATAGAAATTGTTCCAGCTATAGAAATTGTTCCAGCTTCTGTGGCCATTAAAGTGGCGTAGAAAATGGGACGGGGGGGGGGGGGGAAAGAAAAAGAAAAAAGGTGAGCACAAAGGTAGCCTCCCTGAGTACAATGATCCTTAAAAAAAAGTGTTCTGATCGTATTTTTGTCTTGTTTTGTTTCCTCCATCACCAATCCCCATCCCCCCCCCCCCCACAATCCCTTTAGTACTATAGTAGTTTTTGTGGCTGAGTTGACATAGGCGTGAAGTCAAAGTCTGGTATCTTGGGTTCAATCCCAACGCTGATATTAAAATCGGCCTGTTTGTTACTTTCAGTTTCTTGGTACTGTAATGTATCAGCTTTGTGCTTCATCGATTAACCCCCGATCGCCTTCTCGCTACCCGAAGTTTCGGCGTCCATTTTAATTAACACTTTGACTCCCGCAAGCAGTCCACCACCATCCTTCATTGTCAAACCATGGTCATCATCATCATCATCATCATCATCATCATCATCATCATCATCATCATCATCAAGTGCCCTGCCGCATGGCGTTGGCGATCATGGACTTCCATCTGTCTCTATCTCTCGTTGCCTCTTGTATCTCCCCACACCCTCCTCGTCCCCAGCCACTCTGCAAGTCCGTCCAGCATTTTCTCCCTGGGTCTACCCGGTGCTCTCTTTCCCTCCAGCTTTCGTGTTGTGACCAGGTGCTCCAAATCCCCCCTTCCTCATAAAATGGCCTATAAATGTTGCCTGTCTTTTCCTAATCTTCCTTACGAGTGATCTACTTGTGTCTGCCTCCATCAAGACTGTCTCGTTTGTTTTCTTTGCTGTCCATAGAACTCTCAACATTCTTCTTAGAAACCACATCTCGGCTGCCTCAATCTTGCTCTGACTCTGCTTGTTGACTGTCCACGCCTCACATCCGTACAACAGTATCGGTTCTATATAACATTCAAGGACTCTCTTCCTGATGTTAATTGATAGGCACTTGTTGGTAAGAATGCTTCAAACCATGGCAGCAAAGCAAAAACTTAACCCTTTGACTCCCTCGCCCTATCCACCAACTTCCTGCAGGAAGCTGGTGGATGGGGATAGGGAGACAAAGAGTTAATTTTTTTTGCAGTCGGTAGAAGGGGTGCAGCAGTCAATGGGTTAAAAACGTGGAGCGCTTCAGTCTGTGAGGAAGCTGGTGGATGGGGTGAGGGAGTCGAAGGGTTAAGTTTTTGCGGTTGGTGGATGGGGTGCGGGAGTCAAAGGGTTTACAGCTTACTAGCGCATAGGATTTTACGGCAGACTAGACGAATCTGTACAGATTATCTTCTGTCGATTTGCTTGGAGCGCATATGGAGTTGTTCAAGCGCAAAGAAGCAGTTGTGTAGTAGTAGTAGTAGTAGTAGTAGCAGTAGCAGTTGTAGTAGATGTTGCTGTAGTAGTAGTAGTAGTAGTAGTAGTAGTAGCAGTAGCAGTTGTAGTAGATGTTGCTGTAGTAGTAGTAGTAGTAGTAGCAGCAGCAGCAGCAGTAGTAGTTATAGTAGTAGTTGTAGTAGTAGTTGTAGTAGTACTACTAGTAGTAGTAGTAGTTATAATAGCAGTTGTGTAGTAATAGTAGTAGTTATAATAGCAGTTGTGTAGTAATAGTAGCAGTAGTAGTAGTAGTAGTTATAATAGCAGTTGTGTAGTAATAGTAGTAGTACTAGTAGTAGTAGTAGTAGTTATAATAGCAGTTGTGTAGTAATAGTAGCAGTAGTAGTAGCAGCAGTAGTAGTAGCAGCAGCAGCAGTAGTAGTTGTAGTAGTAGTTTAGTAGTACTAGTAGTAGTTATAATAGCAGTTGTGTAGTAACAGTAGTAGTAGTAGTTGTAGTAGTAGTTATAATAGCAGTTGTATAGTAGTAGTAGTGGTAGTAGTAGTAGTAGTGGTAGTAATAGTAGTAGTAGTAGTAATAGTAGTATTTGTAGTAGTAGTCGTAATAGTCGTTGTAGTAGCAGCAGCAGTAGTAGTAGTATTTGTACTAGCAGTAGTTGTAGTAACGGTTGTAGTAGGAGCAGTATTTGTAGTAGTAGTATTTGTAGTTATAGTAGTAGTAGTTGTAGTAGTAGTAGTAGTAGCAGCAGCAGTAGCAGTAGTAGCAGCAGTAGCAGCAGCAGCAGCAGCAGCAGCAGTAGTAGTAAAAGTAGTAATAGTAATAGTAATAT
>JAPXFY010000024.1:12386567-12391567 GCA_030674185.1 Monoplex corrugatus
CATACAGGTGAATGGACAAGCAACGCAGAAAATGATAGGTAGAAATGACAGATAGCAAAGGAACGAGGCAGAAACAAAGAGAGTGACAGAAAAGAGGAAATTTCTAGCACAGAATTTCCAGAAAGTGGGGATACTATATTTTGTACTGAAAGAGCCCCCGGCATCCCCATGGCGGGTGGGGGGTGGGGGGGGGGGTGGGGGGTAATTTTCGGGAAGTAGTAAGCAAAGCAAGAACAAGATAGAGGCAGCCGAGATGTGGTTTCTAAGAAGAATGTTGAGAGTTCCATGGACAGCAAAGAAAACAAACGAGACAGTGGCTGAAGACGAGGAGAGTGGAGGAGATGCTAGGGGCAAACGAGAGATAGAGACAGATGGAAGTCCATGATCGCCAACGCCATGCGGCAGGGCACCTGATGATGTTGATGATGAGTTAGAGAAAACCAAGGTGATTTCAAGAGAGGCCTCTGGAGACCCAAATGCTCTGGAATGTTTGTAGGACAGGTCAAGTACCAACATATGTGTTGGCGGGATATTCAAGTTTAGACATTGAAAGCGAAATGTAGCATCTGTACGCTACATTTGTGAGGTGACTTTGACTACTATAAGCTTGTGCATTTTGACTGTAAGCTTGTGCATTTTGACTGTAAGCTTGTGCATTTTGACTGTAAGCTTGTGCATTTTGACTGTAAGCTTGTGTATTTTGACTGTAAGCTTGTGCATTTTGACTGTAAGCTTGTGCATTTTGACTGTAAGCTTGTGCATTTTGACTGTAAGCTTGTGCATTTTGACTGTAAGCTTGTGTATTTTGACTGTAAGCTTGTGTATTTTGACTGTAAGCTTGTGCATTTTGACTGTAAGCTTGTGCATTTTGACTGTAAGCTTGTGCATTTTGACTGTAAGCTTGTGCATTTTGACTGTAAGCTTGTGCATTTTGACTGTAAGCTTGTGCATTTTGACTGTAAGCTTGTGCATTTTGACTGTAAGCTTGTGCATTTTGACTGTAAGCTTGTGCATTTTGACTGTAAGCTTGTGCATTTTGACTGTAAGCTTGTGCATTTTGACTGTAAGCTTGTGCATTTTGACTGTAAGCTTGTGCATTTTGACTGTAAGCTTGTGCATTTTGACTGTAAGCTTGTGCATTTTGACTGTAAGCTTGTGCATTTTGACAGTAAGCTTGTGTATTTTGACTGTAAGCTTGTGTATTTTGACTGTAAGCTTGTGCATTTTGACTGTAAGCTTGTGCATTTTGACTGTAAGCTTGTGCATTTTGACTGTAAGCTTGTGTATTTTGACTGTAAGCTTGTGTATTTTGACTGTAAGCTTGTGTATTTTGACTGTAAGCTTGTGCATTTTGACTGTAAGCTTGTGTATTTTGACTGTAAGCTTGTGTATTTTGACTGTAAGCTTGTGCATTTTGACTGTAAGCTTGTGTATTTTGACTGTAAGCTTGTGCATTTTGACTGTAAGCTTGTGTATTTTGACTGTAAGCTTGTGTATTTTGACTGTAAGCTTGTGCATTTTGACTGTAAGCTTGTGTATTTTGACTGTAAGCTTGTGTATTTTGACTGTAAGCTTGTGCATTTTGACTGTAAGCTTGTGTATTTTGACTGTAAGCTTGTGCATTTTGACTGTAAGCTTGTGTATTTTGACAGTAAGCTTGTGTATTTTGACTGTAAGCTTGTGTATTTTGACTGTAAGCTTGTGTACTTTGTAGGACCAATACATTCAAGTCTCATCCACTCAACGGACGCGTCATTGAGGGTATTGCTCAAATTTCCTGATCAGCACCGCAGGTGTCTGTATCTCTGGGACCTGGTTAATATATTATGATATAATAAGTGTAGGGTACAACCATGGCACGTAGTCTCGTCAAGGTGGAATTCCATACCATCAGGGTATCGTCCTCATCGTCACCATCACCAGAGTATTGTAAAAACTGTGCCAGCTTCTGTGGCCATTAAAGTGGCATAGATAATGGGACAAACACACACACACATACACACACACACACACACACACACACACACACACACACACACACATACACACACAAACACACAACACACACACACACACACACACACACACACACACACACACACACACACACACACACACACACACACACACACTAAATGCAATTACAATAAACTGCTACGGAGCTCACACACTATCTACGGATATTTGATGTGTTCCGAACGAAATATTCAAACTCGAACCAAATTTGACAACGATTCTCACAACATACACACAGACACACAGACACAGACACAGACACAGACACAGACACAGACACAGACACACACACACACACACACAACACACACACACACACACGCGCGCAGCGCGTAACGATAAATCAGATGCGCACGTTCATTTTACGATATATACACTGACGTACTCACGCCGAGATATCGGATACCTCTATGCGTACCCTGCAGCGATAAAACAATGAAACACATACACACACACACACACACACACACACACACACACACACACACACACACACACACACACACACACACACACACACACACACACACACACACACACACACACAAAGAGAAACACACACACAGAGAAACACACACACACACATACACACACACGCACACACACACGCATACACACACACACACACACACACACACACACACACACACACACACACACACACACACACACACTTAATGAGAAAGAGGGAAAATGGGCTTTTGAAAGGGGGAATAAAATGGCGAATAGATAAGGTAATTCAACAAGCAAAACGATTGCCACAACAGCTGCAGTATATATTGGTAGAAATTGGAGCAATTGTTGGGGCCCCGTCTGTGTATATATTGTATATCGTTTGTGTCTGTGTGCATGTTTGTCTGGTTTTCTGTCTCTGTCTGTGTGTCTGTTTGTCTGTCTGTCTGCCTATCTATCTATCTATCTACATGTATCTATCTATCTATCTATCTATCTATCTATCTATCTATCTATCTATCTATTATTATATATCTATCTATCTATCTATCTATCCATCTATGTATGTATGTATGTATGTATGTATGTATGTATGTATGTATATATGTATCTATCCATCTATGTATGTATGTATGTATGTATGATGTATGTATGTATCTATCTATCTATGTATCTATGTATCTATCTATGTATCTATCTATCTATCTATCTATGTATCTATGTATCTATCTATCTAGCTTTCTACTATCTATCTATCTATCTATCTATCTTTCTATTATCTATCTATCTATCTGTCTGTCTGTCTGTCTGTTTCTGTCTCTCTGGCTCTGTCTATGTGTCTGTATGCCTGTATGTATGTGCCTGACTGTGTATCTATGTGTCTGTCTGTCTGTCTGTGTCTCTCTATGTCTGTCTGTCCTTCCGCATATCCATCTTTCTGTCTATCTACGTATCTGTCTGTCTGTCTGTCTGTCTGTCTAATCTGTTTTTCTGTCTGTCTCTTTTATCTGTCTAATCTATGTGTCTCAGTGTGACTTCATCTATGTGTCAAAACCCTGCTGCGTGTATACCGTTGCAAAATACAGTTTCATATCATTCCATCTCTCTCTCTCTCTCTCTCTCTCTCTGTGTCTCTCTCTCTCTCTCTCTCTGTCTCTCTAACTATACGTAGCATTTGTAGATTTTCGCAAAGCATTTGACTCAGTTAATAGAAATGTACTTTGGGGTATTCTGCGAAAGAATGGAGTAAATGGTAAATTATATATGTCTCTCAAAAGTATATATAATTCTGTGTTAGCATGTGTTCGTGACAAAGATATGTACACCAACTTTTTCGAATGTCCACGAGGAGTGAAACAAGGATGTCTCCTCAGCCCCTTACTATTTTCAATTTTTATTAATGAGTTAGCGTTAGAAATAGCCAAAAAAGGGAGACATGGTGTACAGCTATTGCCTGGTGCTGTTGAAGTTTTTTTTACTGCTATTTGCTGATGATGTGGTGCTTTTGTCAGACACTGTCATAGGGTTACAAAATCAACTAAATCTTTAAAACATGAATCTGATAGATTATTACTGTCTGTGAACCTAGAAAAGACGAATGTGATGATTTTCCGTAAGGGAGGACATCTTTCGGCTCGAGAAAAATGGGTTTATGGTGAGTCTGAAGTTAAAGTAACAAACTCATATAAATATCTAGGTATTATTTTTACAACAAAACTGAGTCTCCAAAGCGTATGGGTGGAAAGCAGCAAAAAAGGGAAAAGAGGAACGATGGAAATTTTAAGATCTTTAAGAAAATTGAACTGCACTGACCTCGATTTTTTGGAAACTTTTCGACTCACAAATTGAACCAATCTTAACGTATGGCTCAGAAATATGGGGTTTTTCGAGCAATCATAAAATGGAAAAGGTACATACATTTGCCATCAAACGCTTCCTTTCGGTACTATTGCATTCATCTAATAAATTGTTATATGGAGAAACTGGCCGTTATCTTTTGTTTTTGAAAACTCAAATGAAGTGTATTAAATACTGGTTGAAATTAACCCAGCTCCCAATGTCAAGATTGTGCAAGCAGGCATATGAGATGTTACTGAATCAATTAGACTCGGGTAAACAAAACTGGGCATATTTCGTTAAGAAAATGTTAACCACACATGGATTTGGTATTGTGTGGATGTGCCAGGGAGTTGGTTATGAACAAGGATTTATTTCAGAATTTAGGGATAGACTAGTTGATTCGTACAAGCAAAACTGGCACGCTCAAATGGAAGAATCTGAGAAATATGATTGGTTCCTTTCCTTTAAAAGTATATTTCAAACCGAAAAATATATAAAGGCCGTAACAAATAAATGGCACAGAAGCAATCTTGCTCGTTTTAGACTAAGAGCCCTAGGGCTAAATGCAACAACAAGATGGTTTTACTCAAATTCATCGGCACACTCTATTTGTCCCATGTGTAATGTAGAGACAGAAGATGAAATGCATTTTTTGTTTGTTTGCAAGTCGTATGAAAGTATACGACAAAAAT
>JAPXFY010000024.1:12404067-12406567 GCA_030674185.1 Monoplex corrugatus
ACACACACACACACACCACACACATAGGGAAAAAAGAAAAGAAAAAAAAAAGGAAGGGTGGGGGACGGGGATGGGAAGGGGTAGTGATAGTTTGAAAGTAAGAAGGGGAACAATTACAAATAAGAATTCAGAACATTAAGTTAACAGTGTCAATCAATAACAGACAACAATTAATTAACTCTTCATAACAATCTGCCAACAGGGGATCTGAGAATCAGCTGGACTACCGAAATAATATCATTATTTTTGTTGTAAAGGATATCTCTAGAGTCAGTACATGAAAAATCGAAATTGTTATTTCTATATGTCGTAAGTAAAATAGGACATTCAAAGAGCAGATGGTGGACAGATAATGCTTTTGAACAAATACATACATTCTGTGTATATTTTGTTTTCCAAGAGTTAAGCCTTAGTTTGTATATCAAGGACGCTAGCTGTCTGGGGCAGTTAGGTATCAGGCTTTGGGTATTGGAAACATTTGTATAAGTGAACATTCTAACACAGAACCAAGTTCATGAACTGACAGTCGTATGTTATGGAAAGTTACGGTATTTGCATTATTGGATGCACCGTCTTTTGCTAATTTGTCCGAAACTTCATTCCAATAAAGTCCACAATGTGACGGAACCCAGCAAAAATTTATACCAACACCTCTGGATGAAATACAATGTATCAAATGTTTGATCTCACATATAATGTCATTTCGTATTACATTTTCTGTTTGTTTCAAGCTACGTAACACTGATTTAGAATCAACACACAATAGTATATTGCAGATATCGTATGAGAAGCTAATAACATAGTTAAGAGCCATCAATAGTGCGTATAATTCTGATGTAAAAATAGAGAAGCCTTTACCTATGTAAAAAGATTTTTGTACCTTTAAGGCAGGAATGACGAATCCAGCTCCGCTATCAGCTGTATCTAAAACAGACCCGTCTGTGAAAATTTTTAGGTGATTAGGATAATATGTGGTTAAATGAGATTTGACTTCTGATACTAGAATATTTATTTCTTCTGTTTTATTGAGATTTATGTAGTCTATGTCAAAATTAGCTTTTTCAAGTTTCCAGGAAGATATGGATGGAATAAGAGGCATTACTGGAATGTCATTTACATCAATATTGTTTTCGCTCAGGAGGACTTCTGCAAAATTTCGTATAGGTTGAAGAGAATGCACCGTTCGAGCTTTTTGAGGATAATCAGTTTCCGAGGTTTATAGTAATTCATCCTTAACTGAGTTCTTTACGGCCAGAGCTCTAATAACATACTTTGTCACCGCTAATTCACGTTGATCTGTAAGGGGTAAAATGTTACTTTCTTTATAAGACTTCATTGTGTTTGTATGAACGGGCACACCAAGAGCCAATTTAATAGCTTTACTGTCTACACTTTGTAATTTTTTTAAGAGTGTAGTCGAGGCAGTAAAATAGACCTCTTGTCCATAGAGCAGTTACGATCGAACCAAAGAAATCGCTAGGTGTAACATAGTTTGTGTGTCTTGGCTCCAGGATTGTCTGTTGACTATTTTTAAGAAGTTAAAGTTAAGTTAAGTTTTGTTTGCTTTTGTAATTAAATATTCGATATGATGTCTCCAATTCAACTTTCGTGTTATGTACACTCCTAGAAATTTAACGGTGGGCTTATAAGCAAGTGAATTATTGTCCAGCGATAACGTAGGAAGAGTTTTAGGGTTTTCACCATTGTTAAAAAGCATAAGATAATCTTTTCACTCGATAACTCCAGACCGTTGTCTTTCATGTAATTACTCAGGTTATCAAGATCATATTGGTAGAGCTTTTGTACATGGGTGATTGTTCTTTTGTTTGTATTTTTTCGAAGAGTGGTATTCATCTAAATGGTAATATCATCTGCATACTGTACAACATTAGTGTTCTTCGACAAATGTTGTGGTAAATCATAAAGAAGTATACTGAACAGGATGGGGGCTATGATTGACCCCTGAGGGATCCCCATGTCTATGTCTTTAAATGAAGAGTATACAGTCCCTAATCTTACACACATTGATCTACAGGATAAAAAGTCTTTAATGTAATAATACATTTTACCTGTTACACCAATGCTCTTCAATTTGTAAAGCAGTCTTGAATGCCACACAGTGTCGTAAGCCTTCTTCACGTCAAAAAATGTAGCCAAAGTGCTTTCTCTACGAGAAAATTGTTTTTTGATTTGACTTGTAAGTTTCACTAAGTGATCTGTTGTACATCGCCCTTTCCTAAATCATGTCTGTTGAGGTGGAATAATATCATTTCGCTCACAATAATGGAACAAACGCTTCTGAATAATCTTTTCCATCAGTTTCCCAACATTAGAAGTTAAAGCTATTGGTCTGTAACTGTCAATGAGTGACCTTGATTTGCCTTCCTTAATGATGGGAATTATCACGGACTTTTTCCAGAGTTTTGGAAGAGCTCCATTCAACCAACATTTTTGGAAAATGAGTGTAATAAATCCTTCCACTTAAGAGGCAAATGAATTA
>JAPXFY010000024.1:12411567-12416567 GCA_030674185.1 Monoplex corrugatus
GCTGGTGGACAGACAAGGTGCGGGAGTCAAAGGGTTAAACGTGGAGCGCTTCAGCCCATGTCAAGCACTTGCATGCAGCAATCACATACAATCACACATTCCGTTGTTATGCGACAGTTTCGGGCAGTGCATCGACCGCTTAACCCTTACACTTCCGTGCTTGCAGCAAGCTTCAGGGAAAGGCTATATATCTACCTCCAACTTGATGGGCGACTATTTCCAACGCAGGTGGAGGATAGCGGATTATTTCTATTCTTATTCTTACTGTTTAAAGACCCAGCCGACTGCGCAGAGCCATATCAGAGCTATAACCATTTCAGAACTATACAGTATACATGTCTGGAAAAGGAAACTCAGTACACATGTCTGGAAAAGGAAACTCAGTACACATGTCTGAAAAGATGACTCAGTACACATGTCTGGAAAAGGAAACTCAGTACACATGTCTGAAAAAGAAGACTCAGTACACATGTCTGGAAAAGAAAATTCAGTACACATGTCTGGAAAAGGAAACTCAGTACACATGTCTGGAAAAGAAAATTCAGTACACATGTCTGAAAAAGATGACTCAGTACACATGTCTGGAAAAGATAACTCGGTACACATGTCTGGAAAAGAAGACTCAGTACACGTGTCTGGAAAAGAAAACTCAGTACACATGTCTGGAAAAGGAAACTCAGTACACATGTCTGGAAAAGAAGACTCAGTACACATGTCTGGAAAGAAAACTCAGTACACATGTCTGGTAAAGAAAACTCAGTACACATGTCTGGAAAAGAAACTCAGTACACATGTCTGGAAAAGGAAACTCAGTACACATGTCTGGAAAAGGAAACTCAGTACACATGTCTGGAAAAGAAGACTCAGTACACATGTCTGGAAAAGATAACTCAGTACACATGTCTGGAAAAGAAGACTCAGTACACATGTCTGGAAAAGAAGACTCAGTACACATGTCTGGAAAAGAAGACTCAGTACACAAGTCCGGAAAAGAAAACTCAGTACACATGTCTGGAAAAGAAGACTCAGTACACATGTCTGGAAAAGGAAACTCAGTACACATGTCTGGAAAAGAAAACTCAGTACACATGTCTGGAAAAGAAGACTCAGTACACATGTCTGGAAAAGAAGACTCGGTACACATGTCTGGAAAAGAAGACTCAGTACACATGTCTGGAAAAGAAAACTCAGTACACATGTCTGGAAAAGAAGACTCAGTACACATGTCTGGAAAAGAAGACTCAGTACACATGTCTGGAAAAGAAAACTCAGTACACATGTCTGGAAAAGAAAACTCAGTACACATGTCTGGAAAAGAAGACTCAGTACACATGTCTGGAAAAGAAGACTCAGTACACATGTCTGGAAAAGAAAACTCAGTACACATGTCTGGAAAAGAAGACTCAGTACACATGTCTGGAAAAGAAGACTCAGTACACATGTCTGGAAAGAAAACTCAGTACACATGTCTGGTAAAGAAAACTCAGTACACATGTCTGGAAAAGAAACTCAGTACACATGTCTGGAAAAGGAAACTCAGTACACATGTCTGGAAAAGAAGACTCAGTACACATGTCTGGAAAAGATAACTCAGTACACATGTCTGGAAAAGAAGACTCAGTACACATGTCTGGAAAAGAAGACTCAGTACACATGTCTGGAAAAGAAGACTCCGTACACAAGTCCGAAAGAAAACTCAGTACACTTGTCTGAAAAGAAGACTCAGTACACATGTCTGGATAAGAACTCAACACATGTCTGGAAAAGATAACTCAGTACCATGTCTGAAAAGAAGACTCAGTACAATGTCTGGAAAGAAGACTCGGTACACATGTCTGGAAAAGAAGACTCAGTACACATGTCTGGAAAAGAAAACTCAGTACACATGTCTGGAAAAGAAGACTCAGTACACATGTCTGGAAAAGAAGACTCAGTACACATGTCTGGAAAAGAAAACTCAGTACACATGTCTGGAAAAGAAAACTCAGTACACATGTCTGGAAAAGAAGACTCAGTACACATGTCTGGAAAAGAAGACTCAGTACACATGTCTGGAAAAGAAAACTCAGTACACATGTCTGGAAAAGAAGACTCAGTACACATATCTGGAAAAGTAAACTCAGTACACATGTCTGGAAAAGAAGACTCAGTACACATGTCTGGAAAAGAAAACTCAGTACACATGTCTGGAAAAGAAGACTCAGTACACATGTCTGGAAAAGAAGACTCAGTACACATGTCTGGAAAAGAAAACTCAGTACACATGTCTGGAAAAGAAGACTCAGTACACATGTCTGGAAAAGAAGACTCAGTACACATGTCTGGCACATAATCTAAGGATATGCCTCTGGCGTCAACCGCTCCAATTCATCACCAAAGTATTTTAAAATCCAAATAGAATATAAATGTAAACATGACTAAGAATACTAAAACAAAATTCATGTAAAAAAATGGCGTCAAGTACCTTTAGTTGCTTCTCCTTAGCAGATGGCCTTCAGATATGGAAGTTAGATGTGAAATTCACTTGTGGGGATGCCAGGGGCTCTTTCAGTATAAATAGTATCCCCACCTTCTGGAAATTCTGTGCAAGAAATTTCCGTCTTTTCTGTCACTCTCTTTGTTGTTCCCTTATTCCTTTGCTTTCTGTCATTTCTTCCTGTCATTTACTGCTTTGCTGGTCCACTCACCTGTATGTGTTCGATTAAGTCTTACATACTTTCTTTTAGGATTGATAATTAGGTACATGTATTAAGTGCATTTTTGGTTCTAGGGAGGTGAGATATGCGGAAGCAATTTAAGTTAGTTTAGGCCCATTTTTATAAACGTTTTAGTGCCCTTGGCTATATTTAAATTTGCATTCAGGTTTTTTTTTAATCCCCTGTGTGATAAATTGGACGGAGTGGTCAATGCCAGGGGCATCCCCTTAGATTATGTGAGCGAATGCATTGATATGTGTACTTAATTTTCTTTTCCTTTTTTTTTTCATGTTGAAGAATTGTATATGTTTTGAAACGGTTACAGCCCTGATATGGCTCTACGCAATCGGTTGGACTTTAACCCTTTGACTCCAGCACCCTGTCCATCAGCATTCTGCATTGTCAACCATACAAACAAAGCAAACACCCTTTGATTGCCTCACCCTATCCACCAACTTCCTGTAGGAAGCTGGCGGACAAGGTGAGGGAGTCAAGGGGTTGAGTTTTTACAGTTGGTGGATGTGGTGCAGGAGTCAAAAGGTTAAACAACAATAACAATAACAATAACAATAACAACAACAATAACAATAAAAAATAACATAACAACAACAATAACAATAACAATAACAACAACAATATAATAACAACAACAATAACAATAACAACAACAATAACAACAATAACAATAACAATAACAAAACAATAACAACAACAAAACAATAACAACAACAATAACCAATAACAATAACAATAACAACAACAATAACAATAACAATAACAATAAGGTGCAAGATAAGCTAGGCTCACTGAGTAGAGTAAACAGTTCCGGAACAAGCGCTGATAGTTCCTATCAGGACGGCGTGGGACGAGGTGGCACTTGGCAAGGCTTTGTGGCAGATAAGGATCGTTTTGAACCCTAGTACCCTGCCTTTACAGGGTACGTCTTTTGGCAGTGAGCTGAGGGCGGGGTAATCCCCACAGAAAATCTAGAGGGCTGTAATCAAGGGTACCCCCGGGCCCACCGGCGCTTAGTAACAAATCATAGGACTATGCAGCATAGCATAACTCAAATGTCTTCTACACCGGTCATCTACATCAGTGGAGAATTTTTTTTTTTTTTTTTCTGTTGAAGTCCGTTCAGCGAGACAGCGACGGGTCTTTGTGCCTTAAAACGATCTTCTTTAGGTGTTTTTTGTTTGTTTTTTTTTCTTTGTTTTTTTTGGTGGGGATGGGGGATGGGGGTGGGTTCAACACTCAGGTGGTCTGTGTTTTTTCTTTCTTTCTTTCTTTCTTTCTTTCCTTCTTTCTTTCTTTCTTTCTTTCTCTTTCTTTCGTCTTCTTCTTCTTCTTCGTCATCGTCGTCGTCGTCGTTGTTTTCTTCCTCTTCCTCCTCTTCTTCCTCTTCTTTTTCTTCTTCTTCTTTTTTTACTTCTTCTTCTTCTTTCATTTTTTCTTTTTCTTCTTCTTTTCTTCTTCTTTTTCTTCTTCTTCTTCTTCTTCTTCTTCTTCTTCTTCTTCTTCTTCTTTTCTTCTTCTTCTTCTTCTTCTTCTTCTTCTTCTTCTCACTTCCTCTTCTTCTGACTATCTGGTTCTTATCATAGATGCATGGAGTCATGATTTGACATGTTGAGTCTTATCCCAGCCCTGGCAACATACAACCTGACGGTCTTAGTGTTATGATCAGTCTGGTGCTGCCTGTCAGCTTTATGTCTCCTACACCTTGTTCTCTTCCTCTTTTCTCATTCCAAGACTTTGCCAGCGCATAGTGCTTTGAGCTTAGTGTTGCGTAGTATCGGGTGTCCTTCCCTCACACACCCACACACACCCTCCCACTTTCTCATCCATTTCAGTACATAGGGTTTCGCACAGGCTCAAAGAGTCTGCAAAATAACAAACAGATGCAAGCCAGCGGTTACATTGCCGACTACTAGAGCCATATCAGGGCTAACATCACGTCGAAAACGGTGACCGGGTTAAGATAAAACAACAACAACAACAACAATAACGTCTACTACAACAACAACAACAACACCAACAACGACAACAACAACAGATAAAAAAAACCCACCATATTCACCGTCAACCTTGCAAGTCTAAAACGGTTTGATTTAAAGAAAACCATACTCGGACGTAAAATCATATATCAGGTGAAATCTATTGATCTCTTGTATATAAAAAAAACAAAAAAACTGGAAAATTGCATCAGGAGGGATCTCTTGGAAGAGGTTCTTTAAGGAGTCCGCCGTGTATATTGCTGATGTCTCACATCGTAAACAAACAGATAGAAGATTGGATGGGGTGTAT
>JAPXFY010000024.1:12429067-12431567 GCA_030674185.1 Monoplex corrugatus
ACAAAAAACAAACCCAGCCCAGGACATTGAAAACTGGCCTGTTTCCAACGCTTGGACAATTCCATACACGCTCCACTCATTCTGCCAGCGGTCAACTGGTAGACACACCCCTCCCACCCCTGAGTCTGCGCCACCAACCTCTATGCACTGGCAAGGTGTCTTGACATAGGGAGAGGGGAAACAGGAAGTAGGAAGCACGAAGCTGACACCACCACCACCATCACCACCACCACCACCACCACCATCATCATCATCATCATCATCATCATCATCATCACCACCACCACCACCACCATCACCACCACCATCACCACCATCATCAGCTCATCACGACGACCACCACCACCACCAGCACTACCACCACCACCACCACCACCACCATCATCATCATCACCACCACCACCACCACCTCCAACACCATCATTATAATCGTCACCACCACCACCAACACCATCATCATCATCACCACCACCACCACTAACACCATCATCATCATCACCAACACCACCAACACCATCATCATCATCATCACCACCACCAACAACAGCAACAACACCATCATCATAATCGTCACCACCACCACCATCATCATCATCACACCACCACCACAACCACTAACACCATCATCATTATCGTCACCACCACCACCACCACCACCATCATCACAACTACCACCACCATCATCATCATCATCACCATCACCACCGCCATCACCATCATCATCATAATCACCACCACCACCACCACCATCATCATCATCATCATCACCATCATCACCACTACCACCACCACCACCACCACCACCATCACACCACCATGACCATCATCATCATCATCACCACCACCACCACCACCACCATCACCACCATCATCATAATCACCACCACCACCACCACCACCATCACCATCACCACCACCACCACCATCATCACCACCACCACCACCACCACCACCATCATCATCATCATCATCATCATCATCATGTGCCCTGCCGCATGGCGTTGGCGACCATGGCCTTTCCATACGCATCTATCCCTTATCGCTGCGAGTACATCTCCCACCCTCTCTGTCCTCAGCCACCCTGCAAGTCCGTCCAGTATTTTCTCCCTGGGTCTACCTGGTGTTCTTCCCCCCCCCCCCAGCTTTCCTGTTGTGACCAGGTGCTCTAATTTCTCTTTCCTCATAAAATGTCTTATAAATGCTGCTTGTCTTTTTCTAACCTTCTTTTATTAACCCTAATGATCTTTTTGTCTCTGTGTCCATCAAGACTGTCTCCTTTGTTTTCTTTGCTGTCCAGGAAACTCTCAACGTTCTTCTTAGAAACCACACTTCAGTTGCCTCAGATTTTGTCCTGGCTTTGTGCGTTGACTGTCCACGCCTCACAACCATACAACAGTCACTGGTTCTATATATAACACTCAAGAACTCTCTTCCTGATGTTAAGTGGTAGGCATTTGTTGGTATGAACCGGGATGATGGAGCCATGCATGAAGATGGGCAGCGAACAGGCTGATGTTTATTTAGCGTTGCGGGCTGGGATTGAACTCCAGATATCAGATCCCACGGGTCTATTGATTAACCCTTTGACTCCCGTGCCTTATCTACCAACAGCAAAAAATTAACCCTTTGATTCCCTCACTCTATCCACCAGCTTCCTGTAGGAAGTTGGTGGGTAGGGTAAGGGAATCAAAGGGTTAAGTTTTTGGTTGATTCCCTCACCTTATCCACTAGCTTCCTGCAGGAAGCTGGTGGGTAGGGTGAGGGAATCAAAGGGTTAAGTTTGTGCTTTTCTAGCACGGTTGTAATGCAGGATGCTGGTGGACAGGGTGCGGGAGTCAAAGGGTTAAAAGAATTAACCAATCTGCGAGTGGGGTGGGGGTGGGGGGGGGGGGGAGGGAGGTAGTCTTGCAGGACAACAGTTACGTAATTTTCATTATGTTTCAGGCAACATGCAGTCTTGATGTTGTAGGGCTCGCGAACCACATCACAGGTTTATTCATTTGCACATGTACACATACAGACACACGCACGCACACACACATATACACACACGCGTGCACACACACACACACACACACACACACACACACACACACACACAACACACACCATATATATATATATAATATATATATATATACATACACACACATATGTACACACACATATCTATATATCTATGTTCATCTATCTACACGCACGCACACGCACACACACACCGCGAGCACACACACGCAGAAACACATTCACGAATCAAAACAACACAACACAACACAACACAGCACACTCACCAACACAACCCAACTCAACAACAAAATACAACCACAACTCAACACAAACACAAACACAACACAGCACAACTCAACACAACACAACCCAATCAACAACAAATACAACACAACTCAACACAACACAACACAACACAACTTAACACAACACAACTTAACGCAACACAACACACCACAACACACCACAACACAACACACAACCAACACCAACG
>JAPXFY010000024.1:12436567-12439067 GCA_030674185.1 Monoplex corrugatus
AACCATGCCAGCAAAGCAAAAACTTAACCCTTTGACTCCCTCACCCTATCCACCAGCATCGTGCATTGTCAACCATTAGCAAAGCAAAAACTTAACCCTTTGACTCCCTCACCCTATCCACCAGCATCGTGCATTACCAACCATGCCAGCAAAGCAAAAAATTAACCCTTTGACTCTCTCACCCTACCCACCATCACCCTGCATTACCAACCATGCCAGCAAAGCAAAAACTTAACCCTTTGACACCCTCACCCTATCCATCAGCATCGTGCATTGTCAACCATGCCAGCAAAGCAAAAACTTAACCCTTTGACTTCCTCACCCTATCCAACAGCATCGTGCATTGTCAACCATGCCAGCAAAGCAAAAGCAACCCTTTGACTCTCTCACCCTATCTACCAGCACCCTGCATAGTCAACCATGCTAGCGAAAGGAAAACTTAACCCTTTGACTCTCTCACCCTATCCAGCAGGTGACTCTCTCACCCTATCCAGCAGCTTCCTGCAGGAAGCTGGTGGATAGGATGAGGGAGTCAAAAGGTCAAGTAATTAACAGTTGGTGGATAGGGTGCGGGAGCCAAAGGGTTAAAAACTGAATCGAATCGAACCCAGTTGAAATTCACATTAAATGGTTGATTGATTGATTTGATTCAGTTTTACGTCAGCACCCACCTCAGGTGATCTGGCCGACGGGGATAACCATCCCAGGAAAATGGGGGCAAAGGGGGACTTATCTAATCCTATACTGACACCACCAAAACAACAATGATGTTATTATGATGGGACAGTGAGATGGCCAGTTTTAATATAGCGCACCCCGGGATTCGAACCCACAACCATTCACATTAAATGGCATCTGCGGTGTAAATTTATGCGTCCGTAGTGACATCAGCTTTAGAGAAAAATGAAACGGCTGTTTGCTACCCATGTGTGTGAGTTCTATGATAAATTTTTCAACCGGTTCTCAGACAGGTCAGGGGCAATGGTCCGGTGGGTAAACGTCCGATTTTCGTTTTCATAAGGTTTGGATTTCGATCCCCATTGGGTAGGCCTAACTTTTGCCTGGTAGGTAAGATGGCAGCGATTTTCCCGATCTTCCATGTCGACGCTTGCCCAAACCTCCTTCGTGTGTATACGAGTTTTTTTTGTTTTTGTTATTTGTTTTTATTTTTTGTTAGTTTTGTTTATATTTTGGTTCAGTTTTTACGTCGGCACACCCAACTCAGGTAATATGGCCGACGAGGATAACCATCCCAGAGAAGGAAGAGGGGGGGGGGGGTTGATGGGGGGGGGGGAGGGGAACTTAAATCTAATCCTATACCGATCGACACCATCAGATCAACTATGGTGTTAAGATGGGACATTGGGAAGGCCAGTTTTAACCCTTTGACTCCCACACCCTATCCACCAACTGCAAAAACTTAACCCTTTGATTCCCTCACCCTATTCACCAGCTTCCTGTAGCGAAAATTAGAAACAAACTGGTCAAAGCCACCAAATAAAGAAATTAAAGGAAAGCTGGTGAATAGGGTGAGGGAAATCAAAGGGTTAAGTTTTTGCTCTGCTAACCTGGTTGGCAATGCAAGGTTCTGGTGGACAGGGTGTGGGAGTCAATGGGTTAATGTAGCGCACCCTGGGATTCGAACCCACAACCATTAGCATGTGACTCTGATGCCCAAGCAGCTGAGCCACCGAGGCCCGCGTGTGTATATGTACCGGTACGCGAAACATCAAATATACATATCTATGCACGTTAAAGATCCATTCAGTCATGTCAGTAATTTATAGCTTATGGAAACACGAAAACAGTTAGCACGCACACCCTGTGAAGAACGGAGTTTGCAGACTGTGCAGCAATATACTGCCTACATAGTGTGAGCCATGCAGCGTGTATACAGGGGAGTGCAAAAGTAGGTGTACAATTATGAAAAAAGAAAACAGGTACAATACTCATTGCATTTATTATACGAACAAAAGAATATTGCATATACATGTAATAACAAGCACAGCCTTAATCCCTCAGATATTCAAACTGCTTGCCGTCGGTATTCACACACTCTTCTAATCGAGAGCGGAATTAAGCAATATAATAATGATGTGATACTTACTGTATACCTACTTTTGCACCCCCCTGTATAATAGATGAGGAAAAAAAAATCGAAATACACATCATCATCATCATGTGCCCTGCTGCATGGTGTTGGCGATCATGGCCCTCCATATACATCTATCCCTTGTCACTGCAAGTACATCTCCCACCCTGTCTGTCCTCAGCCACCCTGCAGGTCCGTCCAGCATTCTCTCCCTGGGTCTACCTGGTGCTCTCTTTCCCTCCAGCTTCCCCGTTGTGACCAGGTGCTCCAAATCCCCCTTCCTCATAAAATGGCCTATAAATGTTGCTTGTCTTTTCCTAATCTTCCTTATGAGTGATCTACTTGTGTCTGCCTCCATCAAGACTGTCTCGTTTGTTTTCTTTTGCTGTCCATGGAACTCTCAACATT
>JAPXFY010000024.1:12441567-12446567 GCA_030674185.1 Monoplex corrugatus
TCTGACTAAAGGTTATACGTTTCCATTCAATGCATCAAGTTAGGTATGAACAATTCACCACTGTCAACCCCCCCATTCAATACATCAAGTTAGGTATGAACAATTCACCACTGTCACCCCCCCCCCCCCATCTTTCAATACATCAAGTTAGGTATGAACAATTCACCACTGTCACCCCCCTCTCCCTCCCATCACGCCAAGTTGTATGTATGAGCCAGTGCCTTTTGATTAACCCTTTGACTCCCGCACCCTGTCCAACCATGATAGCAAATCAAAAAAAAAAAATTTTAACCCTTTGATTCCCTCACCTTGCAGAAAGCTGGTGGATAGGCTGAGGGAGTCAAAGGGTTAGTTTTTGCAGTTGGTGGATAGGGCGCGGGAGTCAAAGGGTTAAACTTTGATTGACTGACTGATTTTATTCAAGTTTTACGTCAACTCCTACCTCCAGGCCAAGGGGAATAACCAATCCCAGGAAAGCAGGTCAAAGAGGGATTGACTTTTAATCCTATGCTGACACCACCAAGTAGTGCAGTTATGTCTTAAGATGGGACAGTAACAATGTCAGTCATTACATTAATGTGGCAAGGATATATCAATCGATCATATATGTACTTGTGACAAGTTAACCCTTTGACTCCCGCACCCTATCTACCAACTACAAAAACTTAACCCTTTGATTCCCTCATCCTATCCACCAGCTTCCTGCAGGAAGCTGGTGGATAGGGTGAGGGAATCAAAGGGTTAAGTTTTTGCTTTGCTAACATGGTTGGCAATGCAGGATGCTGGTGACCGGAGTGCGGGAGTGAAAGGGTTAAGGGTCTATTTACCCAGTACGTTACCTTCTTTTGTATCTTCAGTATTCCACAACTGGTCTTTGATTTTTTCAAATATCTTATCGTAAAGTTCGGGCTAAAAGCCGCGACTTTTTTTTTACCCCAGCTTTAACCCCTGCGGCTTAAGAAACAACAAAAACAACGATGCGGCTTATTTGCGGATTTTCCCCGATCCCAGGAGCGTCACGTTCTCGTATATTCTTAGCTTCTCTTTAATTAACTCACCAAAATCGTGTTTACCATTCATGAATTTTCTGGTGAGCTCCATGTTAAAGCGTTAACTGTTCACGTTAAAGTGTTGACTGTTAACTGTTCAGGTTTTTAAATCAAATCCGCACATATTGAAGCATTTGGATCGGTATTCAGATCTGCTCCGCTCAAGCGACGTAATGCCTACGAAGCAGCCTTCTAGTTGAAGGTGATCGACCTGGCCATTGAAAAAGTGTGGCTTATAAACCAGTGCGGCTTATATATGAATATAGTTCAGATTCTTCTATAATTTAGTGGATGTACCTTATATACCGGTGCGCCCAATAGCCCAAACTTTACTGTATATATCATTATCTTTCATACATAGGTACATGTATACATACATATATATTATACATATATATATGTATATATAGATATGTATATATGTATATATATAAAACTTAATAATGTTAATTTAGATTTTATTTTCAAGTTCTCGTTACGTTGTCAGTTATACTTTGATAATTTTTCTAATTTCATGTACGCAGTAGTTCTTCCTTTAACCCTTTTCCCTCTCCTCTTTCCATCATCGTCTAATATCACATTATGTGGATAGACATTAAATGAGATTGAACGTTAATAGCACACCCTAGGTTTGAACCCACAACTGACAGAACAGGAATCCATCGCTCAACCAACTGAGCCATTGAAGCCCGCATATCTAACTTTAACCCTTTGACTCCTGCACCCTGTCCACCAGCATCCTGTATTGCCAACCATGCTAGCAAAAGCAAAAACTTAACCATTTCATTCCCTCACCCTTTCCACCAGCTTCCTGCAGGAAGCTGGTGGAAAGGGTGAGGGAATCAAAGGGTTAAGTTTTTGCAGTTGGTGTGTAGGGTGCGGGAGTCAAAGGGTTAATGTTTAATCGGACAGGACCCCCCCCCCCTCCCCCACGCCCTCACCCCTTCCATTAGAACTGAAGTGATACTGGTGTAGGTACTAGTCTTTTGCGTCAGGCAATGAACGGAGGTCTCATGGCCACACACACTCACCGCATATTAATATTGATGCTCCCATGAAAACAACAACAACAACAACAACAACACAACAACAAAATTGTCCTTGGCAAAATTCTGTTGCCAACTCCCCTTTTATAAGCAAAAACAGACACACAAACAAAAGACAGAAACAAAAACAAAAGCAAACAACAACAACAATAACAACAGAAACCAACAACATGCCTACAGAATATAGGTGGCGCTGCATTACAACATGTTGTCTGGGGTGCCAGCCTAAATTTCACATACAAAGAAATTTGTCTTGAGAGAGAGAGAGAGAGAGAGAGGAGAGAGAGAGAGAGAGAGAGAAGACAGACAGAGACAGAGAGAGAGAGAAGAGAGAGGAGAGAGAGAGAGAGAGAGGCAATAATAACAATAACAAAGAAAAGAATACAATAATTTTTAATACAAAAAGAACCATGGCAGTCGTCAGCCACACTTGTAGGATAGCCCCGTTTTTCAGCGTTTCGAGTGTTGCAATATAACCTGCAGTTTCGGACAGCAAACGTCGCGAACGTTACAGAACGCCGCAGCTGAGAGTTAAACAATGCGTTGCCTGAGTCGCTTTCACAGGTTTTCGCCGCGAAAAGTCCAGGTTGTATTGTTCGGTAACCGCTAGTGTTCCATAGCGTACAGCGGGTCGCTTGTCTGAGACGGGTGACACGCTGTGTTTGCTGATAACAAGTTGTCCCTTTGCACCACACACACACATACAATACACACAGACAGACACGCATGTGTACGCTGGCGTGTACCTTCCCTTCCAAAGTAACTTTTGTGTGTCACAAGCATCTGCTGGTTTCATTACAACCTTAGAGCTGCATCGATCCATGTAACAGCTCTGAGAAACTTGTCTTCCAGGAGGTTAAGTGTGTCGGCCTGCTGTGACTTGCACAGGTAAGGCAGTTTTTGACTTTGCTCGTTCTACTTAACTCGCTGTTTGTTGTGTCGAGTTGTGTGTGTCTCGCAGCCACCCGCGTACCTTGTCAAGGTGGGATTGTTACGTTGTTTGTGTAGCGGTTGTCGCTTATCGCTAGCTCTCAAATAAAAGGTCTGCCTACTGTTCTCTTGCCTTTAACCTGCACTAGACCTTCACGAAGGCTATCTTGAGTTCATCTTGAATCTTCCTGTTGTATTATTGATGAAATCTCATGCTAGTCTTTCCAGTTTGTCGTTCTTTGCTGCTTTTTTTTCAATATCTCTGCTACTTCTTAGAAACCTTAGAAACTCGTGAAGTAGGTTACTTCCTGTTGTTTGGCATTCTCGATTCTGGGCTTTCAGTTTCACGTTTTATTCGGTTGATAAATCCAGGTGAACGGCTTGGAACTTCCGTACTCGAGATCTGATGTCTGCAGTTCGGTCCCAGCCTACAGCATAATGCCAGTCTGTTTACCTGCCCGTCTTAATGCTCCGATCGTTCTGGTACTGTCAGGTTTATGTGCAAAGCATAAGTCTTGTGCCGTGATCGTTCTGGGTTTTCTCCATTACGTGGCACCTGTGACTTTAGTGCATATGGCATTTATTCCGAGCGCCGAGAGGTCATCTTGAGAAATTGAAATTGAAATTGAAAATTAAGTGCTGTTATCTTCATATTTCAGCCTTGTTCTCACGCACCCCAAAACCCTACTCCTCTATATTTCAAAACTTGCCAGCGTATAAGGTTTTCTTGAAGGCACATGTAACTGACAGTTAATTAGGTATCTAGCGGTGGATCTGAGTGAAGCACATGTGAGATTATCTGTATCCGAGGAATTCCCGTAGAGAAAACTTCAGACTTTTAGTTTCGTTCACTTTGTTTTCTATTTAAGGTCTTTCAAAGCCAAGCACTCCTTGCTTGTTTAAATAGAAAACATAAAGAAAAGCTAGAAAACATCAAGGAGTGGACAGATCGTAACAGTCAGAAATTTTCAGCCGGGTTAAGGCAAGACAGCACCCTCCCCCCCCCCCCCCCCCGTGGGGGTGCCGGGGGCTCTTTCAGTGTAAATAGTATCCCCACCTTCTGGAAATTCTGCGCTAGAAATTTCCTCTTTTCTATCAACTCCCTTTGTTTCTGCCTTGTTTCTTTGCTTTCTGTCATTTCTTCTTATCATTTTCTGCCTTGCTGGTCCATTCACCTGTATGTGTTCGATAAAGTCTTACGTACTTTTTCTTATGATTGGTAATTGGGTAGGCCTACATGTATTAAGTGCATTTTTGGCTCTAGGGAGGTGAGATATGTGGAAGCAATTGTAGGTAATTTATGCCCTTTTTATATATGCTTTGGTGTCCTTAAATATGCTTAAATTTGTATGCAGGTGTGTTTTTTAAATCCCTTGTGCGATAAATTGGACGGTGTGGTCAACGCCGGGGGCATGTCCTTAGGTTATGTGCGCGAATGCATTGATATGTGTGTGCTTAATTTTCTTTTGTTTTTTCCCCGTTGAAGTATTGTGTATGTTTTGAAGCGGTTATAGCCCTGATATGGTTCTACGCAGTCGGCTGGGATTTAAACAACAATAACAATAATAATAACAATAACAAACAATAAAGGAAAGACAGATGTGGAGGACAGAGACCCAGAGAGTAGTGTGGACGGACAGCCAACATTCTAGGAAGTGATGCTGTAGACTGACTGACTGATGACTGACTGACCGACTGCCTGCCTGCCTGCCTGCCTGCCTGACCGACTGACCGACTGCCTGCCTGCTTGCCTGCCTGACTGCCTCACCGACTGCCTGCCTGCCTGCCTGCCTGACTGACCAACTGACTGACTGACTGACTGAATGTCAAGCAAAATCTTTTACAGCTATTTTATTCCTCAGCTGTACATAGTGTGTTAACCCTTTGAGTTTGACTCCCGCACCCTGTCCACCAGATTCCTGCATTGTCGACCACGCTAACAAAGCAAACACTTAACCCTTTGATCCCCTCATCC
>JAPXFY010000024.1:12451567-12459067 GCA_030674185.1 Monoplex corrugatus
ACAGGGAATTAAAAAAAAAATACCGAATACACATTTTAAAGATAACTAAGGACACTAGAACAAATAGAAAACAGGCTTAAATTACCGAAAATTGCTTCAGCACTTCCCTAGAAACAAAAATGACAAAAATGCACTTACTACATGTTCCCAATTATCAATCCTGGGAGAACATATGTAAGACTTCATCAAACACATACAGGTGAATGGAGCAGCAAGGCAGAAAACGATAGGAAGAAATGACAGAAAGCAAAATAGGAAGAAAGAAACAAAGACAGTGACAGAAAAGAGGAAATCTCCAGCACAGAATTTCCAAAAGGTGGGGATACTGTTTATACTGAAAGAGCCCCCGGCATCCCCACAGGGGTAAGTCAAAGGTTAAGCTTTCTGCAGTTGGTGGATAGGGTGCGGGAGTCAAAGGAGGGTGCGGGAGTCAAAGGGTTCAGCTTTTTGCAGTTGGTGGATAGGGTGCGGGAGTCAAAGGGTTCAGCTTTTTGCAGTTGGTGGATAGGGTGCGGGAGTCAAAGGGTTCAGCTTTTTGCAGTTGGTGGATAGGGTGCGGGAGTCAAAGGTTAAGCTTTGTGCAGTTGGTGGATAGGGTGCGGGAGTCAAAAGGTTAAGCTTTTTGCAGTTGGTGGATAGGGTGCAGGAGTCAAAGGGTTCAACTTTTTGCAGTTGGTGGATAGCGTGCGGGAGTCAAAGGGTTAAGCTTTTAAGCAGTTGGTGGATAGGGTGCTGGAATCAAAGGGTTAACACGCAAGTATCCACGTGTCTTGTCTTTTTACACTCATGTGCAGAAAGGAACGGGAGGGGAGAGGGGGGAGGGGGAGAAAGGGTTAGCTGAAGGAGGGGCTGGGTTGAGAATAATGTGCACGTGTGTGCTTCAGTGTGAATACGAGTAGGTGTGAACTTACAGATGTGCGCCTGCGTGTAGCAGGAAAGATTAGGGGTGAGTATTGAGAGGCTTGGGGTGAATATTGAGAGGCTTGGGGTGAATATTGAAAGGCTGGGGGTGAATGTTACATGATCCCACATGCGGGCTGGTTGGCTATCTTGTTGGAGACGTGGACCTATGATGAGACAGATACCTCGAGTTCAATTCCAGCTGGCAACACACACACACACACACACACACACACACACACACACACACACACACACACACACACACACACACACACAACACACACATACACACACACTACACACACACACACACCAGTGACGCAGACGCAGACGCAGATACAGACACACACACACACACACACACACACACACACACACACACACACACACACACACACAACACACACACAGATATACATAGACACACATAGACAGACAGACAGACAGACAGAGAGAGAGAGAGAGAGAGAGAGAGAGAGAGAGAGAGAGAGAGAGAGAGAGAGGTGCGTGTGTGTGTGTGTGGAAAAGGATTATTGGCTAGCTTTATTGGAACTGGCGACAAACTGATCTTATTGTGTGTGTGTGTGTGTAGGTGTGTGCGTGCTGCGTGCGTGTGTGTGTGTGTGTGTGTGTGTGTGTGTGTGTGTGTGTGTGTGTGTGTGTGTGTGTGTGTGTGTGTGTGTGTGTGTGTGTGGGGAAAAGGATTATTTGGAAATGACTGCAAACTGGTCCTATTTTTCATTACTTTTAGTTTTGTGGTTATGTATTTCAGATTCGCAAAATATTGGCTTCTTGTTGTTCTATGATTCTCTTACAGTATATGTTGGCACTTTTCATCGCTCTGTGATGTTCAGGTGTCCGATTGTTTATGCATGCGTTAAATTTTTCTTTCGTTTCTTTAGCAGCCTTTTCACAATCCTTATTCCACCAAACATTTCCGCGATGTTTTCCTGTGTTTGACGCCTTTACTTTTGGGATTGAAATGTTGGCAAAACTTAGATTAAAAGTCAGTCACAGAACAACTTCATACGTGTCGTGTCGTCAATGATGTCTGTATCAAGTAGATCTGTTTTTTGTGTTTTGAAAGATTGCTTTAAATTTGGCTCGGTCTGCTTCTTTATACTTAAAACAAACAAACAAACAAGCAAACAAACAAACAAACAAGCAAACAAACAAACAAACAAGCAAACAAACAAACAAACAAACAAACAAACAAGCAAACAAACAAACAAGCAAACAAGCAAACAAACAAACAAACAGACAAACAAGCAAACAAGCAAACAAACAAACAAGCAAACAAGCAAACAAACAAACAAGCAAACAAGCAAACAAACAAACAAACAAGCAAACAAACAAACAAGCAAACAAGCAAACAAACAAGCAAACAAGCAAAAAAAAACAAACAAACAAACAACAAACAAAACAAACAAACAAACAAGCAAAAACAAACAAACAAAGCAAACACAAACAAACAAACAAACAACAAACAAACAAACAAACAAACAAACAAACAAACAAGCAACAAACAAACAAACAAGCAACAAACAACAAGCAAACAAGCAAACAAACAAAAAGCAACAAGCAAACAAACAAACAAACAAGCAAACAACAACAACAAACAACAAACAAACAACAAAACAAACAAACAAACAAACAAGCAAACAAACAAACAAACAAGCAAACAAGCAACAACAAACAAACAAACAACAAGCAAACAAACAAAAACAGAAACAAACAAACAACAAACAAACAAGCAAACAAGAACAACAAACACAAAAACGATAATTGACAATGTGAGAAAGGAAATGGCAAACGTGAGGCAATCAGGAACACGGAGGTTAATGAAATAGTATCTGTGTCGCTTATAAATACGTGGTCCTGTCACAGAACGATCGACCGAAGGACTAAAACTTGATCCTTATTACGGAAATAAGTCTGATGTGAAGTCCTGATCCCAGGCAGCTGTATGACTTATAGGATAAACGTTCTGTAGTGTGACTCCCGCAACCTGTCTACCAGCATCTTGTGTTTTCAACCATGCTCGCAAAGCAAAAACTTAACATTTTGGCTCCCTCACCCTATCCACCAGCTTCCTGCAGGAAGCTGGTGGATAGGGTGAGGGAGCCAAAATGTTAAGTTTTTGCAGTTGGTAGATGGGGTGCAGGGGTCAAAGGATTAAAGCTGGTGAAAGGTGGGGGTGTCCTTTGTAATGAAAAGGGCTTCGTCTGTATCGGTGTGGTTTTGGCCTTCTCCAAAATAGTTTGTTGACTTGGTTGCCCATGTTTTTGGCCAAGACAGTAGATCTTGGAGGGAAAGAGAACACCAGGTAGACCCAGGGAGAAAATATTGGACGGACCTGCAGGGTGGCTGAGGACAGAGAGGGTGGAAGATGTGTTTGCGGTGACAAGGGATAGATTCGTATGGAGGGCCATGATCGCCAACGCCATACGACAGGGCACATGATAATGATGAGTAGATCCACGGGCGTTTTAGGGTGAATGGAAATCTCTGAAGTGATCATTATATTTGGCGGTGAGATTTTCGTGACTGATGATCCACACGTTGTTGTGGCCATGTAGAGAAGAGGCGACAAGGGCGTTAAATATCTGTTTATCTGGAGGGCCTAGTCTTCCGTTTAGTTTAGCAATAGGGACATAACACATTAGCCGTTTGGCTATTTCAAGTCCCATCATTTTCTTTTTCTTTTCTAACACACGTATCCTGGTTTGTCGTACGCCCAGTTTTTTTTTTTTTTTTTTTTTTTTTTTTTGATGATTCATTCATCATATTCGTATTTAAGTTCAATGTAATGTTTCCAATGGTCAAGCTGGTTTTTAAACGAGTTTGTGTTTCGTGCTCTTTTAATTTCGTTTGGTAATTTATTCCATACATGTGCAATTCTGTTTGTAAAATAAAACTTTCTAATGTTAGTCTTGCAATATTCTATAAATATTTTATCAGTACTATTTCTTGTTTTGTCATAATTTGTCAGTTTAAAAGATTGTGTTCTATCTACGTCATCTATATTTTTATAAATCTTGAAACTTTGGATCAGATCTCCCCTCATTCTTCTTGCTTTTAAACTGGGTAAATTGAGTAATTCTAGTCTTTCTCTATATGAATAATTTTGAAAACCTTGCTGATAACCATTTTGCAGTTTGGGTACATAGTCATAGCATCATCCACAATCTTCACGAAATGTGTCACTGGCTGTTTTTGGGTCAGTGGTTTTCAGAACGTTGACAGCCACTGTGAAATAGGATGCAGTCCACAGGATTCTTGGTTAGGGATTTGGTGATACTGATTCTGTGGGATACTTTCGTTTTTGCAATGAAACCATACGATGATCCTAGTCTCTTCTTATCTACACCGCTCAGAGTGAAGTCATGTAGAAGAAATATACGTGTCAGATCTTGCAATAAGGTTTCTTTTTCTTTGGTGTCATTTTGTTTGTTTGAGATGACGTCAAATCGAGGTTTTGACGTCGTTAATTTTTTTGCCTCGCTGTCATTTGAAGGAACCAGAAAAACACGAAAGAAGAATAAGAACGCGTATTTAATACAACAAAACAAGACAGGCGCAAATTTTCGGCCAACTGGCCTTTGTCAAGCGTAAGGTCACAAACAAACAAACACCATATACATATACAAAAATTAGGAGAAAATTTTGGATTTCGCTGTCATTTTCAGAATTTTTGTTTTCATCTGCTGTCGTTTTCGGTGACTGGGCTGAGTACGTGTCCCCACATATAGAAGGATAAGGGAGCATCATCATCATCAACATCATCAGGTGCTTTCCGCATGGCGTTGGCGATTATGGACTTCCATCTCTTGTTGCCTCTGCTTATCTCTTCCAACCTCCCTGTCTTCAGTCACTCTGCAAGTCCGTCTAGTATCTTCTCCCTGGGTCTACCCGGTGCTCTCCTTCCCTCCAGCTTTTTTTTTCAGCTTTGTTAAGGCGAACTTTTGGTCTGCAATATTTAGATTTTTGTACAGTCTCAGCATAGGACTTGGGATACGGGGACGGATTTGGCCGTGAACTTGAAGAAGAGACAGTCTGTGTGATAACAGACACACAGACTACCTTGATTTTTGTTTGTTTGCATCTCTTCCACCATGTTGTGGATCGTGTGTGGCAGTCGTACAGTCTTGTGATGTGTGCTCGTGCGCGCGTATGAATATATGTGTGCGCATGCGCATTTTTTTTGTTTTTTAGCTCTCCTGTGTGAAGATTTAAAAAAAGACTTAGCAACGGTAAACACATTTTCTATGGTGGTGGTTTCCATTTGGTCGAAGTCTTAAGTATTGTGACTTCTATTATGTTCAGTGTGTTTTTGAACACACCCACACCACACAGCACATCAATCAAATGTGGTTTCTGAGGAGCATTTCTAACTTTTTTTTTTTCCAGTTTTCTCCGACAGTGACAAAGATGGTTGATTCTAAAGTCACTTACATTTTGTAGGTCGCCAGACTTTTGCCACAGCGACGGCGGTGTCAGTCTTTTGTGAACAGGAGACGTAAGTCTTGTCACACGCTACTGGGCCTGGCTTCGGTGCAGATTCTGTTTTGCCGGCTTCATCGGTCACTCCTGTTGATGATGTTGCGGGATGTTCACATTTGCGACTTAGACTGTTGAAGCTGACGTCTTGTTTTTGTTGTTGTTGTTGTTGTTGTTGTTGTTGTTGTCATTTTGTGGTCGTTTCCTGCGGCAGCACTCACAGCACAAAGTTAGGTTTCTGTCGTGCTCGCCTTTTTTGATGATGTCATTGTGTGTGTGTGTGTGTGTGTGTGTGTGTGTGTGGTGTGTGTGTGTGTTTGTGTGTGTGTGTATGTGAGTATGAGTGTGTGTGTGTGAGTGTGTGTGTGTGTGTGTGTGTGAGTGAGTGAGTGAGTGAGTGAGAGAGAGAGAGAGTGTGTGTGTGTGTGTGAATGAGTGAGTGAGTGAGTGAGGGAGAGAGAGAGAGTGTGTGTGTTTGTGTGTGTGTATGAGTGTGTGAGTGTGTGTGTGTGTGTGTGTGTGTGAGAGAGAGAGAGAGAGAGAGAGAGTGAACGAGTGAATGAGTGAGAGAGAGAGAGTGTGTGAGTGTGTGAGTGTATGTGTGTGTGTGTGTGTGTGAGAGAGAGAGAGAGAGAGAGAGAGAGTGAACGAGTGAATGAGAGAGAGAGAGAGAGTGTGTGAGTGTGTGAGTGTATGTTGTGTGTGTGTGTGTGTGAGAGAGAGAGAGAGAGAGAGAGAGAATGGGTGAGTGAGTGAGTGAGAAAGAGAGAGAGAGTGTGTGTGTGTGTGTGTGTGTGAGTAAGTGGGTGAGCGAGTGAGAGTGTGTGTGTGTGTATGTGTGTGTGTGTGTGTGTGTGAGTGAGTGAGTGAGCGAGTGAGTGTGTGTATGTGGTGTGTGTGTGTGTGTGTGTGTGTGTGTGTGTTGGGAAAGCCTGGGTTGAGTATGTGTCCCCACATATAGAAAGATAACGGGGCGTATGCTTTTATGATGCCTTTTAAGGACTGGTGTTTATATGTGTGCCACGTCGTGTGGTTTTTAACCCTTTGATTCCCGCACCCTGTCCATCAGCGTCCTGCCCTGTCAACCATGTTAGCAAAGCTAAAAGCTTAACCCTTTAACTCCTTCTCCCTATCCACCAGCTTCCTAGAGGAAACAGGTGCATAAGGTGAGGGAGTCAAAGGGTTAAGTTTTTGCAGTTGGTGGAAAGGATGCGGGAGTCGAAAGGGTTAAATGTGTGCCACGTCGTGATTGTTTTATATGTATCCACATCCTGATGTGTGTGTGTGTGCCACGTCGTGTGGTGTTTATATGTGTGCCACGATTGTAGTGTTTATTATATGTGTGTCACTTCTTGTGGTATTTATATGGTTAGCAATGCAGTATTCTGATAGACAGGATGCGGGAGTCAAAGGGTTGTGTTTTGCTTTGCTAGCATGGTTAGCAGTGCAGTATTCTGATAGACAGAACGTGGGAGGCAAAGGGTTAAACTAATATTAACAAAAGGAGAAGCCCCCAAATACTGTCCATTCCTTGTTGCAACGACTCGCAGCAGCGTTACCTTTAGGACATACCGCACAATGTTGCCGGGGGTCTCTTTCAGTATAAACAGTATCCCCACCTTCTGGAAATTCTGTGCTAGAAATTTCCTAATGGCTACCTGGCTGAACATGTCTCTCAGTGCAAAAAAGACTACTTACTGCGTAGCTTTCCTCTTTTCTGTCACTCTCTTTGTTTCTGCCTTGTTGCCTTTGCTTTCTGTCATTTCTACTTATTTTCTGCCGTAATGGTCCATTCACCTGTATTTTTTCGATAAAGTCTTACGTACTTTTTCTTAGGATTGATAATTGGGTACATGTATTAAGTGCATTTTTTGGCTGTAAGGAAGTGAGATATGCGGAAGCAATTTTAGGTAATTTACGCCTGTTTTTAGATATGTTTTGGTGTCCTTATGTATGCTTATATTTGTATTCAGGTGTGTTTTTTAAATCTCCCCTGTGCGATAAATCGGACGGAATGGTCCTACGCCGGGCACATGTCCTTAGGTTATGTGTGCGAATGCATTGATATGTGTACTTAATTTTGTTTTCTTTTTTTTT
>JAPXFY010000024.1:12469067-12479067 GCA_030674185.1 Monoplex corrugatus
ACACGAAAAAAGAATCAGAACACGTATTTAATAAGACAAGCGGAATTCTTTTGGCCGACTGGCCTTTGTCAAGCGTAGAATCACAAACAAACAAACAAACATCAAATACAAAAATTAAGAGAAAAAGACTGAAAATTCATTCCCTGCTGCTTCGTCCAGTGTGAGAAAAGGACTAAACTGACTTAAATGACACCATAATGTGTTTGTGAGTAAATCTGCTTTAAAATCACAGAAGTTAGACTGTTAAAAACAATACAGGGATCGCTTACAATTTCTTTCCACAACCTTCCCCCCCCAACCCCTGTTCTTTTTCCCATGAGATGACTGTCCATGGTTTTGTGTTTTGTTTACAAGTCTGTGTGCTACAGAACGTATAGTGTCCCTGTTCTTTTTCCCATGAGATGACTGTCCATGGCTTCGTGTTTTGTTTACAAGTCTGTGTGCTACAGAACGTATAGTGTCCCTGTTCTTTTTCCCATGAGATGACTGTCCATGGCTTTGTGTTTTGTTTACAAGTCTGTGTGCTACAGAACGTATAGAGTCCCTGTTCTTTTTCCCATGAGATGACTGTCCATGGTTTTGTGTTTTGTTTACAAGTCTGTGTGCTACAGAACGTATAGTGTCCCTGTTCTTTTTCCCATGAGATGACTGTCCATGGCTTTGTGTTTTGTTTACAAGTCTGTGTGCTACAGAACGTATAGTGTCCCTGTTCTTTTTCCCATGAGATGACTGTCCATGGCTTCGTGTTTTGTTTACAAGTCTGTGTGTTACAGAACGTATAGTGTATACTGCAATGCACAATGAATCAGATGACATTTGCCAACATTCAAGAAGAATACTGTCACATGTGCTGAACATAAGAGATTTAGCCTACTGTACAATGTACTGTTGTTTATTACGCCAGCCGTATAGCCCCCCCCCCCCCACCCCACACTCCCTCACCCCCGTGGGGATGCCGAAGGCTCTTTCAATACAAACAGTAGTATCTCGACCTTCAGGAAATTTCGTGTTTGAAATGACCTCCTTTTTGTCACTTTTTTGCCTTGTTCTTTTGCATTCCCACAATGTTAACAGTGGCTGCCTACACAGTTATAGCCCTGCAGTAAGCTGGTCGGCTGGGCTTTAAGCAACAACGAGAATAACATTAACAATGAAAATTGTGTATGCAAGCAACAATGAGAATAACAATGAGAATTGTGTAGCATGCTTTGAAACGGTTATAGCCCTGATATGGATTTACGCGGGCGGCAGAGCTTTTTAAACAAATACAACAATAGCAAATACCTGTGTAGACAGCCACTGTTTACATTGTGGGAATGAACGCCATGACAGGTGCACGTGATGGTGACATGGCGCTATTACGGTCCAGCAGTAGAGACATAGCACAGATCCGTCATCTTATGTAAAGACTTTAGGTGTGTTGTATTTGTAATCAAAACCTTTTAGGTGATATTTAGGTTTTTTGTTTTTGTTTTTTGTTTTTTGTTTTTTGTTTTTTGCTTCTTGGTTCAGTCTTCACGAAGTTCTGTCACTTATATTCATAGAATAAGACGTTGATCAGTTTCGCTGTGAAATCCATGTGAAAAATACAGTTTTTTTTTATTTCAGAGAATAGTAACTTTCGTTTCAGTTAACCAATGAAAACCTTTCAACCCATTTTAAATCTCTCTCTCTCTCTCTCTCTCTGTGTGTGTGTGTCTCTCTCTCTCTGTCCTCTCTCACTCAGTCTCTCTGTTCTCTCTCACTCTGTCTGTCTCTCTGTCTGCCTGTCTGCCTGTCGTCTCTCCCTCTCTGCCTGTCTTTCTCTCTCTCTCTCTGTATCTCAGTGTGTGTATATGACTTCAGTAAACTGGAGTGGGGGTTGAGAATTTCTCTACGTGTGTTTGGAACGTTTATGACCACAACCTGTAACTGGTAACACACCCACAATGGTATTCTCTTCTGTATCTGTCTTGTACTCCTGTCTTTTCTCTCTCTCTCTCTCTCTCTCTTTCTCCTCTCTCTCTCTCTCTCATCTCTCTTTCTCTCTCTTTCTCTTTTATTCTCTCTCTCTCTTTGTCTCTCTTTGTCTCTCTCTCTCTTTCTCTTTCTTTTTCTCATTCTCTCTCTCTCTCTTTCTTTCTTTTCCCTCTCTCTCTCTCTTCTCTTTCCTCATCTCTCTCTCTCTCTCTTTTCTTTCCTTCTTTCTCTCTCTCTCTCTCTCTTCTCTCTTGTATGTGTGGTGTTACTTATGATTTTCAAGTTGTTGTATTGGCAACATCTTAAAAAGAAAAGTGCCGGCATTTTGTCAAACTGAAACACTTTATAAACTGGATCAATAATCTTTGTCAAGCCTGACAGTGACTGAATGCATAATACTGTCTGTGATAGTCTGTACAGGTAAACTAGTATGTCGCAGCACGCATGGCAAAGGTGTGTGTGATCAAAGCCCGAACGTGTCTGTACAAAACCGCCTTCAGCAACTCTCCCTGCAAACTTAATTTAACCCTTTGACTCCCGCACCCTGTTTGCCAGCATCCTGCATCGTCAACCACGCTAGCAAAGCAAAAACTTAACCCTTTGTCACCCTCTCCCTATCCAACCAGCTTCATGTCTCCTTCACTCTATCCACTAGTTTCTTGCCAGAAGCTTGCACGCTGGTGGATAGGGTGTGGGTGTCAAAGGGTTAAGTTTTTGCTTTGCTAGCATGGTTGACAAGGCAGGATGCTGGTGGACAGGGTGCGTGAGTCAGAGGGTTAAGTTTTTGTTTGCTAGCATGGTCGACAATGCAGCATGTTGGTGGACAGGATGCAGGAGTCAAAGGGTTAAGTTTTTGCTTTGCTAGCATGGTTGACAATGCAGGATGCTGGTGGACAGTGTGCTGGAGTCAAAGGGTTAAGTTTTTGCTTTGCTAGCATGGTTGACAATGCAGGATGCTGGTGGACAGGGTGCGGGAGTCAAAGGGTTAAGTTTTTGCTTTGCTAGCATGGTTGAAAATGCAGGATGCTGGTGGACAGGGCACGGGAGTCAAAAGGTTAAACCCTTGTTTCCAGTTTGAGAGGGAGGGAGACAAAGGGTTAAGTTTTTTCAGTTGGTGGATAGGATGCTGGAGTCAAAGGGTTAATGTATCAGAGCTTGCTTACTCCCCCCCCCCCCCCATCACCCAGCCAAAGTCTAGACACGATAAAAGTTATCTTCAATTAATACCATGTCTATTTCACAGCCGTGCATCAGCAAGTGTCATATATGTGTCAGTCATATGCCTTTTCTGCACCTCCCAGCAGCTGAGCTGGCGTACTTTGCCAGTGCACAGGGTTTTGCGCCGGCCGAAAGAGTCAGCCAGATAGTTTGCTGGCAGATTGGGTTGTAAACGCATACGGAATTGTCTGAGTACTGTGAATCTCTCTTGAACAAGCTCCAAACACCAGATAACAGTCGCAGAGTCGCCATGCTGTCTGGCAAGGGAAGCAACTCTGGTTGCGTGAGAGTTATCGTTATTTGTTATTGTTGTTTAACCCTTTGACTTCTGCACGCTGTCCACCAGCATCCTGCATTGTCCACCATGCTAGCAAAGCAAAAACTTAACCCTTTGACTCCAGCACCCTGTCCACCAGCATGCTGCATTGTCAACCATGCCAGCATGCAATGCAAAAACTTAACCCTTTGACTCCCTGAGTTTGCAGGAAGCTGGTGGATAGGGTGAGGGAATCAAAGGGTTAAGTTTTTGGAGTTGGTGGATAGGGTGCGGGAGTCGAAGGTTAAAGCCCAGCCGACTGCGTAGAGCCGTATCAGGGCTATAACCGCTTCAAAACATACAAAACTTCAACAGGGAAAAAAAAAAAAAAACCGAAAAAAAAGAAGAAAAAATTAAGTACACATATCAATGCATTCGCGCACATAATCTTAGGACATGCCCCTGGCGTTGACCACTCCTTTCAATTTATCGCGCACGGGGTTTAAAAAACACACCTGAATACAAAATTAAGCATACCTAAGGACACCAAAACATTATATGAAAACGGGCATAAATTACCTTAAATTGCTTCCGCATACCTCACCTCCCTAGAGCCAAAAATGCACTGAATACATGTACCCAATTATCAATCCGAAGAAAAAGTACGTAAGACTTTATCAAACACATACTGGTGAATGGACCAGCAAGGCAGACATTGATAAGAAGAATTGACAGAAAGCAAAGGAACAAGGCAGAAACAAAGAAAGTGATAGAAAAGAGGAAATTTCTAGCACAGAATTTCCATGAAGGTGGGGATACTATTTATACTGAAAGATCCCCCGGCATTCCCACGGGGATAGGGGGGGGGGGGGGTTACAATCCTCTTTGGTGTGTGTTTGTGTCAACAACTGTTTACTCACGCCGCGGACTGTAAACGGCAACACACATGTAACCTTACCCGGTAACGATACATTTGGTACCCCGCCCTAATATTCCTTCTGGAGGTATTTCTGGGTACTTTATTTACTATGCCAGTCTTGAAAAAGAAAAGTGTGTGTGTGTGTGTGTGTGTGTGTGTGTGTGTTGTGTGTGTGTGTTGTGTGTGTGTGTGTGTGTGTGTGTGTGTGTGTTGTGTGTGTGTGTGTGTGTGTGTGTGTGTGTGTTTTGTGTGTGTGTGTGTGTGTGTGTGTGTATGTGTGTATGTGTGTTTGTGTGTGTGGGGGGGGGGGGAGAGGGGAGCGGGGTTCTTATATGTCGAACCGACGTGTGCATGTGTGAAACCAGGTCAGAAACTGGATCGTTTTGTTTTGAAAACACACACACACACCACACACACACACACACACACACACACACACACACACACACACACACACACACACACACACACACACACATCACTCACTCACTCAGCATATATACACAGATCACACACACCCACACACCCACACTCACACAACACAACACAACACACACACACACACACATACACACACACACACACACACACACACACACACACACACACATACACACACACACAAGTAGTCCTCCGCATAACAGTGGTGAAAAACCCAAACAGGATAACTTGTCAGCGCGACTAAACAATATGCGATCACCGGACTCAGGAAGGCAGTAATGGCCCCGTTGAGTGGTTCGGCATTAGGCGATACTACAGGTCCTGTTCCGTTCAGTACTGCAGAAGTAGTAGGAGCCTAGCTTTTACATGTACATAAGCGGTTATGGGAGACCGTCAGACAGGTAACCCTTAACTCCCGCACCCTAACCCGCCAACTGCAAAAAACAAAACACAAAACACAAAAAACAAACTCTTTGACTCCTGACCCTATCCCCAGCTTCCTGCTGCAGGAGCTGGTGGATAGGGTCAGGAGTCAAAGAGTTAAGTTTTTGCGTTGCTGGCATGGTTGACAAGCAGGAGGGTTTTTGTTTTTTTTTTGGACAGGGTGCAGGAGCCAAAGGGTTAATTTCCTCTGCAATGCTCTGTGATAGATGATCCCCCTCCCTCCCCCCCCCACCCCCCGATATGATGGATCCCCTCGCTGTACTGCCAAGTTCCAGGCAGTAGTGCGCGCAGTTATTAACCGTTGCGGAGTCATTCAGCTAGCTTCAGACAGCAAGTTTGTGGAATTCGTACTCTGTATTAGCAAAACACGAGAGATAATCGGTCCTCGCTAACGACTTGCGACGAACAATGCAGTGGTGGGTGTGGGTGGTGGGTGGTGGGTGGTGGGTGGGGGGATGTATAGATACTCTAAGGCACCGACGGTAGGAGATCTCATGGCCGTCAAACACACCAAGAGTAGGACATCTGTAGGCCCTCTAAAACACCATCAAGAGGAGACCTTAAGGCCGTGATACGCGCCAACAGTAATAGACCTAAAGGCCCCCCCCCCCCTACACACCAACAGAAAGAGACCTAAAGGCCCGTATTCACACCAACAATAGTAGACCTTAATGCTCTCATAAACCACAATAGTAGACTTTAATGCTCTCATACACACCAACAATAGTAGACCTTAAGGCTCTCATAAACCCCAACAATAGTAGTCTTTAATGCTCTCATAAACCCTAACAATAGTAGACCTTAAGGCTCTCATAAACCCCAACAATAGTAGACTTTAATGCTCTCATAAACCCAACAATAGTAGTCTTTAATGCTCTCATAAACCCCAACAATAGTAGACTTTAATGCTCTCATAAACCCCAACAATAGTAGACTTTAATGCTCTATATACCCAACAATAGTAGACTTAAATGTCTGATATACACCTAATAATAGTAGACCTAAAGGCCTGATACACACCAATAATAGTAGACCTAAAGGCCCTGACTACACACCAACAGTAGTGGACCTAAAGGCCCTGATACACACCAACAGTAGTGGACCTAAAGGCCCTGATACACACCAACAGTAGTGGACCTAAAGGCCCTGGTAACACACCAACATAGTAGTGGCCTAAAAGGCTCTCAAGGCCTACACACCAACATAGTAGACCTAAAGGCCCTAATACACACCAACAATAGTAGACTAAAGGCCCTGGTACACACCAACAGTAGTAGACCTAAAGGCCTGATACACACCAACAGTAGTAGACTAAAGGCCTACACCAAAGTATAGACTAAAGCCCTACACACACAGTAGTGACCTAAAGGCCCTGATACACACCAACAGTAGTAGACCTAAAGGCCTTGATACACACCAACAGTAGTAGATCTAAAGGCTCTCATACACACCAACGAGTAGTAGACCTAAAGGCCTCATACACACCACAGTAGTTAGACCTAAAGGCTCTGATACACACCCAAAAGTAGTAGACCTAAAGGCCTTGATACACACCAACAGTAGTAGACCTAAAGGCCTGATACACACCAACAGTAGTTAGACCTAAAGGCTCTCATCACACCATAGTAGTAGACCTAAAGGCCCTGATACACACCAACAGTAGTTTGACTAAAGTCCTGATACACACCAACAGTAGTAGACCTAAAGGCCTGATACACACCAACAATAGTGACCTAAAGGTCCTGATACACACCAACAGTAGTTGACCTAAAGGCCCTGATACACACCAACAGTAGTTGACCTAAAGGCCCTGATACACACCAACAATAGTAGACCTAAAGGCCCTGATACACACCAACAGTAGTTGACCTAAAGGCCTGATACACACCAACAGTAGTAGACCTAAAGGCCTGATACACACCAACAATAGTAGACCTAAAGGCCCTGATACACACCAACAGTAGTTGACCTAAAGGCCCTGATACACACCAACAGTAGTAGACCTAAAGGTCCTGATACACACCAACAATAGTAGACCTAAAGGCCTCGATACACACCAACAATAGTAGACCTAAAGGCCCTGATACACACCAACAGTAGTAGACCTAAAGGCCTATACACACCAACAATAGTAGACCTAAAGGTCCTGATACACACCAACAATAGTAGACCTAAAGGCTCTCATACACACCAACAATAGTAGACCTAAAGGTCCTGATACACACCAACAGTAGTAGACCTAAAGGCTCTCATACACACCAACAATAGTAGACCTAAAGGCTCTCATACACACCAACAATAGTAGACCTTAAAGGCCCTGATACACACCAACAATAGTAGACCTAAAAGCATTCAAACACACCTAGAGTAATAGACCTAAAGGCATTCAAACACACCAACAGTAATAGACCTAAAAGCATTCAAACACACCTAGAGTAATAGACCTAAAGGCATTCAAACACACCAACAGTAATAGACCTAAAGGCCTTCAAACACACCTAGAGTAATAGACCTAAAGGCCTTCAAACACACCAACAGTAATAGACCTAAAGGCATTCACACACACCAACAGTAATAGACTTAAAGGCATTCAAACACACCAACAGTAATAGACCTAAAGGCCTTCAAACACACCAACAGTAATAGACCTAAAGGCTTCAAACACACCAACAGTAATAGACCTAAAGGCATTCAAACACACCAACAGTAATAGACCTAAAGGCATTCAAACACACCAACAGTAATAGACCTAAAGGCTTCAAACACACCAACAGTAATAGACCTAAAGGCATTCAAACACACCAACAGTAATAGACCTAAAGGCCTTCAAACACACCAACAGTAATAGACCTAAAGGCCTTCAAACACAACAACAGTGATAGACCTAAAGGCCTTCAAACACACCAACAGTAATAGACCTAAAGGCCTTCAAACACACCAACAGTAATAGACCTAAAGGCATTCAAACACACCAACAGTAATAGACCTAAAGGCATTCAAACACACCAACAGTAATAGACCTAAAGGCATTCAAACACACCAACAGTAATAGACCTAAAGGCCTTCACACACACCAACAGTAATAGACCTAAAGGCATTCAAACACACCAACAGTAATAGACCTAAAGGCCTTCAAACACACCAACAGTAATAGACCTAAAGGCATTCAAACACACCAACAGTAATAGACCTAAAGGCCTTCACACACACCAACAGTAATAGACCTAAAGGCATTCAAACACACCAACAGTAATAGACCTAAAGGCATTCAAACACACCTAGAGTAATAGACCTAAAGGCATTCAAACACACCAACAGTAATAGACCTAAAGGCATTCACACACACCAACAGTAATAGACCTAAAGGCCTTCAAACACACCAACAGTAATAGACCTAATGGCATTCAAACACACCAACAGTAATAGACCTAATGGCATTCAAACACACCAACAGTAATAGACCTAAAGGCAATCATACACACCAACAGTAATAGACCTAAATGCCCTTACACACACCAACAGTAATAGACCTAAAGGCAATCATACACACCAACAGTAATAGACCTAAATGCCCTTACACACACCAACAGTAATAGACCTAAAGGCCCGCATACACACCAACAGTAATAGACCTAAAGGCATTCATAAACACCAGCTATCATCATCGTCATGTGCCCTGCTGCGTGGCGTTGGCGATTATGGCCCTCCATACGAATTTATCTTGTCGCTGCAAGTACATCTCCCACCCTCTCTGTCTTCATCCATTGCGCAAAAATCCTCCAATAGTATTTTCCGGGTTCTGCCTAGTGTTTACTTTCCTCTCAGCTTTCCTGTTGTGAATAGGTGCTCAAATTTCTCTTGCCGCATAAAATATCCTGTGTTGCTCGTCTTGTCCTATCCTTCTTCGTTAATGTTCCTTTTGAGTTTGCCTCTGTCGACTGTCTCGTTCGTTTTCTTTGCCGTCCACGGAACTCTTAACAGTCTTTTTAGAAACCACATTTCAGCTGCCTCAATCTTGTTTCGACTTTGCGTGTTGACTGTCCACGCTTCACATCCGTACAACAGTACTGGTTCTATATAGTAGTAGTAGTAGTAGTGGTGATAGTAGTAGTAGTAGTAGTAGTAGTAGTAGTAGTAATATGTTACATACAGAGAGCCAATGCTGTTATACAGAACACCAACTGTAATAGACCTATAGTAAGTTTAGGCCGAAATACGCTACGAGTTTATATAGTAAGTTTAGGCCGAAATACGCTGGAGTTTGTATAGTAAGCCAATCTCTTTTACCGGCGGTATTAACTTTATGTCTGTGCCCTAAGGATTTTAACATTTCCCCAGGCATGACATTCTGGGGATTAACTTAACTTAATGCTCAAACACGTCTGTCGTGCGCCCATCGCATTGGTACAACACACCTGCTCAAACACAAGAGAGAATTATCACACTCGCACGGTTCCTTATACGCTCCATCCAAATGTGCTGGAAATTATTTAGCGGATTCCTTTTTTGTTTGTTTTGAAGGTTAGATACACAGATACGCATGTTAATTACATGTGACCAAGATCATTCCAGTGATAGGCTGATACAGTACTGGTATAAAAAAGATATAGACTAGGTAAAACATAGTGTAGGTAGGGCCTTAGGACCTGGCCGGCTCACGGGTTTATGTGCAGGCTTAAGGCTTGTGCCATGATCACCATACACATGGCACCTGTGACGTTAGTGCATGTGGAATTCGTTCCTAGCACAGTGACGTCGTCTTG
>JAPXFY010000024.1:12484067-12486567 GCA_030674185.1 Monoplex corrugatus
AAGGAGAAGGAGGAGGAGGACGAGGACGACGACGAGGACGACGACGAGGACGACGACAACGACGACGACGACGACAAACAAATAAGGAAGAAATCTCTCTAGATTGTTGTCTATTTATTTATGTCTGTCTGTCTCTCTGTCTGTCTGATTTCAAAGAAGAGTAAGTGTAATGAATATAACTTGTGATTTAATACGTGCACACGTAGAGAAATGGAAGTGACAAAGAGTTTGGGCTATGTTCAAGAGGGGTTCATCGCAATCGGACGATTCCATATGCGCTCCACCCAAATATGCCAGCAATTATCTGGCAGACTCCCTAAGCCTGCGCATAACCATATGCACTGGCAAAGTCCAGAAAAATGATACGGATAAACAGATAGTACTTTTTTTTTTTTTTAATGCCGTTTGAACGTTTGAATTGAAGCCTAACAATTTGTCAGGTAGCACAGATTGAAAATCCATTCAAAACATTTTTCCCTTGGGGGAGCATGCCCCTGGACCCCCCCTCCCCCTCCCCCCCCCCCCCCCAAGTTTCATTTTTTTGTTCAAACGGTTCATATCCCTGTTATTTGGTGACGTCCCATTTCGGCTTTTCAGTTAACCCTTTGACTCCCACATCCTATCCACCAACTGCAAAAAACCCTTTGATGCCCTCACCCTATCCACCGTCTTCCTAGAAGCTGGTGGATAGGGTGAGGGACTTGGAAGCTTGTGGAGAGGATGAGGGAGTCAAAGGGTTAAAGTTTTTCTTGTCAAAGGGTTAAAATACCTTCCCCTGTGGGGATGCCAGGGGGGGGGGAGGGGGTGTCTTTCAGTGTAAATAGTACCCCCCCCCACCTTTTTCTGGAAATTCTGCAAGAAAGCTGGTGGATAGGGTGAGGGAGTGAAAGGGTTAAGTTTTTGCCTTGCGACCAGTCGCCGTGGTGTAGTGGTTAGCGCAACGGGCTACCGATTGGAAGGTTGTGGGTTCGAATCCCCGTCAATCCCTTCAAAAATCATTGTGGGATTTTTCGGCTCTAACCGGCTCCTACCCAGAGTAGAGCGTGCTGTAGGCTCATCGGGAAGACTGGGACCTGAGAATCGAGTCTCATCCACTTCACGGATGCTTCATTGAGGGTTGTTGCTCAACTCTTCTGACCAACACCGCAGATGTCTGTATCTCTCGGGTCTGGTTGACGCCAGGCTATGTTATGATAGTAAGCGTAGAGTACAGCCCTGTCACGCAGTCTCAATCCTACATGGAACTCCATAGCATCAGGATTATCATCCTCATCGACATCATCATCATCGCATTGTGAAAAGCTGTTTCAGCTTCTGTGGCCATTAAGGCGGCGTAGAAAATTGGGGGGGGGGGGGGGGGGTGTAGGCACAGAGGTTACCTCCTTGAGTGTAATGATCCTTAAAAAAAAAAAAAAAAAATTTTGGCTTTGCTGTCATGGCTGACTATACAGGATGCTGGCAGATAGGGTGAGGGAATCAGAGGGGTTAACAATCGATCGTCTGGTCATGGGACAAGCTTTTATCTGTAAATCCTGAAGGTGTGTAAATTGATGTGTATGCAGGTGTGCGTTTTGTAGACCCTCCGGCTGTTTGCTTAAGGTTGACTGACGTTGATATGTTGAATACACTCACGTTGTTCGCTCTGTGTAAACACGAGAGGGAACACAAATAACCCTTTCCCTCTCTGCACTCTTACCCACTAGCTTACTGACCTCATCAATCCCCTCTGCAGCCTGCCTCCACTCGGAGGGGAATCGCATTGTAATATATAATTGTATATAATATGCTCTTTATAATTTTCCATTGCTTTTATTCTTTCTCCCCATTTATAGCCGTGTACGTGTGTGTGTGTGTGTGCGTGCGTGCGTGCGTGTCTGTGCGTGCGTGCGTGTGTGTCTGTTTTAGCGCTTAGATTTGATTTTATCAAGATTTTGCGTTATGTAAATAAAATATTGTATTGTATTGTACTGTATGAAACTGGTGTCTCTTCTCCACTCCTACCTCTTTCTTTGCTTTTTTTTTTTTTTTATGTCATTGCACTTGAGAAAAGTATGCCCACTGTATGCTCACCTTTTTCTATTTCTTCCCACTTTCTATGCCACTTTCATCATCGTCACCATGTGCGTTGGCGATCATGGCCCGCCATATGTGACCTCCCACCACGAAATCAGTCTTAACTCGCAGTCAGTCGAACAGCACTAGGAACTGAAAAGGTGACGGGGGGTCTATCTGGGGTGTTTTGACTTTTCCCCCACAGACATTTTTTTCTGAAAAAATATTATTAATCAATCCAAAATGGTATTTTAATGCACTGATCGCAGCAGAAAGAACGCAATTTCCTACCAAAAGTACCTATTTTTGTCTCTTTATTATGAACCATAACTTGCACAGTACCCGCACATGTAACATTCTACAAAAAGCCTTTGTGCACCTTTCAGATAATGATAGCGAATTTAGTAACAAACTGGGTCAAAGCAGCAAAAAAAAAAGAAGAAATTAG
>JAPXFY010000024.1:12504067-12526567 GCA_030674185.1 Monoplex corrugatus
GTCATCATCATCGTCATAGCGGTGTAAAAACTGTCCCAGCTTCTGTGGTTTAGTAAGCTGGTGAAGAAGATGGGGGTGAAAAATAGTCCCCCTGTTTTCTTTTGGTATGGTTCTCACCTGTGTTTACTCGTGTGGCAGCTTTGATGGTGGGCTGGGAACTGTACCTTTAGGTCAGCCATTCTTTCATTCATGTGTAAAACACAGTCAGAACACGTTAAACATTCCCTGGCAGCAAAGCAGTTATTCCTGGCAAAACCCTTAAAAAAAAAAAGTATATTTTTATATACATGCATTGAAGAAGGAAGCGAAAATGAATAAATAAATAAATGAATAAACAAATAAATAAATAAATGAATAAATAAATAAATAAATAAATAAATAAATGATGAATAAATAAATAAATAAATGAATAAATAGATAAATGAATAAATAATAAATAAATAAACAAATAGATAGATAGATAAATAAATAAATAAATGAATGAATGAATGAATGAATGAATGAATGAATAAATGAATAAATAAATAAATAAATAAATAAATGAATGAATGAATGAATGAATGAATGAATGAATAAATTGTTTTTAAATAAGTAAAGGAAAGGGTAGCGTTGCAATGCGGCGACGTGCTGTCTGTGGGAAGTACGTGCACATCCCGAATTTCGCATGGTAAATCCATTTTGACAAAACGACGACGATGACGGCAACGACAACGACGACGACAACGAAAACAACGACAGCAACAGCAACAGCAACAACAACAAAATAAATAACCGCTTTATACAAATTCATTCGTTAGAAATAACCGTATAATACACATTCATTCGTTAGAAATAACGGCATAATACACATTCATTCGTCAGAAATAACCGTATAATATTAATACACATTCATTGGTTAGAAATAACCGTATAATACACATTCATTCGTCAGAAATAACCGTATAATATTAATACACATTCATTGGTTAGAAATAACCGTATAATACACATTCATTCGTTAGAAATAACCGTATAATATTAATACACATTCATTAGTTAGAAATAACCGTATAATACACATTCATTCGTTAGAAATAGCCGTATAATACAAATTCATTCGTTAAGAATAACCGTATAATACACATTCATTCGTTAGGAATAACCGTATAATACACATTCATTGGTTAGAAATAACCGTATAATACACATTCATTGGTTAGAAATAACCGTATAATACACATTCATTGGTTAGAAATAACCGTATAATACACATTCATTCGTTAGAAATAACCGTATAATACAAATTCATTCGTTAAGAATAACCGTATAATACACATTCATTGGTTAGAAATAACCGTATAATACACATTCATTGGTTAGAAATAACCGTATAATACACATTCATTCGTTAGAAATAACCGTATAATACAAATTCATTCGTTAAGAATAACCGTATAATACACATTCATTCGTTAGGAATAACCGTATAATACACTTTCATTGGTTAGAAATAACCGTATAATACACATTCATTCGTTAAGAATAATCGTATAATACACATTCATTCGTTAGGAATAACCGTATAATACACATTCATTCGTTAGAAATAAAAGTATAATACACATTCATTCGTTAGAAATAACCGTATAATACACATTCATTGGTTAGAAATAACCGTATAATACACATTCATTACTTAGAAATAACCGTATAATACACATTCCTTGGTTAGAAATAACCGTATAATACACATTCATTCGTTAGAAATAATCGTATAATACACATTCATTAGTTAGAAATAACCGTATAATACACATTCATTGGTTAGAAATAAAAGTATAATACACATTCATTGGTTAGAAATAACCGTATAATACACATTCATTGGTTAGAAATAACCGTATAATACACATTCATTCGTTAGAAATAACCGTATAATACACATTCATTCGTTAGAAATAACCGTATAATACACATTCATTCGTTAGAAATAACCGTATAATACACATTCATTAGTTAGAAATAACCGTATAATACACATTCATTGGTTAGAATAATCGTATAATACACATTCATTCGTTAGAAATAACCGTATAATACACATTCATTGGTTAGAAATAACCGTATAATACACATTCATTAGTTAGAAATAACCGTATAATACAAATTCATTCGTTAAGAATAACCGTATAATACACATTCATTGGTTAGAAATAACCGTATAATACACATTCATTCGTTAGAAACAATCGTATAATACATTCGTCAGAAACAACCGTATAATACACATTCATTCGTTTTACCATTTTGTCTGTCGTGTCTGTAAGTGTCTGTCTGTCAGTCTCTGTCTCTGTCTGTCTGTCTGTCCCAATCTCTGTCTGTCTCTCATTCTCTCTCTCTCTCTACCTCTCTGTCTCCCTTTCTTTCTCTCTCTCTCATTCTTTCTGTCTCTCTCCTTTCTTTCTCTCTCTGTCTTTCTTTTCTTCCCTTCCTCTGTCTCTATCTGTCTGTCTGTCTCAGTCTCTGTCTCCTCTCTTTCTTTTCTTTCTTTCTCTCTCTTCCTCCTTCCCTCTCTGTCTGTCTGTGTCTCTCTCTGTCTGTTTGTCTGTCTGTCTCTGTCTCTCTCTGTCTGTCTGTCTCACTCTGTCTCCATCTCTCTCTCTCTTTCTCTCTCTCTCTCCTTCCCTTCTTTTGTCTCTGTCTGTCTGTCTGTCTCAGTCTCTGTCTCCTTCTCTCTTTCTTTCTTTCTTTCTCTCTCTTCTTCTCCGTCCCTCTCTGTCTGTCTGTCTGTCTGTCTCTCCCCACCGAAATTGTACATGGGCGGATGAGTAGTTGGAGAATTCAGTATTGATTGGGTAAGCCCTGCTTCCCTCTCTGTGAGTGTGTGTGTGTGTGTGTGTGTGTGTGTGTGTGTGTGTATAATTAATAATGCGTTTGTCGCCAAGCGACGCTTTTGCACGTTGATGTGTGGTCTCTCACGAGCGAAATAACACGTACGCGGGCCCACACACACACATGCGCGCGCGCACAGACACACAGACGCACGCACACACACACACACACACACACGCACACACTAACTCTCTCTCTCTCCAACACCACAACACACACACACACAACAGACAACCAGACAGCACCAGACAGACAGCAGACAGCAGACAGACAGACAGCACACACACACACACACACACACACACACACACACACACACACACACACACACACACACACACACACACACAACACAACACACACACACATGGCTTATAGCCCAGCCAACTGCTAGAGCCATATCAGGGCTAACACCACGTCAAAAACGAAAACCAGGTTAAGATAAAAGACAACAGTGTATGTGTGTACGTATGTGTGTGTGTGTGCGTGTGTGTGTGTGCGTGCGTGTGTGTGTGCGCGCGCGCGTGCGTATGTGTGAGCCTGTCCTGTTTCCTTGCTTAAATATGCTTTCTCATTCTTTTTCATGAGTTTCTGTTTTTTATGAGGTTAGATTAACAGTTTATACGAATTGAACCAACACTTCACTAGCGCAAAATAAACTGTTAGTTTCACTTTACTAGCGCAAAATAAACTGTTGGTTTCACTCTACTAGCGCAAAATAAACTGTTGGTTTCACTCTACTAGCGCAAAATAAACTGTTGGTTTCACTTTACTAGCGCAAAATAAACTGTTGGTTTCACTTTGCTGGTGCAAAATAAACTGTTGGTTTCACTTTACTAGCGCAAAATAAACTGTTGGTTTCACTTTGCTGGTGCAAAATAAACTGTTGGTTTCACTTTACTAGCGCAAAATAAACTGTTGGTTTCACTTTGCTGGTGCAAAATAAACTGTTGGTTTCACTCTACTAGCGCAAAATAAACTGTTGGTTTCACTCTACTAGCGCAAAATAAACTGTTGGTTTCACTTTGCTGGTGCAAAATAAACTGTTGGTTTCACTTTACTAGCGCAAAATAAACTGTTGGTTTCACTTTGCTGGTGCAAAATAAACTGTTGGTTTCACTCTACTAGCGCAAAATAAACTGTTGGTTTCACTCTACTAGCGCAAAAAAAAAACGGTTGGTTTCACTTTACTAGCGCAAAATAAACGGTTAGTTTCACTTTACTAGCGCAAAATAAACGGTTGGTTTCACTTTACTAGCGCAAAATAAACGGTTGGTTTCACTTTACTAGCGCAAAATAAACTGTTGATTTCACTTTACTAGCAACAACAAAAAAAACAACAACAAAAAAAACAACAAACAAACAAAAAAAAACCACCTTGGTTTTACGTCACTAGCGCAAGATAAACGGTTAATTTCAACTTACTAGCGCAAAATGAACGGTTGATTTTGGTTTAATTACGCGAGATGATATCACTTTACTAATGCTATATAAGTAGTTCATTTCACTTTACTAATGCCATATAAGTAGTTCATTTCACGTTACTAATGCTATATAAGTAGTTCATTTCACTTTACTAATGCTATATAAGTAGTTCATTTCACTTTACTAATGCTATATAAATAGTTCATTTCACGTTACTAATGCTATATAAGTAGTTCATTTCACTTTACTAATGCTATATAAATAGTTCATTTCACGTTACTAATGCTATATAAGTAGTTCATTTCACTTTACTAATGCCATATAAGTAGTTCATTTCACTTTACTAATGCTATATAAGTAGTTCATTTCACTTTACTAATGCTATATAAATAGTTCATTTCACGTTACTAATGCTATATAAGTAGTTCATTTCACTTTACTAATGCTATATAAATAGTTCATTTCACGTTACTAATGCTATATAAGTAGTTCATTTCACTTTACTAATGCTATATAAATAGTTCATTTCACGTTACTAATGCTATATAAGTAGTTCATTTCACTTTACTAATGCCATATAAGTAGTTCATTTCACTTTACTAATGCTATATAAGTAGTTCATTTCACTTTACTAATGCTATATAAATAGTTCATTTCACGTTACTAATGCCATATAAGTAGTTCATTTCACTTTACTAATGCCATATAAGTAGTTCATTTCACTTTACTAATGCTATATAAGTAGTTCATTTCACTTTACTAATGCTATATAAGTAGTTCATTTCACTTTACTAATGCTATATAAGTAGTTCATTTCACTTTACTAATGCCATATAAGTAGTTCATTTCACTTTACTAATGCTATATAAATAGTTCATTTCACTTTACTAATGCCATATAAGTAGTTCATTTCACTTTACTAATGCTATATAAGTAGTTCATTTCACTTTACTAATGCTATATAAGTAGTTCATTTCACGTTACTAATGCTATATAAGTAGTTCATTTCACTTTACTAATGCTATATAAATAGTTCATTTCACGTTACTAATGCTATATAAGTAGTTCATTTCACTTTACTAATGCTATATAAGTAGTTCATTTCACGTTACTAATGCTATATAAGTAGTTCATTTCACTTTACTAATGCCATATAAGTAGTTCATTTCACTTTACTAATGCTATATAAATAGTTCATTTCACGTTACTAATGCTATATAAGTAGTTCATTTCACTTTACTAATGCTATATAAGTAGTTCATTTCACTTTACTAATGCTATATTAGTAGTTTATTTCACTTTACTAGTGCTATATTTGTTGTCGATTTCACTATACTAGTGCTATGTCATACGGTGAAAGGACCAGCAAGGCAGACAAAGATAGGAAGAAATGACAGAAAGCAAAGGAACAAGGCAGAAACAAAGAGGGTGACAGAAAATAGGAAATTTCTAGCAAGGAATTTCCAGAAGGTGGGGATACTATTTATACTGAAAGAACCCCCGACGTACGTCCCACGGGGGGGAGGGGGGGGGGGCTTTACGCAGATAACACCGTGCTAATTGCAGAAAATGAAAAAAGACCTACAAAACCTTGTGAACATAATAGAAATAGCAAAAATAAAGGGCTGGAGCTAAATAATAGCAAGAAGACTGAAGTCATGGTAATCAGCAAAAAAACAAGAAATCTCATGCAAAATAACAGCAAATGGCACAATTCTGAGACAGGTTGATAAGTTTAGATATCTGGGAACCAGACGGTAGATGCACATCATAAATATCCAGCAGAATCGGCCAAGCCAAAATAGCATTCAAAAAGACGAAAAGCGTTCTTACCAACAACTGTTTATCAATTGACATCAGGAATATAGTTCTTCAGTGTTATATAGACCCGATACCATTGTTCGGTTGTGAGGCGTGAACAGTCAGCACGCAAAGTCACAACAAAATTGGGGCAATTGAAATGTGGTTTCTAAGAAGAATGTTGGGAGTTCCATGGACAGCAAAGAAAACAAACAAGACAGTCTTGAAGGAGGCAGACAGAAAAAGATAATTAATGTAGAAGGTTTGAAAAGATAAGCAACATTTATAGACAATATTATGAGGAAAGGGGGATTAGAAGACCTGGTCACAACAGGAAAGCTGGAGGGAAAGAACACCAGGTAGACCCAGAGAGAAGATGATATTGGACGGACTTGCAGGGTGGCTGAAGACAGAGGGTGGGAGATATACTTGCAGCGACAGGGGGTAGATTCGTATGGAGGGCCATGATTGCCAATGCCATGCAGCAGGGCACATGATGATGATGATGATTATGATGGCAGTGGTCTGCCTGCAGGCCTGGTACCTCTGACTTCTGTCCTCTAGGTTTTCTGCAAGTGTTGCTCCGCCCTTAGGTCATGGCCAAAAGACCTACTCTGTGAGTGTGTGTGTGTGTGGGGTGGTGGTGGTGGGGGGGTGGCTAGGGCTGTACGCGGCCCTTATCTGCCTGATGGCTTCATCATAGTACGCCTTAGTTATTATCCAGGTGTCGCATCTCCAACTACCACGTGGCCCCGTGCTGGTTAGAGATACCACTGACAGTTGGTCTATGACTAGGGGCTGGCTGGTTGTTTTGATAGAGCCATGGATTCAAGATCTGATGTCTGGAGTTCAGACCCAGGAGGCAACGTTAAAAATCAGCCTGGTTGCTGCCCGTCTTAATGTTTCCATCATTAAGGTGGTGTCAGCTTAGTATTTCAAAGTCCGACCCTCCCACCCCCTTTCCTCTCCTCGGTTCAAAGACCATGCCAGCGATAATGTTTTGTGCAGGCTTAGGGAGTCTGCCAGATCATTGCTGGCAGATTTGGGTGGAGCGTATATGGAATTATCCAAGTGCAGTGAATCTCTCTTGAACAAACTCCAAGCAAACTGCAAACTCCATGATTACATAGTGCTCCACACAAGCCTGGCTTATTTCACAGCAGACCTTTACATGTATATATATATATCGTCGCTGTAAGTGCAAAACCTCGTATCTGCAAAATTTCAGTTTCGAGAAAAATTGAAAAAACATTTTTAAAAAATCAGCAGAACATATTGGTATGAACTTTTTACATCAATAGCTTGCAAATATAAAAAGAAAAGTTATAATGACCTAATGCTGATGGAAAAGTGCGATACATATTAGTGGTGAATGAAAATGTGCAGATACAAGGTGTTGCACTGCAGACATTGTCCATTTTGTTGACATACGAGCATTTGCAATCAAGAAAAGAAGAGAAAAAACCCCCACTTCAATTGGGTTTATTCAACCTTTCCCAATGAAAGTAATTCAATCATATGAACTTCCTGAATCAAAATGAAAAACATTTGAACAAACAGCATTTGAAATTTGCCAGCGCAACCCATGGCAGTGAAGTCTACAACTCAGCACTGTAAACAAAGCAGTGAAATGTCTTAACATGTAAACACAGTGTTTAACTCACAACTGACTTATCATCAAAACATGTAAACACAATGTTTAACTCACAACTGACTTATCATCAAAACATGTAAACACAATGTTTAACTCACAACTGACTTATCATCAAAACATGTAAACACAATGTTTAACTCACAACTGACTTATCATCAAAACATGTAAACACAATGTTTAACTCACAACTGACTTATCATCAAAACATGTAAACACAGTGTTTAACTCACAACTGACTTATCATTAAAACATGTAAACACAATGTTTAACTCACAATTGACTTATCATCAAAACATGTAAACACAATGTTTAACTCACAACTGACTTATCATCAAAACATGTAAACACAATGTTTAACTCACAACTGACTTATCATCAAAACATGTAAACACAATGTTTAACTCACAACTGACTTATCATCAAAACATGTAAACACAATGTTTGACTCACAACTGACTTATCATCAAAACATGTAAACACAATGTTTAACTCACAACTGACTTATCATCAAAACATGTAAACACAATGTTTAACTCACAACTGACTTATCATCAAAACATGTAAACACAATGTTTAACTCACAACTGACTTATCATCAAAACATGTAAACACAGTGTTTAACTCACAACTGACTTATCATCAAAACATGTAAACACAGTGTTTAACTCACAACTGACTTATCATCAAAACATGTAAACACAATGTTTAACTCACAACTGACTTATCATCAAAACATGTAACCACAATGTTTAACTCACAACTGACATCATCAAAACATGTAAACACAATGTTTAACTCACAACTGACTTATCATCAAAACATGTAAACACAGTGTTTAACTCACAACTGACTTATCATCAAAACATGTAAACACAATGTTTAACTCACAACTGATTTATCATCAAAACATGTAAACACAATGTTTAACTCACAACTGACTTATCATCAAAACATGTAAACACAATGTTTAACTCACAACTGACTTATCATCAAAACATGTAAACACAATGTTTAACTCACAACTGACTTATCATCAAAACATGTAAACACAATGTTTAACTCACAACTGACTTATCATCAAAACATGTAAACACAATGTTTAACTCACAACTGACTTATCATCAAAACATGTAAACACAATGTTTAACTCACAACTGACTTATCATCAAAACATGTAAACACAGTGTTTAACTCACAACTGACTTATCATCAAAACATGTAAACACAGTGTTTAACTCACAACTGACTTATCATCAAAACATGTAAACACAATGTTTAACTCACAACTGACTTATCATCAAAACATGTAACCACAATGTTTAACTCACAACTGACATCATCAAAACATGTAAACACAATGTTTAACTCACAACTGACTTATCATCAAAACATGTAAACACAGTGTTTAACTCACAACTGACTTATCATCAAAACATGTAAACACAATGTTTAACTCACAACTGATTTATCATCAAAACATGTAAACACAATGTTTAACTCACAACTGACTTATCATCAAAACATGTAAACACAATGTTTAACTCACAACTGACTTATCATCAAAACATGTAAACACAATGTTTAACTCACAACTGACTTATCATCAAAACATGTAAACACAATGTTTAACTCACAACTGACTTATCATCAAAACATGTAAACACAATGTTTAACTCACAACTGACTTATCATCAAAACATGTAAACACAGTGTTTAACTCACAACTGACTTATCATTAAAACATGTAAACACAATGTTTAACTCACAATTGACTTATCATCAAAACATGTAAACACAATGTTTAACTCACAACTGACTTATCATCAAAACATGTAAACACAATGTTTAACTCACAACTGACTTATCATCAAAACATGTAAACACAATGTTTAACTCACAACTGACTTATCATCAAAACATGTAAACACAATGTTTGACTCACAACTGACTTATCATCAAAACATGTAAACACAATGTTTAACTCACAACTGACTTATCATCAAAACATGTAAACACAATGTTTAACTCACAACTGACTTATCATCAAAACATGTAAACACAATGTTTAACTCACAACTGACTTATCATCAAAACATGTAAACACAGTGTTTAACTCACAACTGACTTATCATCAAAACATGTAAACACAATGTTTAACTCACAACTGACTTATCATCAAAACATGTAAACACAATGTTTAACTCACAACTGACTTATCATCAAAACATGTAACCACAATGTTTAACTCACAACTGACATCATCAAAACATGTAAACACAATGTTTAACTCACAACTGACTTATCATCAAAACATGTAAACACAGTGTTTAACTCACAACTGACTTATCATCAAAACATGTAAACACAATGTTTAACTCACAACTGACTTATCATCAAAACATGTAAACACAATGTTTAACTCACAACTGACTTATCATCAAAACATGTAAACACAGTGTTTAACTCACAACTGACTTATCATCAAAACATGTAAACACAGTGTTTAACTCACAACTGACTTATCATCAAAACATGTAAACACAATGTTTAACTCACAACTGACTTATCATCAAAACATGTAACCACAATGTTTAACTCACAACTGACATCATCAAAACATGTAAACACAATGTTTAACTCACAACTGACTTATCATCAAAACATGTAAACACAGTGTTTAACTCACAACTGACTTATCATCAAAACATGTAAAAACAATGTTTAACTCACAACTGACTTATCATCAAAACATGTAAACACAGTGTTTAACTCACATCTGCCTTATCATCAAAACATGTAAACACAATGTTTAACTCACAACTGACTTATCATCAAAACATGTAAACACAGTGTTTAACTCACAACTGACTTATCATCAAAACATGTAAAAACAATGTTTAACTCACAACTGACTTATCATCAAAAATGAAATGGTCAATACGTTATCAGTTAGAATGTTTTCATCTTGTTAAAAAAAATGAATAAACAGCATTAAGTGCTACACTTAATGCACCACTGGTGCCAGCAAAACGCAATTAAAAGTAGTTGTATCAAAGTAAACTGAACTAAACGCGAACATATCTGCACTTAAACTCGCCAGTCAAAGAGAATTGAATAATCATTAAATCAGGATGCTCTCCTGTTGTACAACATAAAAAAATAATGATCAAATGTGTAAAACTAATAATGCATTACTAAATCAAACAAACACAACTGATTTTTTAACATGCCAACCATTTTTTGTTCAACCATAGATTGTTAACCATACGAAATAATATCATTCATGAGGCTAACTCTTTCTATCCTGGTCCTTTCTCTTTCCTTTGGGAAAGAATTATTCCCTCTGCACTGTGCATGTAGTCATCTGTTGTCACATTGGCGTAACTGCCACAGACTTATTTAGTCCACTTCATGGAAATCCATTGTGTTTTCTGTGTCCATCACTCATTCACTAGTGCAAGGAAGGCTGTCATAAAACGGATGGTACTCTTTTGGAATGACTTGTTTGAGTTCCTGAAGGTGTTTCCATTTGACCTTTTTGATCGGTCTTTGCTTGTGGTAGAGCTGAGGCATGACAACTTGGGAACAGCGATTGGCTCTGCGTGGAAGAGGGGTCCAGCCATCGGAGTGGTTTAGCTTGAACATAATGATGCCCTCCTGTAGGTAAAGCAGAGCTCTAACGTCAACTACCTGGGGATCACCTGGCCCTTTGCCTGGCCTGATGCTTGAGTAGTAATTGATCTTTGAATGATCTTTGAAGAATGTGTACTCAAGGTTCTTCACATCGTACGGACAAGGGTTCTGTCGAGCTGAGCTGATGACTTCGACGTAGTCCGCTGGCCAGTATATCTGGCGCTTTCTCAGTCTCCGTTCAATTGTTGAGTGGACACTATCCACCTCCATCCAAGTGTGGCCTCGTTCTAAGAATTTCTGTGTGATTGTGATCTTGGACTCCACTGCTAAATGCAGAAGAGCGTGTGACAGCGTAGCATTCCGATTTTGGTAACCACACCCGTCCGAAAATATGAAGACTGACTTGATGTTTTGTTTGGAGAGAACAGTCTTGATGTAGTCCGTGATACAAGAAGCAAACTCGTTGCTTGTAACATCGCCGTTGACCTCGTGCCAGAAATAGCACTGGCACTGACGGGTGCTCAGGTTGTAGATTGTGAAATTGTGGCAACACAGCTTGGTCTTATAGTAATTGGCGTTGGCAAAGACCTTGGGAGCCAACAAAACAACTTGCAGATCCATAGTGATGACTAGAGTGGTTGGGTCAGTTTCTGCTGCTTCCTTGTCTTTGGCTTTTTCCACTTGACCCTCCTCTTTGCGTTTCAGGTGAAGCTGGAATTCATCCTCTGGAATTTGCCCATAATCATGTGACAAACAGATGTTGCATTGATCTTTCCTTGGGGAAAAGATGGAAATGTTCATCTCTTTCATTTTCTTCATGAGAATTGGTCTTGAAATTCGCTGAAGGCCTTTTGTATCACAATAATTTTGAAACAGCTTGTAAAGTTGTGACTGTGAAACGACCGACGTCTCAAGGTAGAGCCTGGAAGAGTTGTGCCTGCAGTAATGTGAAGGCAGCTTTGGAAGACTCTCCAGAAAAGACTGTGCTATTTGACTTTTGTGGTTGTCCGCTTTTTGACGTGGACTTTGCTCTTTGCATGTCTGCATGCCATGGGAAGACTTTAGGGTCCAATTTCGGACACACCATTCTCCCAAATCAAATGTGGCGAGGAAAAATGTTTTGCACACAGGTAGTCTTTTTTCTCCACAGCGCACATGGTAACAAAATGCACATGGTAACAAAAGGACCCGCCTCTGCGACTGTTGCCAGGTCTGCTTCTTTTTCTCTTTGCCTGTATTCAACTAAGGAAGCAACATACGTTCTCCGCTGGTCCCAGTTGAACTTAGACCAGAACTGGTCGAAAAGTTCCCTTCGCTGTTTTTCTGTTATTTCATTGCAGTGACATGTTTCGAAGTTTGACAGTGCTTCGATGAACATCTTGGTCCTATCTGTCTAGCTCTTCTCTCTACTCTGTGACTCTCTTCTGACTTGGTCGGTCTGCATCCAGTGTAGGCATCGCCGTTCATTCTCCTTTTCTTGTTTTCAGTGTGGGAGCTGTTTGACTTTCGTTTCCTGCAAGTAGGCTCTGATAAATCACTCTGATCAGAATCCGAGGCTGAGTGTGAATCTGGATGCCATGAATCCTCACTGTCTTGTACATCAGACAAATGTATTTCTTCATTATTATCTGGCCCGCCACTAACCACTTCAGTACTGCTTGAATTATCTTCAGTTTGATCATGTACCAAAGAAACACTTTCTGATGTGGTTTCATGACAGTTTTCAACTTCATTAGACACAAAACAATCAGTGACCTTATCAGCGTGAGAACTGTCTAAAGTTTCATCGCAGAACAAAGAAGGTTCACTTTGTGTTTAGTGTACGGGTTAGTCTTTGGCCAATAATACGGAAATTCTCCATACCGTGGCTCAGGTATGTGATACAAACACACACACAAAAAAAGTCAGTATGTTTTACAATTAGAACAATATAGCAAGGGCTCAGGGGGTTATATCCCCAGCGTCTTGCAGTGTCCTTTCCGAGGCAATGATAGCAGAGATATCGTGTCAGGTGGAAAATGAAAAACTGCCATGTAAAGGCTGGCACACATCGAACGTGAAAGTTTTTTCTGGCAGCATACACAAAACACCCATGGGGTATCGTCACTATCAAACAAAATGTCACCGTCGTCCATGACCAAGTCAGAAAAAAGTTTGCAACTGTCTTTAGCTTCTCTCTGACAATTTCCACAAAACCAGCGGTCAATTTTAGACTCGTCAGATGAGGATGCTGGAGTAATGTTGCCTGCCATCCCAGTCCTGTGAGTCCCAGATCACTGAGGCAGAAAAAAAACAGATCTATACATACAGGCGCAGAAATAAGAAGCTTGAATTTGACATAGCAAGTGAAAGAACACAGACGGAACAAAACTTCATTATAGTCATTATCTTCCCCAACAGCGGCGCGATTCATTCGTGTTTTTCGTCTTTTGTTTGATAAAAATCAGTGACGGCAAACTTATGTAACCACACAGAGAAATAAAGCTACGGACAGACAGACAAACACACAGACTGACTGACTGATCAAGAGACTGACGGACGCATGCGACCCACCCACAAAGCTTTTGCACTTTACCCTCCTAAACTGGCCTATTCCGTCGGGAAATGAATGCTCTGACCTCTGCACTACTCAACCCTACACACACACTCACACACACACACCAAAGAAAAAAAAAACCTCAAGGTTTAGAATGAGGAATGGAAAGTGCTCACTTTTAAGCTTTACTTTTGGTCTAATAGAGACAAAAGACAGTGCACACACAGGTGAAATCAATTGGTATCTATAAAATTAGACACAATAACGATTAAAACATACTCACCCGAGATGTAGCATTATCAGGAAAGTTGCTCCAGTATCATGGATAGATTCCGCCAATCTCGTATCTACGTAATTTCCTCAAGTTTGTGCGCCGCAAAACCACGTATCAGCTGATATGAGGATTTGAAGGATCAAACCAATGTGTATAAAAACTCGTATGCCTCCTTACCAGTTTTTACTTTTCATGTTTTTTTCGACTCTTCACATACGAGGTTTTGACATAGAAGCACATCTTTGTAACGGTGACAGATCAGGGTTTCTACGTATTATCAAAAGATGCCGGACATTTTTAGGGAGTTAACAATACAATAAACGTGTTCCCGCCAAAATGTCAGATACGAGGTTTTGCATTTACAGCGACGATATATATATATATATATATATATATATATATATTATATATATATATATATATATATATATATATATATATATATATATATATATATATATATATATCTGGGGGTTATCAGCAACCTGTGACCCGCTAGGGCGGGGATGGTCACCCTATTACTAACCTGGAGGCATCCTTTTCCAGGTGTGTAAACTACAGGCTAACCTAGTGTCTGATGTAGATATTAACGTCTGTGTGTGTTTGTGTTTGTGCAGGTTGTGAGGACAGCCACTGGAGGTGCGTGGATTAGATTGCTTCAGGGTGACATCTGACATATCGCCACAAGCTTGCAACCTGATCTTGTCTGCCTCTTTCAGCTTTCTTGGCAAGTCTTGCCCACGTAGCCAACATTTTTTTTTTCTTTTTTTGTTTTGCACACCATCATTAAAACCTCGCTGCTCCCCTCTCAACCTTCATTTTACATCCTTGTCGTCGGTTCTGCAAGGAAGATGGGATGTTAAACGTGCAAAAACACGAGCCATCGCTAGTCCTCCTTTTCAAAACGTCGTCGACAACCTGGGCAGTCTAATTACGACCAACAGCGTCCGTCATTCCGTCCCATTTCTATGAAGACGACTTGTCTGGGAGTTTCGTGACGTGTATGTATATGTATATGTGTGAATCTGATCGCATCACTGTCCTGTCCCTGACCACTGCCAGTCATCTGGAACCCTGCCACTGACCATTCCTGATCCGCCCGCACCTCTGCACTGTGTATGTGTGTGTATTGTATACGTGTGGTGTATTTAGAACAGCCGGCAGCGGAGTTTGGGTATTGTCGCTAATTAAGACTGGGTTTTCCACGGACGGAGGAACCAGCCAGCCGTGCTCTGAGGTGGGCTGTCTGTGATTGATGCAACATTGATGATCTCCACACGGCGCCTGGCTGTGGTCCTCACGCTGGTGTTTACCTGATCCATAGTCCCGGTCTGTGCTGCGCTATAGACGACAGGTTGTGCCCCAGGTTGTGTGGAAACTCCCCAATAAACTGCGCAGGGTTGTGCGACAAAGACTTCGTCTCGCTAGAGTTGTGGTGTGACAAAGAAGCTGCGTTGATCAGTTTTTTGTGGCACGACAAAGAGCTTGTTTTGAACCGTTTTGTCGTGACAAAGGATTCGTTTCCTTCAGTCGTGTGTATGACAGGACTTGTTTCTGCCCGTTGTGCTGTGACAAAGGCCGTGTTTCGCTCACTCGTGTGTGGCAGTCCCTGTGTTAAGTATGCGTCTCAACACCAAGAAGTTACTGCAGTTGCTGTTGGCTGTGTTCCTCATCTTCGTCATCTATCTCAACCTGAACATCACAGACATCAGTTCCGACACGCGTCAGGTCAACGGGGCTCTTCCATGGGGAGATAACTTCAACCAGGCCAAGCGCCCCGCCTTGGTGTTCGACTATAAGAAAATTCACGACCATGTCGTTAAGGCGAAGAATACCTCAAACTCTTCGAAAGTCGTTCGTTTTCACCCTGATGGGTCGATGACCTCGGAAAAGAAATTCGACAACTACGTGTACCCCACTCTGCAACGTTATTCCGACGACCGCATCCAGAAGCAGTTGAAATTTGTGTCCGAGTCCATACGTGAACAAGAGAAAGACGGCGGGTCGGCCAAGATGAAGAAGATTTTAGTCTACAGCGGAACCGGAAGCTGGCGCATTCCTCGAGGATCCTCGCTCTTCAAGGAGCAGAAGTGCGCGGTGCAGGCCTGCGAGCTGGTCGACGACCGTTCCAGGATGAAAGAGGCCGACGTGGTTCTGTTCCAGAACGCCCCTGCCTACTCCACCAACGCGGGCCGACCCCCTAACCAGATCTGGGCCATCTTTCAGCTGGAGTCTCCATACCACTCTCCTTCGCTGACTAGCGCTCGCGGGCTGTTCAACTGGACGGCCACGTACCGCCACGACTCCACGATCGTGGCCCCTTACGAAAAATACGTCCCTCTCAACGACAGCATGCTGACTCGAAAACCTGTACGAAACTACGCCAAGGGCAAGACGAAGAAAGTGGCTTGGTTTGTATCCAACTGCGGGGCCCGCAACGGCCGTCGACAGTTCGCTGAGGAGCTGGGGAAGTTCATCCAGGTGGACATTTATGGCGGCTGTGGTACCCTCAAGTGCCCACGATTCCAGAGTGACAAGTGTTTCGGGATGCTCAACACGGACTACAAGTTCTACCTGGCCTTTGAAAACTCCAACTGCCGGGATTACATCTCGGAGAAGTTCTTCATCAACGGATTGAAGTAAGTTTACGTAACGAAATTGTGGAGTCCCGTTATCGTTGGGATTTCGTCCCCTGGGAGAGTTTGGGGTGGGGGATTGCAGAATCATGAAATGTCTGTATTACTATTAGCAGGTTGCGTAATGCACTGCTATGGGTGTGCGTGTGCGTGCGTGCGGGCGAGCGGGCGTATGTTTCTGTGTGTGTGTGTGTGTGTATGTGTGTGTGTATGTGTGTGTGTGTGTGTGTGTGTGTGTGTGTGTGTGTGTGTGTGTGTGTGTGTGTGTGTGCTTTTGTCTGTTTCTCTGTCAGTCTGTGTGTGTGTATATATATATATATATTTGTGTGTGTGTGTGCGCGCGCGCGCGTGAGCGTGTGTGTGTTTCTGTGTGTATGTGAGTGTGCGTGCGTGTGTTGTGTGTGTGTATATGTGTGTGTAGGTGCTTGTGTGTATGTGCGTGCGTGCGTGTGTGTGTGTGCGTGTGTGTGTGTGTTTGTGCGCGCGCGCGCGCGCGCGCGCGTGTTTGTGTGTATTCGTGGGGGGAGGGGGTGTACGTTACGAGCTATTTCCCCCTTAGATGCGAGTAAGCACGTTGTTTCGCGCACACTGTGCAGTCGGTTTGTTACTGCGCAGTCTGCTTACTGTAGGAAGCTGGTGGATAGGGTGAGGGAATCAAAGGGTTAAGTTTTTGCTTTGCTAGTAGTAGAATGGTTGACTTGATGCAAGATGCTAGTTGACAGGGTGCAGGCGTCAAAGGGTTAAGGTTTTGCTTCGCTAAAATGGTTGACAATGTAAGATGGTAGTGGACAGGGTGCGGGAGTCAAAGGGTTAAATGTTTGCTTCGCTAAAATGGTTGACAATGTAAGATGCTAGTGGACAGGTTGCGGGAGTCAAAGGGTTAAATTTTTGCTTTGCTAGTAGTAGAATGGTTGACTTGATGCAAGATGCTAGTGGACAGTGTGCGCGCGGGAGTCAAAGGGTTAAGGTTTTGCTTCGCTAAAATGTTTGACTTGATGCAAGATGCTAGTTGACAGGGTGCAGGACTCAAAGGGTTAAATTTTTGCTTCGCTAAAATGGTTGACAATGTAAGATGGTAGTGGACAGGGTGCGGGAGTCAAAGGGTTAAATGTTTGCTTCGCTAAAATGGTTGACAATGTAAGATGCTAGTGGACAGGTTGCGGGAGTCAAAGGGTTAAATTTTTGGTTTGCTAAAATGGTTGACAATGCAAGATGCTAGTGGACAGTGTGCGCGCGGGAGTCAAAGGGTTAAGTTTTTGCCTTGCTAAAATGGTTGACAATGCAGGATGCTAGTGGACAGGGTGCAGGAGTCAAAAGGTTAAATTTTTGCTTTGCTAAAATGGTTGACAATGCAAGATGCTAGTGGACAGTGTGCGCGCGGGAGTCAAAGGGTTAAGTTTTTGCCTTGCTAAAATGGTTGACAATGTAAGATGCTAGTGGACAGGGTGCGCGAGTTAAAGGGTTAAGCCAACGGAGGCGCATTGCCTTGGCTGTAACAATGCTAAGAGTGGGAGGGGCCACTAAGAGAAGCAACTACGTGGGGTGGGGGTGGGAGGTTATTGGAGTTATTTCAAGAAGGATTCGCCGCGCTTGGCAACTCCATATGCGCTCCACCATATCTGCCAGCAATTATCTGGACAGATTTCTTCAGCCTGTACAAAACCTTATGCGCTGGCAAGGTCTTGAAACGGGGGAAAGGGGGGAAGAGGGACCTATCGAACACTAAGCTGACACCGCCAGAGCGATGGAAACATTAATTAAGAGGGGCAGCGAACCGACCAGATTTTAATGTTGCGGGCTGGGATTGAACTCAAGATATCAAATCTTGAGTCCATGGTTCTACCGACTAGCCCGCGTGGGATATTGTGTGCGCAACCTACGTGGGATATATAAGAAATCTTGGTTCGAATCACCGATTCAATTTTTCTTTGGTTATGTTTTTATTTATCATTTTTTCTACTTACCTCAACATGTATGCAAACCTGTTAATGCCTATGCCCCCTTCGTGCGTAAATTCATACGTAGGCACTCGCAGAAAATAACATACTGCACGCCTCCCCTCACCCCCCTCCCCCGTGGGGATACCGGGGACTCTTTCAGGATAAGGTCAAGGTCAAGGTTCAGCCGCCTCACAGGCACGGCTACCTCGCTGCGATTATTTGTGTGTGTGCACGGAGTTATATCGATTGTTGATGGCTAAAAGCAAGTGATTGTGTTTGTGAATGCTCCTGTTTCAGTATGTGGTGGTTTATGAATGCTTCGCTGCAAGCCAAGGTACTGTTTTCTTTGTGCATTTTATCTCTCCTACTCCACTTGAATTTTCAACTCAGCCCGCCATGTTTCTCGCCAGTGCACGTGCACCCTCCCGCTCTGTCTCTCTCGCACTGCGTGCGTCTGCCTCATCACGCCCCGCTTCACAACCAGCTGTTGTGTCTACACATTCTTCCACTCGTGTGCAGTACAATCGGGACTGCTTGCTGTCATGTTGCCCCCCTGACTCGATCCTTGACCCTGACCTGGTTGAACACTTGAGATCGCTGAAAATCGGCCGAAATCTCCCCCGTCGTCGATCATGTCGTGGTGGAATGCGCAAGAGACGTACGATTCCAGTGGTCACTGATGTACATCAGCGTCATGGCAGCAGTGGTCTGCCTTCTGTTCCTGTCTATGATACCCATCCGTCCCCCAGACCGCTGTGCTCCAACCCTGATAACCTCATTCCTCTCACAGCCGGCAAAAAGAAACTACGCACTGACTCATTGACTCTTGCACTGTTCAATGCTCAGGCCCTCGGTACCAGACACGAGAAGAGATCCGCGATCAACTACTTCATCCATGACCACGTCGTCGATATTTTCGCCGTCAATGAAACCTGGTTTCAGCCTGTCGGGGATGAACCCAAGGAGAGGGATCTTGCTCCTCCCGGTCACCGTACACTCTCGTTCGCTCGCAAAACTGGTCTCGGCGGCGGCATCGCTTTTGTTGTTGCCGAGTCCCTCCTGCCCCGAATTACTACCAAGACTGACTTTAAATTCAAACACTCTACTTTTGAAATTGTCCAGCTCTCCCTCACTCTACCCCACCAGACTTTCCATCTGCTGTTCCTCTACCGTCCACCACCCAGCCCAAAGAACCAGCTTAAAAACCATGCGTTTGTAGAAGAGTTTCCAGACCTCCTTGCCTACTGTAACACCTTGAAAGGCTGTTTCATCATTGCAGGAGACTTTAATTTTCATTATAATGAACCTAACCAGACCCACACTGCTAAACTGATAAGCTCTTTGAACTCCTTTGGCTTGACCCAATCTATCGACACTCCAACCCACGAAAAAGGCAACATCCTCGATTGGGTTGTTCATAGAACTGACCAGTCCTTCATCAAATCCATTGAAATTGATTATACTCTTCCTTCGGATCATGTCTGTATCCTCGGCCAACTTTCAATGACCAAGCCTCCACCCCAAACTACCTATGTCATGGTCAGAAAACTAGTTGATATCAACACCGTCGTCTTCAACGAAGATCTCCTGGCCGCTCTTCAGTCCTGTCCTCCAGCCTCGGACTATTAGTGATCTGCTGGACATGCACGCCCCCGCCACCAGACGTAGGGTATCCCAGAGACCACCATCGCCCTGGTTTTCTTCCGTTGGCCCTGATCTTCTTAAGGCCAAGCGTGAACGCCGTCGTGCTGAAAGACGGTGGCTGAAGAACAGCATTACTATCAATAAACAGATTTTTCAGGCTGCCAACAAAACTGTCAATGCTATAGTTGACTCTGCTAAGTCTGCCTTTTACAATGCGAAAATTATTGCATGCTCTACATCAAAACAGCTATATTCCGTTACTAATACCCTCCTTGGCAAATCAGATAAATCTCCTCTCCCATCATGCTTTCCCCCTGCCCGTCTAGCACAACATTTTTCAGATTTTTTCATTGATAAAATTAGGTCCATCCGTTCCAGTCTTGACTCCCAGCCCATCTCTCAACCTCCTATTCCCGACCCTCTGTTTCAAGGCACACCACTTATTTCTTTTCAGCCTGCTTCTGAAACTACTCTCCGCAATGTAATCCGCCATTCTGACATCAAGACCTGTGAGCTTGATCCTCTTCCAGCATCTATCTTAACACACTGCCTAGATACTTTGCTCCCTCACTTCACAACTGTCATCAACAATTCCCTGTCATCTGGTATCTTTCCCACTTCCTTCAAATCTGCCCTGGTCAGACCTCTTTTAAAGAAACCTAGTCTTGACCCCAATAACCTCAAAAACTATCGACCTGTTTCCAACCTACCTTTCTTATCCAAAGTCCTTGAAAAAATTGTTCTCGCACAGATCTCTGATCATATCACCGCCAACAACCTCTCTTACCCTTATCAGTCGGCTTATCGCATTGGACACAGCCCTGAAACTGCTCTTGTAAAAATTGCAAATGATATTCTGACTGCTCTTGATCAAAATCAAATCTCTCTTCTATCTCTCCTTGATCTCTCGGCTGCATTCGACACCATCGACCATTCTATCATGCTCACACGTCTCCATAAAGTGTTCGGTATCTCTGACATCGCTCTGTCTTGGTTCCAGTCCTACCTCTCCAATCGCACTCAAACAGTCTCTGTCTGTTGTTCATCCTCTGCACCCGCTACCCTCCAGTTTGGTGTGCCCCAAGGCTCTGTTTTAGGTCCCATCCTATTTGTGCTGTACACACAACCCCTCTCTGAAATTATGCGACTTCACTCTATGTCCCATCATAGCTTTTCTGATGACAACCAACTCTATACTTCTGGTTCCCTCCCACAACTGCCCTCTATAATCAGACAAACCCAAGGCTGCATTTCTGATGTTCACTCCTGGATGACTGTAAACAAACTTCAACTCAACCCCATTAAAACTGAACTTAGCCTTATCTCTCCCACCACATTGGCTAAGTGTTCTTCCCTTCCTCTGTCTGTCTCTCTGCTTGGATCTGACATTCCACTATCTTCCACTGTCCGCAATCTTGGAGTCACTCTTGATAACACCCTGTCCTTTGAAAAACACGTCCAGAATGTTTGCAGATTATGCTATCTTGAGATACGCAGAATTTCTTCTATTCGCAATATCCTCTCTGTCGAAGCCACCAAAACTCTCCTCTGTGCCTTTGTTTTCTCTCGTCTCGACTACTGCAACTCCCTCCTCTCGGGCTGTCCTTTCTCTCTCATTCAAAAGCTTCAAAAAGTTCAAAACAATGCTGCTAGGCTCATCTTCAGAAAATCTCGTTCCTCTCATGTCACTCCTCTTCTCAAATCTCTTCACTGGTTACCTGTTGAAAAGAGAATTCGCTACAAGATTGCTTTGTTATGTTTTAAGTCTCTCAACGGTCTTGCACCCCCTTACATCTCTGACCTCCTCCATCTGTACACCCCCTCTCGTCAACTTCGTTCCTCGGCTGATACTCGTACCTTCCGCATACCATTCTGTCGCACTAAAACCTATGGTCAACGCTCCTTTTCCTATCAGGCCCCTGTAATCTGGAATCAGCTCCCTGTCTCTGTTCGCCACTCTGCGACTCTCACTTCTTTCAAGTCCTCTCTGAAAACCCATCTCTTCCAGTCCCTCTCATGATACTTATAAAGACTCTACCACCTAACTTCCCCAAATCCCCCCTTGTTGTCTTTTGAGCCTTGAATGT
>JAPXFY010000024.1:12536567-12539067 GCA_030674185.1 Monoplex corrugatus
ATGTGTCAGTGTCAATCTGTTTCACACACACACAGAGTAGTGGATATGTCTGTATATGTGTCAGTGTCAATCTGTTTCACACACACACAGAGTAGTGGATATGTCTGTATATGTGTCAGTGTCAATCTGTTTCACACACAAAGTAGTGGATATGTCTGTATATGTGTCAGTGTCAATCTGTTTCACACACACACAGAGTAGTGGATATGTCTGTATATGTGTCAGTGTTAATCTGTTTCACACACAGAGTAGTGGATATGTCTGTATATGTGTCAGTGTCAATTTGTTTCACACACACACAGAGTAGTGGATATGTCTGTATATGTGTCAGTGTCAATCTGTTTCACACACAAAGTAGTGGATATGTCTGTATATGTGTCAGTGTCAATCTGTTTCACACACACACAGAGTAGTGGATATGTCTGTATATGTGTCAGTGTCAATCTGTTTCACACACACACAGAGTAGTGGATATGTCTGTATATGTGTCAGTGTCAATCTGTCACACACAGAGTAGTGGATATGTCTATCTGTCTCTCTCTGTGTGCCTGTCTCTGTCTCTGTCTGTCTGTCTGTCTGTCTCTCTCTATGTATCTGTCTCTCTGCCTCTGTCTGTCTGTTTCGTCTCTCTCTGTCTCTGTCTGTCTCTCTCCAGCTGTCTGTCTGTGTGTCTGTCTTTGTCCATCTCTGTCTCTGTCCGTCTCTGTCTCTGCCTCTCTCTGTCTCTGTCTGTCTGTCTGTCTCTCTCTCTTTTTCCTTATCTGTGGGCGTGTGTATGTATTTGAGCGTGTGTCTCTGTGCGTGCGTGCGTGCGTGCTTGCGTGGGTGTGTGTGTGTGCACGCGCGCGTGCGTGTGTGTTATTGTGTGCACATGCATACAGACTATCGATGAAAGAGTCCTGTTTCATCACATTGAACAGTTTTCAAAGCGTTCACAGCTGTCATCTCGTAGGCTTAAACATCAATCACACGCTTTTTGTTAACCCTTTGACTCCTGCACCCTGTCCAACAGCACCCTACACTGCCAACCATGTTAGCAAAGCAAAAAATTAACCCTTTGACTCCCTCACCCTATCCACCAGCTTCCTGCAGCAGGAAGCTGGTGGATAGGGTGAGGGAATCAAAGGGTTAATTTTTTTCAGTCGGTGGATAGGGTGTGGGAGTCAAAGGGTTTAAAAAGCTTTCCAAACAACATGGACCTTCTAGTGTAAACTTTGGAACCCAACACACGTTAACCTTTGACTACTGCACCCTATCTACCAGCATCCTGCATCGTCATCAGTGACAGCAAAAAGCAAAAAACTTAACCCTTTGATTATTCCCTCACCCTATCCACCAGCTTCCTGCAGGAAGCTGATGGATAGTGTGAGGGAGTCAAAGGATTAAGTTTTTTTTTTTTGCAGTTGGTAGATAGGTTGCTGGGAGTCAAAGGGTTAATTTAAGTCCGTATGATAGTTTATATGCTAGGTCGCATATGCTGTTAACTCTTTGACTCGTGCACCCTCTTGACTAGCATCCTGCATTATTAATCATGCTAGAAATAAAAAGAACTTAACTCTTTTATTCCCTCACCCTATCCACCAGCTTCGTGCAGAAAATGAGTTGGTGTGTAGAACTAGAAGCTATTTACGAAATTTATGCTTTTCTTCTTACGGGTTGCACCAGTTCAAGGGTGGATAGGGAGAGGGAATCAAAGGAAAGCTGGTGGATAGGGTGAGGGAATCAAAGGGTTACGTTTTTTGCTGTTGGTGGACGGGGTTGCGGAAGTCAAAGGGTTAAGGAAACCAAAAGAATTAAGCCAAGTTGTCTCTCTGTCTGTCTGTCTGTCTCTCTGTCTCTTTTTCATGTTTATTTGTCTGTCTGTCTCTGTTTCTCTTTCTCTGTCTGTCTGTCTGTCTCTGTCTGTCTGTCTGTCTGTCTGTCTCTCTCTCTCTCTCTCTCTCTCTCACTCACTCTCTGTCTCTGTCTCTCTCATTGATGATTTATACTGTTAACAAAACAGATGTTCAGAAATCCAAGATGGTTGGACTAAACTAGTATTCTGCCCTTGTGTGACTTACATATTGTACGTCATAGACTCCTTAACGTGAAGGTAAGAAAGAAAGAAGAATAAAACAGTCAGGTGTATTTTTTAAGATCGTCAAATCAGAAACACATGATTTCTACACCAACCGTTGTCGTTTGGAAGCCTTTTCTTTCTCTCTGTCTGTCTCTGTCTCTCTCTCTTTGTGTCTGTCTCTCTGTCTCTGTTTCTCTGTCTGTTTGTCTCTCTCTCTTTGTCTGTCAGTTTGTCTGTCTGTCTGTCTCTGTCTTTCTCTGTTTGTCTGTCTGTCTTTTTGTTAGTCTGTATCTTTCTCTCTCTCTCTTTGTTTGTTTGTCTGTATCTCTCTCTCTCTCTCTGTTTCTCTCTCTCTCTCTCCCCTTCTTCTTTTTTCACCCTTCTCCGTCTGTCTTTTTCTTTCTGTCTGTTTTTCTTTGTGCTCTCTCTCTCTCTCTCTCT
>JAPXFY010000024.1:12549067-12559067 GCA_030674185.1 Monoplex corrugatus
TGTCTCTTATTATGAACCGTAACCTGTACAGTACCCGCACATGAATATACTGATGGAAAGCTCTTTGGTGCACCTTTCAGATGATGACAGCTAAAATTAGAAACAAACTGGGTCAAAGCCACCAAATAAAGAAATTTAAGGAAAATATGTAGGAGAGTACACAAAAACTTTAGAGGCCGTTTTCTCAAAATGACTGTCATACAACTTAATGACTTTAAACATATATAATTTCTACATTTTCTTGAGTACAAGCTTTATTCAAGTACTAAAATAATCAGCAGAATGTACACTTTCTAGCGATTGTATATCTCAAAATACCCAAAATGCTAGTTAAGACTGATTTCGTGGTGGGAGGTCACATATTACAGGATATTGAAATGTACCCTTTCAGGCATGTACACCAATTTTTCTGCCTGTTTCAGACATGACGTCGTACCCATCGTCATGGGAGCGGCACCGGAGGACTACGTACGGGCCTCACCCCCCCACTCCCACATCCACGTGGATGACTTCGCCTCGCCCAAAGAGCTGGCCGACTACTTGCACAAGCTGGACGAGAACGACGAGCTGTACAACGAGTATTTCGCCTGGAAGGGCCTGTGGGACAACATCAACACCTTCTTCTGGTGCCGCATGTGCGCCATGGCCCACGACGTGGAGAGGCGGGGGCCGTCGTGGTACGAGGACGCTGAGAAATGGTGGCGGGGGTCCGAGGTCTGTATCGGGCAGGACAACTGGACACAGCATCCCCGCACGAGGATTGAGATAGCCGACTTGCCCGTGTAGCTGGGTGGGTAGGTGGGTGGGTGGCTCGCTCGGACATACTGCCCCTCATACTGCCCCTCCCCCCTTGACCCCCGGACCCCCACCCCCACCCTCCCCTCCCCCTTAACCCTCTTTGACTCCTGCACCCTGTCCAACAGCATGTTCAAATTGCCAACCGAGCTAGCGAAGCAAAAACTTAACCCTTTGATTTCCTCACCCTATCCACCAGCTTCCTGCAGGAAGCTGATGGATAGGATGAGGAAATCAAAGGGTTAAGTTTTTGCGGTTGGTAGATAGGGTGCGGGAGTCGAAGGGTTAAAAATGGCGATGCAGGTGATGTGTTACGGCGTCATAAATTGAGCCGCGTGAACCGGAGGAAACACCGATGTGGGTCACACACATACTTGTAGGCCGGCTTGGGCAACACACGCTTCAGCGTGAGTTTCCTGTATCACCATATCATAACGCTGTTGGCGTGTAGATTGTGTCAAACTCTTGTCAAACTTGATCAGTCCAACCAAAGTGTTTCTCTCGTTGCTAAAACTCGGCTGTTTTGTTCATAATGTGTTTTGGTTTTTGTTGGTTTGTTTTCACCCACAATCGTACTCCGAGGCGTCCCTTGCAAAGAGCCAAAGGACCGCTATGTGGATCGTATCAACGAGGTGTCCCTTGCAAAGAGCCACAGGACCGCTATGTGGATCATATCACTTGGTGAGCGGGCGTCACTAAGTAGCATTGGTGGTCTCATCATCATCATCATCAGGTGCCCTGCCTCATGGCGTTGGCGGTCAAGGACTTCCATCTGTCTCTATCTCTTGTTGGCTCAAACATCTCCTCCACCCTCTTTGTCTTCAGCCACTCTGCAAGTCCGTCTAGTATTTTCTCCCTGGGTCTACTGGAGCTCTCCTTCCCTCCAGCTTTCCTGTTGTGACCAGGTGCTCCAAATCCCCTTTCCTCATAAAATGGCCCATAAATGTTGCCTGTCTTTTCCTAATCTTCCTTATGAATGATCTACTTGTGTCTGCCTCCATCAGGACTGTCTCGTTTGTTTTATTTGCTGTCCATGGAACTCTCAACATTCTTCTTAGAAACCACATCTCGGCTGCCTCAATCTTGTTCTGGCTTTGCTTGTGGTAGTCTAGTGGTAGAATACTCGCCTGCCACGCAGGTGACCCGGGTTCGATTCCCCTGTCAATGCACTAACATTCCTCAGGACCATGGCCAGCGCATGGGTTTATGTGCAGGCTTAATGCTTGTGCCATGATCACCTGGCACATGTGACGTTAGTGCATATGGAATTCGTTCCGAGCGCGGAGACGTCATCTTGAGAAAGTGAAACTGAAACTGCATCACGAAACAGAACATGCAGATAAGTCTGCGGCTGTCAGTATCTCTGGCACCAGTAGCAAGAAACTTTTGCAGAAGAGGGGGTGGGGGTGGGGGGGGTGGGGGGTGGGGGTGAGGATCTGGACAGCAGAACATAGGCCTACTTGGAGGAAAATCCCCCTTCTCCCCCAACAAGCAAGTGTTTTGATCCTTAACTCCTTACACTCTAAGGAGGCTGGGCTGCATTCAGGTCATGACTCTCTGCTGTCGCCAGTTGTTTTTTTTCTTCTTTTAACTGGATTCGAAATCGCACCTTCCAATGTGGTCAGGCGTTTCAATGCCAAGTTACCATTGTGACTGTCAAACGCTTGCTGTGCATAGAGGGAGGCTTTAAGCCTTGTGAAGTTCATTTTTGTTCCTCTTTTACCAGATGTAGTTGGAACTGTTTTCAGCTGTTTCTGTCACACTGTCTTTTACAGCTAACGCCCTCTGTTTCCCATAAATCCAGAGTTTATTCATGTCCAGTTACACAACCTCTGTAGCAAGGGACCTTGATGCCATACCACAAAGCACCTTAAGGCTTGTGCCATGGTCACCATACACGTGGCACCTGTGACGTTAGTGCATAATATGGAATTCGTTCCCAGTGCGGAGACGTCATCTTGAGAAATTGAAACAGTGCGTCAGAATCTCGTATCGCCGCTCTCGCGCCGCGTTTAACCCTTTGACTCCCGTACCCTATCCACCAACTATAGAAAGTTAACCCTTTGATTCCCTCACCCTATCCACCAGCTGATGGATAGGGTGAGGGAATTAAAGGGTTGTTTTTGCTTTGGCTAGCATGCAGGATGCAGGATGCTGGTGGACAACAGTGTGCGGGAGTTAAAAGGGTTAATTTTTGACGCCGTGATACTTTTCGTCTGCATCGCTCTTTACCCAGTGTGAGACACCAGCGGAGATAGTGTGATATCTTCTCTACAATACTGTGCCTTTCTCTCTCCCATTTTTCTTTGTCTACTTTCTTCTTCTTCTTCTTCTTCTTCTTCTTTTTGTTGTTGTTCTTCTTCTTTTTTGTTGTTGTTGTTGTTGTTGTTGTTGTTCTTCTTCTTCTTCTTCTTCTTTCTTCTTCTTCTTCTTCTTCTTCTTCTTCTTCTTCTTCTTCTTCTTCTTCTTCTTCTTTTCTTCTTCTTCTTCTTCTTCTTCTTCTTCTTCTTCTTTTCTTCTTCTTCTTCTTCTTTTTCTTCTTCTTCTTCTTCTTCTTTCTTTTTCTTCTTTCTTCTTCTTCTTCTTCTTTTTCTTCTTTTCTTCTTCTCTTCTTTTCTTCTTCTTCTTCTTCTCTTCTTTTTTCTTCTTCTTCTTCTCTTCTTCTTCTTCTTCTTCTTCTTCTTCTTCTTCTCTTCTTTTTCTTCTTCTCTTCTTCTTCTTCTTCTTTCTTCTTCTTCTTCTTCTTCTTCTTCTCTTCTTCTTCTTCTTCTTCTTCTTCTTCTTCTTCTTCTTCTTCTTCTTCTTCTTCTTCTTCTTCTTCTTCTTCTTCTTCTTCTTCTTCTTTTCTTCTTCTTCTTCTTCTTCTTCTTTTCTTCTTCTTCTTCTTCTCTTTTTTTCTTCTTCTTCTTCTTCTTCTTCTCTTCTTCTTCTTCTTCTTCTCTTCTTCTTCTTCTTCTTCTTTCTTCTTCTTCTTCTTCTTCTCTTTTCTTCTTCTTCTCTCTTCTTCTTCTTCTTCTTCTTCTTCTTCTTCTTCTTTTCTTCTCTTCTTCTTCTTCTTCTTCTTCTTCTTCTTCTTCTTCTCTTCTTCTTCTTCTTCTTCTTCTTCTTTCTTCTTCTTCTCTTCTTCTTCTTCTTCTTCTTCTTTTCTTTCTTCTTCTTTCTTCTTCTTCTTCTTCTTCTTCTTTCTTCTTCTTCTTCTTCTTCTTCTTCTTCTTCTTCTTCTTCTTCTTCTTCTTCTCTTCTTCTTCTTCTTCTTCTTCTTCTTCTTCTTCTTCTTCTTCTTCTCTTCTTCTTCTTCTTCTTCTTCTTCTTCTTCTTCTTCTTCTTCTTCTTCTCTCTTCCTTCTCTTCTTCTTCTTCTTCTTCTTCTTCTTCTTCTTCTTCTTTCTCTTCTTCTTCTTCTTCTTCTTCTTCTTCTTCTTCCTCTCTTCTTCTTCTTCTTCTTCTCTCTTCTTTCTTCTTCTTTTCTTCTTCTTCTTCTCTTCTTCTTCTCTTTTCTTCTTCTTCTCCTGCTGTTCCCTAATCCTTCTTTCCTCCACCCTTTGATCCTTTGAAACGTCCTCTCTTTTTTATATATTGCTCGCTCTGATTATTTTTGATGTCAGGTGACGTGTACAGTACGTGATCGACAAAGAAAAGATACTAACAGCACATATGTGAGAGAGAGAGAGAGAGAGATAGAGAGAGAGAGTGTGTGTGTGTGTGTACGTGCGTGTGCGCTCTGACCACTTGCAATAATCAGATTTCTTTTGGTTTGTGGACAACCACGAATCACAACGTTGCTACTGATTTTAAATTAAGTCAATACGTGTGCTTGACAGGAGAATGAGAATGACACGAGAAATCGTTGGCTTCATTCTTCGTTTTGTCTATGATATGAGAGTATGAAGGAAGCAAGTTTTTGCTGTGTTCGTTTTTTTCTGTTTAAATTTTTAATACGTGATTTAAGTTTGAAACAGGGTTGGTTTGCATGTGTGTTGTCTGTGACGTGTGAACACAGTGAAACACAAATTTATTGGTTTGTTGTTTTTTTTTTTCAATATGAGAATATGGTGATGGGTTTTTTTTGTTGCTTGTGTGTTGTTTGTAGTACATGAACACAGCGAAACAGATTTTTTTCTGTGTTATTTTGTTTTTGTAATATGATAATAAGATGACGGGGGTTGTTTGTGTCATTACCTGCCCTTATGTCCGAGACAGCTGCAATAAAAATGTAGTTATGTCACTGGGTAGTTATGTTATTAGGTAACAATATAACGTAGTTATGTCACTGGGTAGTTATGTTATTAGGTAACAATAACAACGTAGTTATGTTACTGGTAGTTATGTTATTAGGTAACAATATAACGTAGTTATGTTACCGGATAGTTATGTTATTTGGTAACAATATAACTTAGATATGTTACTGGGTAGTTATGTTATTAGGTAACAATATAACGTAGTTATGTTACGGGTTATGTTATGATTATTAGGTTAAATATTAGTAACACGTAGTTATGTTACTGGGTAGTTATGTTATTTGGTAACAAATATAACGTAGTTATGTTATTGGCTAGTAGTTATGTTATGTTATTATGTTATTAGGTAACATAACAACATAGTTATGTTACTGGGTAGTTATGTTATTAGGTAACAATAACAACATAGTTATGTTACTGGGTAGTTATGTTATTTGGTAACAATATAACGTAGTTGTGTTACTGGGTAGTTATGTTATTAGGTAACAATAACGACGTAGTTATGTTACTGGGTAGTTATGTTATTAGGTAACAATAACAACATAGTTATGTTACTGGGTAGTTATGTTATTTGGTAACAATATAACGTAGTTGTGTTACTGGGTAGTTATGTTATTAGGTAACAATAACGACGTAGTTATGTTACTGGGTAGTTATGTTATTAGGTAACAATAACAACGTAGTTAATAACATTATTAGGTACAAACGAGATCGACAGCTCTGCTGATAGTCTGGTGTGTTATTTTGTTGTTGTTGTTTTTTGTCCCAGCAATGTTAAGTGCAGTAAAATGAGTTGTCAGTTTCTGTTGATCAGCCGCTTTCTCATACGAGTGGTTTAGGATTTATAAAGACCTGCCATTAAACGAGAGAAAATGTGACCTCCCACCACGAAATCAGTCTTTAACTCGCAGTCAGTCGAACAGCACTAGGAGTGAAAAGGTGACTGAGGGTCTATCTGGGGTGTTTTGACTTTTTCTCAAAATTGATTTCTGTAGACTATAAATCTATCCCCCCACAGAATTTTTTTCTTGAAAAAAATATTATTAATCAATTTAAAATGGTATTTCAATGCAGTGATCGCAGCAGAAAGAACTCAGTTTCCTACCAAAGGTACCTATTTTTGTCTCTTATTATGAACCGTAACCTGTGCAGTACCCGCACATATAAATGACGGAAAGCTCTTTGGTGCACCTTTCAGATAATGACAGCGAAAATTAGAAACAAACTGGGTCAAAGCCACCAAATAAAGAAATTTAAGGAAAATGTGTAGGAGAGCACACAAAAACTTTAGAGGCCGTTTTCTCCAAATGGCCGTCATACAACTTAATGACTTTAAACATACATAACTTCTACATTTTTTTAGTACAAGCTTTATTCAAGTACAAAATAATCAGCAGAATGTACACTTTCCAGTGATATGTATATCTCAAAATGTCTAAAATGCTAGTTAAGACTGATTTCGTGGTGGGTGGTCACAAGTGCTCTGTGATGATGTAGGATTTATAAAGACCTGCCATTAGATGGGAGAAAATGCTCTTTGATTGTGTAGGATTTGTGAAGATTTTTCAAAGATAATGCCATTCGACGATGTAGGATTTGTAAAGGACCTAAGTGGGAGAAGATGTCATTTGATGATGTAGGATTTGTAAAGATGTAATGGCAGAAAATGCCATTTGATGGTGTAGGATTTGTAAAGATTTGTCGAAGATAATGGGAGAAAATGTCATTTGATGATGTAGGAATTGTAAAGACCTAGATGTGAGAAAATGCCATTTGATGATGTAGGATTTGTAAAGATGTAGATAGGAGAAAACGCCATTTGATGATGTAGGATTTATACAGACCTAAATGGAAGAAAACGCTCCCTGATTGTGAAAGATTTGTAAAAAATATGCCGTGGAATGGGTGAAAATAATCGTATGGTGATAAATTGAAACTAAGGGAAGACATGTTTCCGATCCGTATTTTTTAGGTCGAGGAAACTTCCGGTGCTTGTATCGACATTTCTATCGTTCCAAAGTAAAAGCGGTTTAGATTATTCACTTTGTTTCTCTGCTGCTCCTGAATAAGATTTTTCGTACGATTCAGTTCCTCTCTATGGTAAACAGCTCTAAAAATAGTTATGAGGCACTTTTCTTCTTGTTCAATGCTGAAGCGAGTCCAAATCCATTTGACATACATTCACCGAAACATGAAGACAGTTACCCACTATTGCAATGCACGCCAAAGTAATCGGAAGAAATCCAGTCCAGTTCAGTGTGTTCATGACTTGTGGCAAATATTATTTTTTTCTGGTTTGCTGTTTATTTGATGAAGATGTGGTGACGATCCATCAAGACATTGTACAGAAATCTTTGCATACGTTTATTTTGGGACCATTGATTTACTAAAGTCTGATATTGTATTGCGCGCTCTGTCTGTCTCTCTCTGTCTTTCTGTTTCTGTCTCTCTCTCTTCTCTCTCTCTCTCTCTCTCACTCTTTCTCTCTCTCTCTCCCTTTCTTTCTCTCTCTCTGTCTGTCTTTCTCTTTGTCTCTCTCTCTCTCTCCCTTTGTCTCTCTCTATCTCTTTCTCTCTCATCCAACACACACACACACACATACACAACACACACACACACACACACAAACACACACACACACACACACACACACACACACACACACACACACACACACACACACACACACACACACACACACACACACAGGCACACGTACACACAACCTCTGTGGATCACGGAAATCCGAAAAACCAAAGTACTCAATAAAATCGGAAGACAGCGGCAACTACGTTTGCGACAGAGACAGAAAAAAAAGGGAGAAAATAAAATCCGATGACGAACTCGTCACTGAAAACTGTGATAATCCAAATGAGAATCATGAGAATCATTAATATTTACTCAACATATTTTTTTGGTTTTAGTTTTGACTCTGTGAACTGACACAATCATTATCATTAAAAATGTTTTGAAGATCATCACACTTAGAGAGATATCCTTTATGCTCATCTTTTTTTTTTTTTGTTTTGTTTTTTTTGGTCCTATTTTCTTCGCCATCTTAATGGCCACAGAAGCTGGCACATTTTTTTTTCACAATGCGATGATGATGGTGGTGCAAAAACAATGATAACCATGATGCTATGGAGTTCTGTCCAGGGTTAAGACTGCCGCTACAGGGCTGTACTCTACGCTTACTATCATAATGAATCGTGGGTAGACAGGGTGCGGGAGTCAGAGGATTAAGTTTTTGCATTGCTAACATGGTTGAAGATGCATGATACTGGTGGACAGGGTGCAGCAGTCAAAGGGTTAAGTTTTTGCATTGCTAGCACGATTGACAACGCATGATACTGGTGGACAGGGTGCAGGAAATAGAGGGTTAAAACATTTTTTGCATGGAAAAAAATATCGCTTCCACACCGACCCCGTTTTATCATCCTTTGACGTTTTGCAGAGGATCAGACATCATTTAACGCAGACATTTAGATAACCGTTTACGGTTCTTAATTAAACAGATGGATCTCTGCTGCCGCTTTGTATAAAACGTTTACCTTTTTGTAAAGTATGTATTTTCTCTTTTCCGTCACTCGCTTTGTTTCTGCCTTGCTCTTTTGCATTCTGTCATGTCTTCCTGTTATCTTTTTTTTTTTCCTTTTTGGCGTTACCGGTCCATTCAGTTATAATTATGTGTCGTGTAAAGCCTTTCCTACGTCCTATTAGAATTGGTTAATAGTGTACATGTATTAATTGTATATTTGGTTCTTAGGACAGGTGGAAATTGTGTGCATGTTATTAATTGTATATTTGGTTCTTAGGACAGGTAGAAATTGTGTGCATGTTATTAATTGTATATTTGGTTCTTAGGACAGGTAGAAATTGTGTGCATGTTATTAATTGTATATTTGGTTCTTAGGAAACGGGAAATGGTGCACATGTATCAACTACATATTTGGTTCTTAGGAAACGGGAAATTGTGCACATGTATTAACTAGTTCTGAAGAAATGGGAAATACAAAGGCAGTTTTAAGTAATAACTTTAGTCCATATTTATGTATGGTTAATAACTTAGTCCATATTTATGTATGGTTTCTTGTCTTTATTTCAATTCATACAATCGCATTCATGTTTATTTTAAACCCCTCTGGTGATATATTGGATAGAATAGTTACTGCCAGGGGCATGTCTGTAGATTATGTGCACGAATGCATTGACACGTGTATTTAATTTTCTTTTCCAGTTAGGTGTTGTGCGTAATCTGAGATGGTAGACCCAGGTAGAAAATATTGGACAGGACTTGCAGAGTGGCTGAGGACAGAGAGGATGGGAGATGTACGTACTTGCAGCGACAAGGGATAGATTCGTATGGAGGCCGTAATCGCCAACGCCATGCGGCAGGGCACATGATGATGATGATGATGATGATGATGATGATGATGATGATGCAACTCTGTGCAGTCGGCTGGGCTTTGAACATTGTCAAAATATTGCCATTGGCATGGTGGGCAGCAACGAAGTTTACCTGCTCCAATCTGTTTTGGAAAGACCGTGCCAACCGCATATGGTTAAAGCTTTGGCCATGATCAGTTTGGATCTTCTCCATCACATGGCACCAGTGGCGTTGGTGCATATGGAGTTCGTTTCGAGCGTGGAGCGTGGAGACGTTTTTCTGTGAGGAACTCGAAATGAAGCTAAAACTATTCTGGACCGGCCTGCGTGTAGTAGCATCACAGGTGGGTTTTCAAGATCTTCAGGCCTTCATCAAAATCTGCCAGCACTTACCTGACAAGCTGCCTTAACCTGCGCAAAACCGTATGTGGGTTGGTAGGGTCTTGAAATGGGATTAGGGGGCGGGGGGGGGGGGTGTCGAGGGGGGGGGGAAGGAAGAGGGACCTATGAAACTCTAAACCGAGACATTAAGATGGGCCTCACCAATAGACCCATTTTTGATGTTGCGGGCTGGAAGTGAAC
>JAPXFY010000024.1:12564067-12639067 GCA_030674185.1 Monoplex corrugatus
AAAAGCCTGTGGCCGATACCATTAGTTGTTCATCATTGATGGTGCAGCTTTGTGTTTCCATCAGTTTGATGGTGTCAGCTTAGTGTTTCATATTTGGTGTCAGCTTTGTTTTGTCCATTCCTAACGGTTCTTGGTGGAGTTTATGGAGAGGGAAAAGAAGAAATGTATGTATACCATAGGTATGTTGAATAAGAATGGACGTATTCATTCAGAGGTTTTCTAGCTCTGTCTGATTCCAGTAAAAAAAAAATTCCTGACAGTGAGCAACGGTGATAGTTGTAGTTCAGTTACAGTATTGTTGTAAAGAAGATATTCAGGATAAACGACAAACGAACAAACGAACGAACGAAAAACACACAAATACACACAAACAACACACAGACAAAAACAAACACACACCCCAAAGGAAAACTGTAGCAAACAAAACAAAACAAAACAAACAAAAAAACAAAACAAAACAAAAAAGTAGGGAAAAAATGATAACGCGCATTCAATTGACGAAATGAAACTGGCACATTTTTTCCCCCGATTTAAATCAAAGAACATTTTCATTTCGTTGACATTCAAATGGTCTGGAAGTTTCCTTGTCTTGAAAATATAAATTGAATAGCGGTAATGTTACTTTGCGCCCAAGCCGCACGGAGACGTAGAGAGAGAGAGAGAGAGAGAGAGAGAGAGAGAGAGAGAGAGAGAGAGAGAGAGAGAGAGAGAGAGAGAGAGAATCAGAAATTTATTCAGTAAAGCCAAAGCCCTATTTAAAGGGATGTGAACACTTTATAAACATTATACAAACACAAAATATGATACACATTCTTGGATAATGCAGTTTTCAAATATTTTGGAATAAATACAATATAGGAACCACAGTCAAACTTCAATAGTACATGTACAATAGGAACATATGAATAGGTCTATCGAAGATTTTTAAAAAAAGATGTTTTTACAATTCACTGGACCGGACTAAGTGATAGATTGTACAAAAGAGATGCCGTGTGCCCTACAATTAACAGCGAGTATGATTAACTGATTAGAAAGAGAGAGAGAGAAGAGAGAGAGAGAGAGAGAGAGAGAGAGAGAGAGAGAGAGAGAGAGAGATCGACTAGCATAGGCTTGCTTACCTTCTTACATGTAATATACGTGCTCAAAGCTAGCCTTTCCTAAATTTGTTTTTAGCCAAAGCAAACTTACCATCTAAGATCAGCTGTGCAGTGGTGCTGTTTTTGGCCTAAGTAAGCTTACCATGTATTTGAGCTGTGCAGTAGTGCCCAGGTGTAGAAATTGGTCAACTTGTAAAAATGATTCACACTTTAGAAAAGATTGGGTCAAGTTGGTTCTGGTCAAGGGGAAGTAATCTAGTGTCAGTCGGAACAGTGAGATCGTTTATACAAGTTTGGCAGGGCCTATTATCTTTTGTTGGTGATGGTGTTGATGGTGATAATGATTATGATGTTGATGTTGATGTGTGTGTGTGTGTGTGTGTGTGTGTGTGTGTGTGTGTGTGTGTGTGTGTGTGTGTGTGTGTGTTGTGAGAATCGTTGTCAAATTTGGTTCGAGTTTGAATATTTCATTCGGAACACATCAAATGTCCGTAGATAGTGTGTGAGCTCCGTAGCAGTTTATTGTAACCGCATTAAGTGTGTGTGTGTGTGTGTGTGTGTGTGTGTGTGTGTGTGTGTGTGTGTGTGTGTGTGTGTGTGTGTGCCTATGTTTATATGTACGTGCATGTAAGCTATACGTGCGTAAATTTTTGTTGGTGTTTGTGTACGTGTAATGCCATCGACTGACATGTCATTAATTTTCTTTTTGTTAGTATTTTGCATTTTTATCATCCGTTGCTTTCTGTCATTTCTTCCTATCATTTTCTGCCTTGCTGGTCCATTCACCTGTATGTGTTCGATAAAGTCTTACGACTTTGAACGCAGCATGCTAACTCATTCCGGCCGCCATGTTTTTTTGTCTTGGTTGTGCTGATCCGTTAATTTTTTTTTTTTTTTTTTTTTTTTTTTGAAACGTTCGGCGCGTGAGGAAAGATGTTTGGTGATCTGAATTGTTAACTGAACGGAGGTTGCAGTTTATGAAGATGTAGCCAACAAATGGGATTATATAAAAAGTCCGTATGTATTTCTTCGTACTGTTTTTTAGTATTTTAGGGATTATATAAAAAGTCCGTATGTATTTCTTCGTACTGTTTTAATATTTTAGGGATTATATAAAAAGTCCTTATTTCTTCGTACTGTTTTAAGTATTTTAGGGATTATATAAAAAGTCCTTATTTCTTCGTACTGTTTTAAATATTTTAGGGATTATATAAAAAGTCCTTATTTCTTCGTACTGTTTTAAGTATTTTAGGGATTATATAAAAAGTCCTTATTTCTTCGTACTGTTTTAAGTATTTTAGGGATTATATAAAAAGTCCTTATTTCTTCGTACTGTTTTAAATATTTTAGGGATTATATAAAAAGTCCGTATGTATTTCTTCGTACTGTTTTAAGTATTTTAGGGATTATATAAAAAGTCCGTATGTATTTCTTCGTACTGTTTTAAGTATTTTAGGGATTATATAAAAAGTCCTTATTTCTTCGTACTGTTTTAAGTATTTTAGGGATTATATAAAAAGTCCTTATTTCTTCGTACTGTTTTGAGTATTTTAGTAGCCTGCTAAATGCACAAAATGTTGAAATGTGTAGATGTGAAACGTACATAAATTTGATGGCCAGAAACACTCATATTGTACGGATTTCAATCTAGGGGGGAAAAAATTCTGGGATAGAATACCTGACAAACTCCCATAGTTTCAGAGGATTTTGTCCTGAGCTATTCTTATGTCTGATTGATTAACCAAGGAATTGATATTGCTAGGTGAATCTAATTAATTCAATGATGCAGCTGAAAATCAATATTGACTGAATATGGTATTTTATGTGTGTGTTAATGTGAGGTGGAAGGTTCAGGTCGTTTTGGTTGTTGTTGTTGATGATGTTTAAATCGTTTGTGGTTCGTTATCCACACGTGCTCTCGAATATGAGTAGGTCGTTTTTGTTTGTTTGTTTGTTTGTATTTGTTTTAATTATCCAGCCGTCAGTTTGTTGGTATGTATGCTGGGTGTTCCGCTTTTTCCTCAATAGAATCTTTAACGTGTGTATTTGATGTTCTGCCTATTTTACACACACGAAGGGGGCTCTGACACAAGTCGATCTGCTCTTGGGTTGAGCTGTAAGCTCAGAAAAATCTTCACTTTGGTTTATCAACGAAAGGACATAACTCTTGAGAGTCACGTAGGAATTATCTCCCATGTTGTGGAACTTCTCATATCTAACATAGTTTGTGCTACCCTTTCAGCTAGCATAGAAGCAGATACAAAGCACAAAAAACCGTAAGCTCAGAACACTCCTCAAAAAAGGAGCGCCCAAGCCTACCTTTATACTCTGCAACTACCCTACACACAACGATGAGAGAGGAGAGAAATACATACACTTTGGTTTGCCCACTAGGCAGTACTGATCCAAGCAGGCTCAACCACCTCCCCCCTCCCCCATCCCCCATCCCTCCTCCCCCCCCCCCTTCATGTGGGGATACCGGTGACTCTTACAGTATAAATAGTATCCTCACTTCTGGAAATTCTGTGCTAGAAAATTTCCTCTTTTCTGTCACTCTCTGTCTTTCTTTCTGTCTTACTTTCTGTCTCCTCTTCCCTGTCAATTTCTACCTTGACATTCCATTCACCCAGTATATGTCTTGTGTAAAGCTTTATAGGCTCTCTGTTAGGATTGATGATTGAGTACATGTATTGACTGCATTTTGGGGCTCAAGGAAAATGTGATGTGCAGAATCAATTTTAGTTAATTTACGCCATTTCTATTATGTTTTAGTGTCCGTAGTTATATTTCAATCTGTATTCAGGTTGTTTTTTTTTAAAAATCCTTTGGTGATAAATTGGATAGAGTGAGTCGACACGATCGTATTCAGGTATTTTTTTTAAATTCTTCAGTGATGAATTGGATGGAATAGTCGACGCCAGAGGCACGTCATTAGATCATGTGAATTCATTGATATGTGTATTTGTGACCTCCCACCACGAAATCAGTCTTAACTCGCAGTCAGTCGAACAGCACTAGGAGCTGAAAAGGTGACTGATGGTCTATCTGGGGTGTTTTGACTTTTTCTCAAAATTGATTTCTGTAGACTATAATCTATCCTCCACAGAAATTTTCTTGAAAAAATAGTATTATTCAATTTAAATCGGTGTTTTAATGCACTGATCACAGCAGAAAGAATGCAATTTCCTACCAAAAGTACCCATTTTTGTCTCTTATTATGAACCGTGACCTGTACAGTACCCGTACATGTAATATACTAATGGAAAGCTCTTTGGTGCACCTTTCAGATAATGACAGCGAAAATTAGTAACAAACTGGGTCAAAGCCACAAAAAAAAATAAAAAAGGAAAATGTGTAGGAGAGCACACAAAATCTTTAGAGGCCGTTTTCTCCAAATGGCCGTCATACAACTGAATGACTTTAAACATACAGAACTTCTACATTTTTTTGATTACAAGCTTTATTCAAGTACCAAAATAATTAGCAGAATGTACACTTTCCAGTGATATGTATATCTCAAAATGCCCAAAATGTTAGTTAAGACTGTTTTTTGTGGTGGGAGGTCACATTTAGTTTTCTTTTCCAGAAGGGTTTTAACCCCTCAGCCGAAGCTTGTATATATTTTGAAATGGTTATATTGATATAATGGCTACCTGGCTGAACCTGGCTCTCAGTTACAAAAAAAGCTACTTACTGTGTATTTCATTTTCTTTTCCAGAAAGGTTTTTCCCTTTAGTCAAAGCTTGTATATATTTTGAAACAGGTTTAGCCCTGATATGGCTCTGCTCAGTCGGCTGGGCTTTAAACGATAAGAATGAGGGTAAGACTCGAACCCAGACCTTGCAGGTAGAAGACGACAGTTCTAGCCACTCAAGTTATCGTGCTCTTTGTCCGGCTAGTCTTGTTTGATTGTTAAGTGTCTTTGTACAGCCTCTTTGTCTTGGCCCAGAGAGCGGTATGTACAGTGGTGTGTTGACGCGAGATGTGTTTTCGCTTTGGGTGTGAGAAAATATGACAACGATTTGTGTGTGTGTGTGTGTGTGTGTGTGTGTTGTTGTTCCGATTAAGCTTCATATGTGTATTAGACTGTGTGTGTGTGTGTGTGTGTGTGTGTGTGTGTGTGTGTGTGTGTGTGTGTGTTGTGTGTGTGTGTGTGTATGTGTATGTATATATATATTTGTTGTGTGTGTGTGTGTGTGTGTGTGTGTGTGTGTGTGTGTGTTGTGTGTGTGTGTGTGTTGTGTGTGTTGTGTATTGTGGTGTGTGTTATGTATATTGTGTGTGTGTGTGTGTGTGTGTGGTTTAATTTTTTTAGTGTGATTTTGTTAAACCCGGAGATCTCGGCCCAGAAAATCATACGGAGGATGGGCGATAAAACATACCGACATTTATTAAGAAATCCATGGGTGTGTGATTGTGCAGAGTGTAAAATAGCATACGAACTTTTTAACACATCTTTGTTGTTGTGTTGGGTTGTGAACTTGGTAGTTTTGTTTGTTTGTTTGTTTGTTGTTTTCGGTTTTTTGCGTGATTTGTAAAAGCTCACGAGATTTTGGCCCCGTTAACCCTTTGACTCCCGCACCATATCCACCAAATACAAAAACTTAACCCTTTGACTTCCTCTCCTCACCCTATCCACCAGCTTCCTGCAAGGGTTAAGTTTTTTTTTGCGGCTGGTGGGTAAGGTCCGAAAGTGAAAGGGTTAAGTTTTTGCTTTGCTAGCATTGTTGACGATTAATGCGGGGATGCTGGTGGACAGGGTGCGGGGAGTGAAAAGGTTAAACAAACGGTACGGAGGTTGGGCAGTGTGACACTGTGAACTGGGATGTGCATTCCTTCTCAAGAAATCCGTAGTAGATCTTTGGTGGTATGAAATGTGATACGAATTATTGGTTTATTTGGTTTCCATGCGTTTGTTCTGTCCAAGGCTTTTTGGTCCAAGACGTACATGTAGTGTGCAGGTTTGGCAATAAGTAATATAATAATGACCTGAGGTGTGCGTTCCTGATTAACCCTTTGACTCCCACACCCTGTCCATCAGCATCCTGCATTGCCAGCCATGCTAGCAAAAAACCCAAAAGTTTAACCCTTTGATTCCCTCACCCTTTGAGGGAATCAAAGGGTCGTTGTTTTTTTTCAGTTGGTGGATAGTGTGCGGGAATCAAAGGGTTAAGAAACTCTGGTGTGTGAAATATGTAGGATATTTTTCGTTTGTTTTGACCTGCTTTTTTAAAATTTTTTTAAAGACTGATTTATTTTTGGTGACCATGCATTTGCTCAGCCTAGAGATTTTGGCCCAAGAAATTGTATGCAGATTGGGCGCTGAATTGAACTGAGGTATGCATTCCAAATTGAGAAATCCATAGAGGATTTTTGGTGTGAGAAATGTGATATATTGTAGAATGTTGTCTCTTTGTAAGTCCAGCTCAAGTGTGTGTGTGTGTGTGTGTGGTGTGTGTGTGTGTGTGCTGTGTGTGTGTGTGTGTGTGTGTGTGTGTGTGTGTGTGTGTGTGTGTGTGCGCGTGTGTTGTTTTGTGTTTTAAATGTGTTTGTCAAGCTAAGCTCTGAGACGAAGGTTGCTAACGCTGTGTCGAACAGAGCAATAATAATGTTTATGGTTAAATGATGTGTGCAGTCCCTTACTGGGAAGTTTCCATAATAATTTTTTTGTTGGTGCGTTTTTTTTTGTTTTTTGTTTGGTTTGTTTTCAAAACAAACAAAACGACAAAACCACAAGAGTCATAGACGTGTGCTTCACGACTGTGTCTGTGCATTCTGGTCATTGTCTGTTGTGCATTGTGAGCGTAAAGCCACACATTTTGCATTACGACATGGTGACTGTTTTGCTAAGAGACGCGATGCTTCGCTTGTGATGCATTTAATGGAAAAAGTATTTCCAGTAATATAAAAATGCGTGTCGTCAGATGTACTGATGATGCATTCCATTTTTCGAGTTAAATTTAAAAAAATCTTTTGTTTTTTTTTTTATCGTTTGTTTTTCTTTCGTTGAAAAAAAATCGTCAAGATGCAACATAACTAGGATCCTCACATTAGGTACACGCCAAGAATTTCCCTAGCGCAGCGCATATGGTTTATGTGCAGGCTTGGATGGCATTTACCATGATAGCTGTTTTGGGATCATTTTCCGTCACATGACATATTATGGGATGCCCATACTCACAGCAGGAACGCCATCGTCTCGAAAACGTTGTGAGACAAAAAAAAACAACAACAAAAAACAAAAAAAAGAATCCCAGCATTAAAGAGTTGGTTAAATGGATGAGTGGATCCTGAGCATGTACAAGATTTCAGTCTGCTTTGTACGGAAGAACATATGTGCATGTATATTTCAGTCCGTGTAGGACTTCAGGTATGCATTCCGCGCACGTTTTAAGTGCTTATGCATAGGTTATTCCAGAAATGTGCATTTGGGTTTTGTTTGCGGATGTGTGAATTTTTGCTGATGCAGAATGTGGTGTGTTGTGTGTGTGTGTGTGTGTGTGTGTGTTGTGTGTGTGGTGTGTGTGTGTATGTGTGTGTGTGTGTGTGTGTGTGTGTACATGCGTGCGTGTGTGTGTGTGTGTGTGTGTGTGTGTGTGTGTGTTATGTACGTGTGTGTGTGTGTGATTATACCGCTAACCTAGCTGTGAGCATTCCAGTTGAGAAATCGACGGAGACTTTTTGGGTGGTATATGTTGCTGTTGTTGTTGTTCTTATTATTGTTGTTGTTTTTAAACATTATTTTGACATTCCCAGATTTGGTGTATGGTTTCCAGTTCTCTGTATCTGTCTGTCAGTCTGTATGTATGCGCGCGCGCGCGTGTGTATGTTTTGTGTGTGTGTGTGTGTGTGTGGTGTGTTCGCTGGAATTTGTACTGTCTGAACATTAACCTTGTAGCAAATTGTGTGTGAAATGATGATTGATAAAGAATAAATAAACTATATTTCATTTGTTTCACTGAAGAGATGTTTTCTATTCTGCTTTTGACTTATCTGGTGGCTCAGCGAGTCTGCCTTGCCTGTCTGTCTGTAAGTGTGTCTTTCAGCTACGTCAGTGTGTGTGTGTGTGTGTGTGTGTGTGTGTGTGTGTGTTGTGTGTTTGTGTGTGTGTATGTGTTTGTGTGTGTGTATGTATGTGTGTGTTTGTTTGTGTGTGTGTGTTTTGTGTGTGTGTGTGTGTGCGCGCATGTATGTGTGTTGTGTGTGTGTGTGTTTTGTGTGTATGTGTGTGTGTGTGCGTGTGCGTGCGGGCATGCGTGTGTATAAGTGTTTGTGTGTGTATGTGAGCGCGATCGCGCGCGTGTGTATGTTTGTATGTGTGTATTTGTGTGTGTTTGTGTGTGCGTGTGTGTGTGTGTTTGTGTGTGTGTGTGTTTGTGTGTGTGTGTGTGTGCGTGCATGTATGTATGTGTGTGTTGTGTGTGTGTGCGCGCGCGCGCATGCGTGTGTATAAGTGTGTGTTTGTGTGCGTGCGTGTATGTGTGCGCGATCGCGCGCGTGTGTATGTTTGTATGTGTATATTTGTGTGTGTGTGAGTGTGTATGTTTGTGTGTGTGTTTGTGTGTGTGTGTGTATGTGTGTGTGTATATGCGTGTTTGTGTGCGTATGTGTTCGTGTGTGTGTGTGTGTGGTGTGTGCGTGCATGTGTGTGTGTTTGTGCGTGTGTGTGTGTTGTGTGCGTGTGCGCCCGCGTGCGTGTGTATAACTGTGTGTTTGTGTGCGTGTGTGTATATGTGGGCGATCACACGCGTGTATGTTAGTATGTTTGTATTTGTGTGTGTATATGTGTGTGCACGCACGCGCATGCGTGTGTGTGTGTGCGTGCGTGTTTGCACGCGTGCGCGTGTGTGTGTGTATATCTGTGTGCGAGCGTGTATATCCGTGTGCGAAAATTTAGAGTTCAAGAAAGATTCAACGCACTCAGGCAATCCCATATACACAACCCACATAAACCTGCCAGCAATTACCTGGCAGACTCCTCGAGCCTGCGCAAAACCCCTATGCACTGGCAAGGGTCTTCATATGGGGAAGGGGTATGGTAATAGATGACGAGGGGAGGGGTGGGGGGTGGCCGTGGCAGGAACAACGAAACGCTGAACGACACACCACGAGAATTATTGAAGCTTTCCAATAGGCAGCGAACTGTGGGCCACTTTGTGTGGTGCAGGCGGGCGGCGGTATTAACCCCTTTGACTCCCTCACCCTGTCCACCAGCGTCCTACATTGTCAACCATGCCAGAAAAACAAAAACTTAACCCTTTGACTCCCGCACCCTGTCCACCAGCATCCTGCATTGTCAACCATGCTAGCAAAAACAAAAACTTAACCCTTTTACTCCCGTACCTTGTCCACCAGCATCCTGCATTGTTAACCATGCTAACAAAACAAATAAACTTAACACCTTTGAACTCCCGCACCCTGTCCACCAGCATCCTGCATTGTTAACCATGCTAACAAAACAAAAACTTAACTCTTTGACTCCCGCACCCTGTCCTCAGCACCCTGCATAGTCCCCCCCAAAAAAAACAACAACAACAATCACACACAAAAAACTTAACCCTTTGACTCCCGCACGCTGTCCACCAGCACCCTGCATTGTTAACCATCCCAGCAAAACAAAATCTTAACCCTTTGACTCCCTTACCCTGTCCACCAGCACCCTGCATAGTCAACCACCCCCTCCCCCCAAAAAAAAACAAATAATAAAAATTTAACTCTTTGACTCACGCACCCTGTTCACCAGCTTCCTAGGTTTTTGCAGGTGGTTATCCGGATAGACTGCGGGAGTCAAAGGGTTAAATTAAACTTGAGATCTCAGATCTTGAGTCCCACAGTACGAACTGTAGAGGAAGAACACACGCATCGGGAACGAAGATTGATGATCAGACTGTTTATAAGATGGAAATAAGATGAACGAATTCAAAGCAGCGGGTTTTCCTTAACTATACACACACACTCAAGCGTCTATAGTCTAAGGGAGGTAACAGTGTTTAATCAATCAATAGTATGCTTACAGGATTGCTTTCCCTTGTGTAAAAACTAAGGCGTCACGAGGCTTAGTTGATGCAAAGGGAATAGTATCTGCGTAGGTACTACTTGTCTCTTTGGTTGATGGAAGCCATGGAGTCATGAACGGATGTCTTAGAGTTCAATTCCCGGCTCGCAACATAAAAACTGACACCATGGCTGCCAACCTTGACCCTTTGACTACAGCATCCTATCCACCAACTGCAAAAACTAAACCCTTTGATTCCCTCACTCTATCCTCCAGCTTCCTGCAGGAAGCTGGTGGATAGGGTAAGAGAATCATAGGGTTTTAATTTTTGCTTTGCTAGCATGGTTGACAATGCAGGATCCTCGTAGACGGGGTGCGGGAATCAAAGGGTTAATGCTTCAAAAATTCACGCAGCAGAACTCCAAAAAGTAAAGAGACACCACTTTTAACCCATTGACTCCTGCACTTTGTCCACCAGCCATCCGGCATTGTCAACCATGCAGGCAAAGCAAAAACTTAACCCTTTGACTCCCTCACTCTAAACAGGAAGCTGATGGATAGGATGAGGGAGTCAAAATGTTAAGATTTTGCCGTTGGTGGTTGAGGCCGGGAGGAAAATAGTTAATGAAATTTTATAACAATAAATCTTTGCGCAGCCTACACGGTCTGTCATATTAGTTAAAGAATTTTTCCACACTCAATATGAAAGTGAAAAGATCAGATCACTCTTCTCTTTCCGACAGTTTATGTCAAACTCAAATGAACGTAACTGCCAAATGGATGGGTAACCTGGTTTGTATCCCAAGCTTGAACCCCTCTAACCCCTGTACGCCCAGATGTAATTGGATATCTGTACCTGTTTAATGATGTACAAAGGAAACCAGTGAGACAGACAAGACAGGTACTGCCCCCAAAAATGCTGCCCTGAGAAAAGCTGAAGTCTTCCACATCTCATTCCCATCAACTAACTTTGTCATGGGAAACATACACGCACACATATGCACACAGACACAGACACAGACACAGACACAGACATACGCAGACACAGACACAGACACACACAGACACACACAGACACACACACACACACACACACACACACACACACACACACACACTTACACTTATACTTACACACACACACACACACACACACACACACACACACACACACACACACACACACACACACACACACAGAAACACACACACAGAAAACACACAACACACACACACTTACGCACTTACACACGCACACACACACACACACATACACTCACACACATACACACATAACACTCACACACACACACACCACACACACACACACACACACACACACACACACACACACACACACACAGAGAGAGAGAGAAAACACACACACACACACACACACACACACACACACACACACACACACACACATTAAATACGAACCAAATTCCCTCTGTTTGTATCATTTTAAAGGCAGATAGAAAAAAGCAAACTAGTAAAATGATTTACCTTCCCCCTGCACCAAATCTTTGGCATGGATCTCTCCGCCTGTGCTAGTCGATTCTCCAGCATTTGAAGCTCTGCTTCAAATGCTTTCTACGCAACAGAACAAATGTGAAAAATGACATATTTTTCTACCATGATAATCAAACAAAGACAACCATATAGTAGAACGGCCTACATATATTTTTTATTACATATATACATATCTCTGTTTTCACCTATACTGTATTAAACACATGACATAATGTGAATGTAGATGCTGGTAAAATAGTTATAGTAACATTTCAAAAAAGTATTGCACCTCATACATTTTCTTCAACTGCCAAAGACTGCATCTATCAAAGATCTCTTTCTGTATTTATGCAATTGCAATTGCATATGCACCATTTCTCTGTTGTACAAAGAAAAAAATTAAGAATGTCAAAAAACAAACAAAAGCAAAAGAAAAAGAAAAGCCCTAGGCAGAAGAAGGTGAAGTAAGATACCATCAATTTTATTCTAAAGTGCAAAGGAACATTCAGTGATCACATTGAAATGTTTGAAAACAAGCCCTTGCAAATGCTTGTCATCAACTCACAGCCAGTTCCAGCATGCTGAAATCCAGGACAAGCAAATCAGTTGAATTCCATCAGACAGTATGTGACAATTTCTCATTTGATCATCTTCACCATTTATGTAGTTACCACTTACTGGTGTCTGCAATGGATTTGTTTTTTCAACTTGACATTTTTGCATAAAATGCACTGCTCTACTCTAAAAACAACAACACTGATCTACCCTAGAAAATAACACTGCTCTACCCCAGAAAATAACACTGATCTACCCTAGAAAATAACACTGTTCTACCCTAGAAAATAACAGTGCTGTACCCTAGAAAATAACACTGCATTACCCCAGAAAATAACACTGACCTATCCCAGAAAATAACACTGCTCTACCCTAGAAAATAACACTGCTGTACCGTAGAAAATAACACTGCTCTACCCTTTAATAATAACACTGATGTACCCCAGAAAATGAAACTGCTCTACCCAGGAAAATAACACTGTTCTACCCTAGAAACTAACACCGCTCTATCCTAGAAAATAACACTGATCTACCCTAGAAAATAACACTGGTCTACTCTAGAAAAGAACACTGCTCTGCCCTAGAAAATATCACTTCTCTACCCTAGAAAACCACTGCTGTAGCTTAGAAAATAACACTGCTGTACCCTAGAAAACCACTGCCGTAGCTTAGAAAATAACACTGCTGTACCCTAGAAAACCACTGCTGTAGCTTAGAAAATAACACTGCTGTACCCTAGAAAACCACTGCTGTAGCTTAGAAAATAACACTGCTGTACCCTAGAAAAACACTGCTGTAGCTTAGAAAATAACACTGCTGTACCCTAGAAAAACCACTGCTGTAGCTTAGAAAATAACACTGCTGTACCCTAGAAAAACCACTGCTGTAGCTTAGAAAATAACACTGCTGTACCCTAGAAATAACACTGCTGTAGCTTAGAAAATAACACTGCTGTAGCTTAGAAAATACACTGCTGTAGCTTAGAAAATAACAAAACTGCTGTAGCTTAGAAAATAACACTGCTGTAGCTTAGAAAAAACCACTGCTGTAGCTAGAAAAACCACTGCTGTAGCTTAGAAAAACCACTGCTGTACCTAGAAAATAACACTGCTGTAGCTTAGAAAAACCACTGCTGTAGCTTAGAAAATAACACTGCTGTAGCTTAGAAAATAACACTGCTGTAGCTTAGAAAAAACACTGCTGTAGCTTAGAAGATAAAATAACACTGCTGTAGCTTAGAAAATAACACTGCTGTACCTTAGAAAATAACACTGCTGTACCCTAGAAAATAACACTGCTGTACCTTAGAAAATAACACTGCTGTACCTAGAAAAAACACTGCTGTACCTAGAAAATAACACTGCTGTACCCTAGAAATAACACTGCTGTACCTAGAAATAACTGCTGTACCCTAGAAAATAACACTGCTGTACCCTAGAAAATAACACTGCTGTACCCTAGAAAATAACACTGCTGTACCCTAGAAAATAACACTGCTGTACCCTAGAAAATAACACTGCTGTACCCTAGAAAATAACACTGCTGTACCCTAGAAAATAACACTGCTGTACCCTAGAAAATAACATGGATCTAACCTAGGAAAAACACTGCTCTACCCTAAACAATGACATGGCTCTACCCTAGTAAACAACACTGCTCTACCCTACAAAATAACACAAAGGCTGACACCACTCATACCATTCGTTTAAAACCTGTGCCTGTTTAAATGAGTAAATAGGATCTGGGTAAAACTAATTGTCTTGTTCAGCTCTCATTCTTACATTCTGGGCAAGGATTCAAGTTTACAAAATGACTGGTCTTACTTCTTGTATAATCCAAGTCCAATTTTCCATCTCAGGAACAATTTTCTTTATAAAAAAGATGTCAATTCCAAGGGCAGGAAGACGAATGTCAAGAGTTTCATGGACAGCAAAGAAAACAAACGAGACTGTCTTGAGAGAGGTAAACACAAGAAGAACATTACTGAAGATTAGAAAAAGACAAGCCACATTCATAGAACATTTTATGAAACACAGGAAATTTGAGCGCCTACTAAAAACAGGAAAGCTGGAGGGAAAGAGATTATCAGACAGACCCAGGGAGAAAATATCGGATGGACTTGCAGGGTGGCTGAGGACAGAGAGGGTGAAAGATGTGCTTGAGGCAATAAGAGATAGATATACATGGAAGGCCATGATTGCCAAGGCCATGCGGCAGGGCACATGATGACGATGATGATGATGATGATGATGATGATGATTAACAACTGGAAAGCTGGAGGAAAAAAAAGAGCATCAGGTAGACACAGGGAGAAAATATTGGATGGATTTACAGAGTGGATGAAGACAGGGAGATGAACTTGTAGCGACAAAAGTTACTCATATGGAGGGCCATGATCGCCAACGCCATGCGGCAGGGCACATAATGATGATGCTGGGTGGTTGGTGATTACTTGACTTTTATGGTTGGCTGTTTTTCTGGTTGGTGGAATGCAAAAGATATAGTGACACACACACACGCACGCACGTACGCGCCTACACACGACCACGCGCGTATGCACGCACGCACACCCATCCACCCACACACGCTTGCGTGCACGTACACACACACACACCACACGCACACGCACACGCACACACACATACACACACACATACATACACACACGCCCGCTCGCGCGCACGCGCGCACGCGCGCCACACACACACACACATACACACACACACGCGCACACACACACACGTATGCACACACACACACAGAGGCACGCACACACACACACGCACACACACAACACACACACACACACGCGCACACACACGCACACACACACACACACGCACACAGCCACAACACACACAGCCACACACACACACACACACACCTCTACAGAGCTTACAACATCTGAATAATCTGCACGTGGAATTTGCTTTCCGTCGTGCAAGTTCAGGCCACACGCGAGCGTATACACACACACACACACACACACACACACACACACAGAGTTTGTTACAGCGGAATAATCTGCACGTGAAATATGTTTTCCTTCGTGCAAGCTGAGGTCACACGTGAGTTTGAATTTAATTAGTGAGTTGTCCACCGTTTAGGTTCAGTCACATTTCAGCTCTGCACTGACTGGGGCTTGCAGTGAACAGAAACCAACGATTTTAGCCATATGTTTGTAGATCCATGTAGCGGCGTTTCCATGGGCGGTTTAACAAAGGAAAACACCCCATCAGCAAACATATTCATATTGGCTGCTATGAACTTCTGAAAAGGTAAGCATTTTCCTTGTTTTTTTCTGATCACCTGGTCACGCTGGTGTCTTTGATTTTTCACTGTGGTTGAATTGTTCTGTAGGTAGAACCATAAGATTCGAGGTCTGGTGTCTCGTGTTCAATCCTAGCACGGACCAGTCCGCTGCTCATCTTTATGCTTCAGTAATTCTTAAGGTATCAGCTTAGTGTTTGTTTGGTACCTCCCTTACTCTCGTGGGGTTGCCGGAGGCTCGTTCAGTATAAATAGTATCCCCACCGTCTGGAAATTTTGTGCTAGAAATTTCCTCTTTTCTGTCACACTTTGTCTTTCTCCTTCCTTTGCTTTGTCATTTCTTCCTATCATTTTGTGACTTTGGTCCATTCACCTGCGAGGCTGTGGGCCTGTGTTCGATAAAGTCTTACTTAGTCTTAGGATTGATAATTGGGTACGTCTACTAAGTGCGCTTTTGGCTATAGGAAACAGGATATGTGGAATCAATTTATATATGTATACTTAAATGTCCATACTTAGTTTAAATTTGTAGTAAGGTGGTTTTAAAAAAAAATCTTTTGTCCGATGAATTGGACAGTGGTCGATTCAAGGGACATCTCCTTATATTATAATATTTATGTGCGCGAATGCATTTTTCTTTCCTTTTTGGGTTCTTTTGAAATGTTTTCTTTATTAAACATTTATAGCCGTGATATGGCTCTACGCAGTCGGCTGGGCTTTGAAAAATAACAGCCTCTTTCAGTAAGGGGCTAGGCCAACTTTGAAAAAATCATTCGTTTTTATAGCCGTGTCTTCTTCAGGCCTTTCAGCTTCTGCTGACCATCGGCTCTATCTCCTCGCGAACCCCAGATGGTACAAGTTGACAGATTTACAAAATGGAAAAATCTCCACCCTCATCCCACCTTTGTCTATCCTCTTGCTGTATGCGTGGTTAGCTTGAATAAAACCCATCCATTTTAAATCTTTTTACCAAGAATACATTGGACGGATTTTGATATGAAGATACACGGATCATACTTCCCTGTGGGGATGCCAGGGGCTCATTCAGTATAAATAGTATTCCCACCACCTGGAAATTCTGTTAGGAATTTCCTGTTTTCTGTCACTGTTTCTTTCTTCCTCATTTGCTTTGTCATTTCTTCCTATCATTTTCTTTCTTGCTGGTCCATTCACCTGTATGTGTTCGATAAAGTCTAACCTATTTTTTCTTTGGATTGATAATTGGATACATGTATTTAATGCATTTTTTTTGCTCTAGGGAGGTGATTTAAGCAGAAGCAATTTTGGGTAATTTATGCCCGTTTTTATGTTTTGTGTCCTTAGATATGCTTAAATTTGTATTCAGGTGTTTTTTTTAAAATCCCCTATGCAATAAATTGGACAGATTGGTCACTGTAAACGTGATCTACTACAGAGAATATTCAACTAAAGTGTGCCGGCACTGTAATAACCTCACGTACTTTTAGTTTATCACTTGGAAAAAACCTTTGTCAATTGAGAGCCGTCAAAGGACAGTCAACTGTAGGGGGCACATGGGGCATAATGTCACAGGTACGTCAACCTTTCCATTCTGTTTTTTCTGTTGTCCCATTTTCTAAGCCACAATGCAGTGATAACGAGGATGATAATCATGAGATGGAGTTTTGGTGACCATGACGCTGTGGAGTTCCATCTAGGGTTGAGACAGCGTGACAGGGTTATACTCAACGCTTACTATCATTACATTCTGGCGTCAACCAGGCCCGAGAGATAAGACACCTGTGGTGTTGGTCAGATTTGAGCGACACCCTCAAATAATGCATCCATAAAGACTCGACTATGCGGTCCCAGTCTTCCCAATGATCCCACAGCACACTTAACTCTGAACAGGAGCCTGTTGGGGCCAAAAAGTCCGACTTTTTTTAAACGACTGAAGGTTCGAACCCACAACCTTCCATTCGGTAGTACGCTGCGATGACCATTATGCCACGGCGACTGGTCTCCATTCTGCTCATGACACCACTTTTTACAAATTCTTCCATAGAGGTGTTCCGCAGGCAGTCACCGCTCTTAACTGTGTTTGATCCATACAATTAGAATGAAGCTTCCTCAGTCTGTTTGAAAGTCACATACTTAGTCTTCCTTCAGCCTTGACTTGACACCTTTTTGACCAGCTGTGGTTTCCCCGTTATGTTCCTATTCTTTCGTCACATTCCCTTCCTGCCTCCCTCTCCTCCCCCCTCCCAGCATGTGAGTGCTTTGTTTCCTGTTCTTGTAATTGTGAGCGAATGGTGATTTGATTTATCAAGATTCGGCGCCCAGTAGGTATTTTCATAATCATTTTATACTGATAACATTAACTTTATTATTATTATTATCATCACTATTGCCCCCCCCCCCCCCCCGGGGATGCCAGGAGCTCTTGCAGTATAGAGTATTCCCCCCCCCTCCACCAACATCGGTGTGCTGTTTCCTCAAATCTTTGTAATTGTGAGCGAATAGTGAGACTGCACTCTTTGATTTATCAAGATTTGGCGCCCAATAGGTGTCATTATCATTATTATATATACTCCTAATCATAATTTAAGGGCCACTTCTTCCTTCCTCTCTAATTTTAAGTTGAAATAATTGACAATGTTTAGAATTGATTCTATGTTTTATTTCATCATTTCCACACCTGTTTTGGAAAAAGAAATTAGCACAATGACCCATTAGTGAACAGCACATGCATTTAAAGGAACATCCCCCCCCTTTTCAAAAAACAGAAAGTGTCAGATTTGGCCAATCTGTTTTCAATATCGCGTGTGTCCGCCCCGAGCCTGGATGCATGCTTCACAGCGCCGATGCATCGACCCCACAAGGGTACGGAGTGTGTCCTGAGGGATGGCCGCCCACTCGATCTGCAGGATGTCGACCAGCCTGGCCAGGGTGCCCGGTGGGGGGTGGTTGTCCCTGATGCGCCTCCCGAGCACATCCCAGAGGTGTTCAGTTGGGTTCAGGTCAGGTGAGCACGCTGGCCAGGCCATACGGACGACTTCATGCTGCTCCAGGAAGTCGGTCACAAGGCGTGCTCGATGCGCAGGTGCATTGTCGTCCTGGAAGATGGCGCCTTGACCAAGGTCCACAAGCGCAGGCAGTGCCACGGCCGCCAGAACCTCGTCCCGGTACCGGACCCCGTTCAGGATGCCGTCAATGGGGAGCAGGGGGGTCCGGGTACCACGGCTCATGCCACCCCACACCATCACCGACCCGCCGCCGTACCGGTTATGCTCTTGGACAGTGGCGTCAGCGAACCTCTCCCCTTGACGTCGCCACACCCGAGCCCGGCCATCGTTAAAGGTCAGGGTGAACCTGGACTCATCCGAAAACAAGACCCGGGCCCACTGTTGCCTTGTCCAGGTCACGTGCTCCCTGGCCCAGGTCATGCGGCGCACTCTGTTGACCGGTGACAGCACGGGTCGGACGGCCGGTCTCCGTGACCTCAAGTTTGCCTCATGTAGCCGTCTTCTCACCGTGCTGTAGCTGATGTTAGCACCTGTTGCGTCCCTCAGCTGACCCCTCAAGGTCACCGCAGTGGATGCCCTTTCCCTCAGGACGGAGAGGGCAAGGTAGCGGTCTTGCTGTCTTGTCGTTACTCTGGGTCGACCCGTGTGACGCCTTTCCTGGACTGCTCCAGTCTCATTGAAGCGCTCCAGCAGTCTCTGGATTGTGGAATGCGACACTTCAAGTCGTCTAGCAACTTCCCGCTGCGCTAGGCCTTCATCAAGCAGAGCGAGGGCTCTCCCCCGCTGCTCATCCGTCATCCGTCGTCTTGCAAGCATGGTTAAAACGAACCAAGAACGGGTCCTTTTTATCCTTGTCTGCGGGCAACTTTGGCTGGAGTAGTGTTCAAAAAGGGCTTGCCTTGCACGCGCAAAGCGAATTTTGTCGCTACCTTGCCTGCGTCGTCAGAGAGACCCTGCTGAAGATTCGACAATTTCGTGTGGAAATTGTCTTCCTTGGGCCGCCCATTGCAAATCGGCAAATCCCCAAACACGTGCCAAAAGGAAACTGCAATGTTGTCTGAGCTCTTATCCATTCAGTTACGGCAACGAATTGGAGAAAAGAGTAAGAGAAAATAGGTTATTTCTCCTTTCAAAAATTGACTCAAAAACGTTCCTGGCCCTTCAATAATGACGTGTAGTATACTTATCATCATTAGTATGTACTATTTCTTCTTCTTCTTATTACTATTATTATTATCATTATCATTATTATACTATTCTTATTGTGTAACGGCTATTTTTCGAACAGGCACAAGAAACGTTGTGTTAGCATTGCGATTCCAGACCAGTGTTGTGGACCCGACGTGACAGGACGGTCAACTGAGAGCCGTCACAGGACAGTCAGCTGTTAAAGGCTCGATAGTACAGGTGAGTCGACATGTACACAAGGCATCATAAACAACGAACAACAGCTACAACCAAAACGCCGAAAGTCAATTGAAGATCTGATTTTCATTTTCAGTTTGCAGGTTTTTCTAAACAGTGTTTCCACGCTCGGAATAAATTCCATATGCGTTAACATCACCAGTACTATGTTATGGAAAAAGAAGGCCTGAAGAAAATAGATAACTGCGGACTGCCAGGCAAATACAAAGTCTGGTGTCTACAGTTCATGCTGATACCAAAACTGCTGTGGCCACTGCTAATCTATGACATTTGCACCAGCACAGTCGAAGCAATGGAAGCCAAAATCAACAAATACACAAGAAAATGGCTCGGTGTCCCACATGGTCTCACTGATGTTGCATTCTACTGTCGTCAAGCAATGCTGAAGCTACCTCTCAAATCCATAGTGGAGGAATACAAAGTTGGAAAAGCAAGACTGTTGAGCATGCTGGAGGAATCGGAAGACAATATCGTGAGATCAGTTCATCCAAAGCTGAGAACTGGTGGAAAGTCCAAGAGGCTGTAAACAATGCCAAGAGAAACCTCAGCATCAAAGAAATAATTGGACACACGCAAACCAACAGACAGGGACTGGGAGCAACAAAAATGCAGTGGTGGTCCAAAGCCAAAGGGAAGGAAAAAAGAGACATGATCATACAGGAGTTGAAGGAAGAAGAAGATGTCAAAAGAGTGCAGAAGGCAGTCCAGCAAGGTCAACAGGGGCAATGGACAACATGGGACAGTGCACTCCAAAGAAGTCTCAGCTGGAACGATATGTGGCACATGGCTCCTCTAAGGATAAGCTTCCTCCTCAGATCTGTATATGACCTGCTCCCCTCGAATGCAAACTTAGTGAAATGGGGGAAAGCAGACGACCCAGCATGTCCGCTCTGTCAGAAGAAACAAACAGTGGAACATGTCCTAAGCTCTTGCAAAGTAGCGCTAGCCCAAGGAAGGTATACATGGAGGCACAACCAAGTTCTGAAAGTGATTACAGATGTGGTTAGCGAAAAAACCATGACCCCAAACGCACCAATTGCTATGACAACGTTCTACAAAGCAGGAGGGAAACAGGTCTGGCCCGAAAGTGCTATGACAACCAGCACATTGCCAAAGGGTCTTCTGGATGGAGCAGTCGACTGGGAGTGTACAGCAGACCTCCCAGAGTGGAGAAATTACCCAGATGTCATCAGCAAGACAGGCATGAGACCAGACATCGCTTTCCACTCTGACTCCTCGAAACAAGTGATTCTGATAGAACTCACTGTGCCATACGAAAGCAGAATGGAAGAAGCACATATCTACAAGACCGAAAAATACGCCGGTCTTGCCAGCACCCTGAAGAAAGCAGGTCTGCGGGTCAAAATCTTCGCCATAGAGGTCGGGGCAAGAGGGTTTGTGGGCACCTCCGCTTATGATCTCATGAAACAACTCGCCATTTCTGGGAAGAAGAGGACTAGAGCCCTTAAAGCGATGGCAGAGGCAGCAGAAAGGAGCTCAAGCTGGATCTGGGCAAGGAGGAACGAAAAAAGTGAACTTCATAAGGATTAAATTCCCTACAGATGTGTGCCCCGTTAGCACATTGGTAAAACCGCGTACCGCAGTTCTGAAGCGCAGAATCGCCCAGGTTCGATCCCCGGCGTGGGGAAAAGAAAAAAAAAAAAAAAAAAAAAAAAATAGACAACAGCAGAAGGGCATCCAGGAGTCATGACCTGGATGTGGCCCGGCCCCCCGAGAGTGTAAGGAATTCAGGGCCGAAACACTTGTCTAAAGGGGGTTACTTCTCTGAAGACCTGTTGTCTAGCTCTCCCTAGAGTTTCTTTCTACCTTCTTTCTACCTGGAAACTTGGTCGTAAATGAGTTCGGCGTAAGCATTAACCCCGCACAAAAACTTTAGGCACCGGCAAGATCTTGAAGCTCTACCTTATACACTACGCACAAAAAGTTAAGGATCACTTGCACAAAAATTCATAACTTTCCAAATAAGAAAGCCAATGCGTTGAAGTTTGGCAAACATTTAATTCCATGCTTTAGCGATAACGATACACAATTGCCTTCAATTTCGAGCAATCGTTTGGTGTGTACATTTGATCAAAGTGGGTACGTATCGAAATTTGATTTCCCAAAGTCATTGAAATCACAAGACAGGGCATTCTGATGCTCCCAAAAGTTCAGTAATGCGTGTAACCGCCATGACTGTTCTGGCACTCGACACAGCGAGTCCTCGTCGAGTTGACCAGGTTGGTGAAGATCCTCTGTGGAAGCGCCTGCCACTCAGCCTGCAGCATCTGGTAGAGGTGTTGGACATCCCTGGGAGGGGGTGGTTGCTCCTCACTTTGCGATCCAGCTCATCCCAGAGGTTCTCAATCGTGTTGAGATCGGGACTGCATGCTGGCCACTCCATTCTGTTGACTCCAGACTGCTGCAGGAAGTCGTTGACCACTCTTGCCCTGTGGGGGCGAGCGTTGTCATCCTGGTAGACAGCCGTCGGTCCCATCTGCTGCAGTGTAGGCACAGCCAGCGGTCAAAGGATCTCATCCCAGTATCGGAGGCCAGTCAGGTTACCCTGTACATGATACAAGGGTGTTCTGTGGTGAAGGCTGAAGGCCCCCCAGACCATTACAGAACCTCCACCAAAGGCCACCTTTTCTTGGACAGTGGTGTCAATAAAGCGTTGCCCTGGGCGCCTCCAGACCCTCAGTCGGCCGTCGTTGTGGTTCATGGTGAAGCGTGATTCATCACTGAACAGGACCTGGGACCATTGCTGACGTGTCCACCTCACGTGACGTCTGCAGAAGGCGCGGCGTGCTGCCCTATGGGCTGGAGTTAAGCGTGGCCGTACAGCTGGGCGACGAGAACGGAGGTTAAACCCATGAAGGCGGTTCCGTATGGTCTGCTGGCTGATGTTGATGTTAGTAGCCATCCTCAGTTGCCTTCGAATGATGCTGGAAGAGGCTGTTCTTGTCTGCAGGGCTTGTCGTTCAATGAGACGATCTTCACGTGGGTTTTTTTTCTTCAGTCGACCAGATCTGCGTCTTTCATGGACCCTCCCAGTGGCTGTGAAGCGTTGAATCAGTCTGACAATGACCGAGATGGACACCTGAAGTCGCCTGGCCACTTCTCGCTTGGGAACACCATCTTGGAACCAGGCAACAGCTCATCCCCTCTCAAACTCGTCGTGGAGGCATTGTCAGATCAGGCCTACTACTGGTGGAATGTCTTCTTATAAAGCCAAGCAAGAGACAGCATCTCGCACATAAACAGCAGTGCTTGCACGTGCATAATGGTTTTTCCATCTGGCTTGTGCAATGTGTTCAGGCAGAACGGTCCAAAACAAGGTCCTTTTTCGCAAGTTTCCGCTCTTCCGTTTGCGGCCAAGCTCAGTAGTAGAGAATCCCATGCAATTTTCGCACTAACACAACATCGCCCACTTACAGCTGAACAAGAATTCATAATTTGGCTGGACTGAGAAATAAATAACAGTAGCGAACTGAGTTTATTACGCACCTGTTTTCTCATAGTCATCCTTAACTTTTTGTGCGTAGCTTATATGGAGGAATCCGATAGAAATAACAATCTCATATAGAAATAACGATCTCAATGTTAGATGCACTGACTCTAGAGATATCATTTACAACAAAAATGTCATTTCGGTAGTCCTGCTGATTCTCAGATCCCCTGTTAGCAGATTGTCATGGAGTTATGTTATTGGCACTGGTAATTCATTGTTCTGAATTATTAATTGTACTTGTTCCCCTTCTTACATTCAAACTTCTACTACCCCTCCCCATCCCCATCCCCATCCTCCACTCCTACCCTTTTTTCTTTTTTTTTCTTTGAGGGTGGCTACTAACATCATCAGCCAGCAGACCATACGGAACCGCCTTCATGGGTTTAATCTCCGTTCTCGTTGCCCAGCTGTACGGCCACGCTTAACTCCAGCCCATAGGGCAGCACGCTGCGCCTTCTGCAGACGTCACGTGAGGTGGACACATCAGCAATGGTCCCAGGTCCTGTTCAGTGATGAATCACGCTTCACCATGAACCACAACGACGGCCGACTGAGGGTCTGGAGGCGCCCAGGGCAACGCTTTATTGACACCACTGTCCAAGAAAAGGTGGCCTTTGGTGGAGGTTCTGTAATGGTCTGGGGGGCCTTCAGCCTTCACCACAGAACACCCTTGTATCATGTACAGGGTAACCTGACTGGCCTCCGATACCGGGATGAGATCCTTTGACCGCTGGCTGTGCCTACACTGCAGCAGATGGGACCGACGGCTGTCTACCAGGATGACAACGCTCGCCCCCACAGGGCAATGGTGGTCAACGACTTCCTGCAGCAGTCTGGAGTCAACAGAATGGAGTGGCCAGCATGCAGTCCCGATCTCAACACGATTGAGAACCTCTGGGATGAGCTGGATCGCAAAGTGAGGAGCAACCACCCCCCTCCCAGGGATGCCCAACACCTCTACCAGATGCTGCAGGCTGAGTGGCAGGCGCTTCCACAGAGGATCTTCACCAACCTGGTCAACTCGATGAGGACTCGCTGCGTCGAGTGCCAGAACAGTCATGGCGGTTACACGCATTACTGAACTTTTGGGAGCATCAGAATGCCCTGTCTTGTGATTTCAATGACTTTGGGAAATCAAATTTCGATACGTACCCACTTTGATCAAATGTACACACCAAACGATTGCTCGAAATTGAAGGCAATTGTGTATCGTTATCGCTAAAGCATGGAATTAAATGTTTGCCAAACTTCAACGCATTGGCTTTCTTATTTGGAAAGTTATGAATTTTTGTGCAAGTGATCCTTAACTTTTTGTGCGTGGCTTATATTGTTTTGTGTATTTGTTTCGTGTTTGTATTTTGTGTTTGTGTGTTTTTCTTTGTTTTATGTGTTGTGCATTAATTTTATTTTGTGTATTTTTATCTGCTTTGCGTACTTGTTTCTTGTTTTGTGTGTTTATTTTGTATATCTGCTTTGTGTACTTTTTTGATGTTTTGTGCATTTGTAGTTTTATGTATTTGTTTTTGTTTTGTACATTTGTAGTTTTATGTATTTTTTGTTTTGTACATTTGTAGTTTTATGTATTTGTTTTGTACATTTGTAGTTTTATGTATTTGTTTTGTTTGTACATTTGTAGTTTTATGTATTTGTTTTTGTTTTGTACATTTGTAGTTTTATGTATTTGTTTTGTTTTGTACATTTGTAGTTTTATGTTTTTGTTTTTGTTTTGTACATTTGTAGTTTTATGTATTTGTTTTTGTTTTGTACATTTGTAGTTTTATGTTTTGTTTTTGTTTTGTACATTTGTAGTTTTATGTATTTTTGTTTTGTACATTTGTAGTTTTATGTATTTGTTTTTGTTTTGTACATTTGTAGTTTTATGTTTTGTTTTTGTTTTGTACATTTGTAGTTTTATGTATTTGTTTTTGTTTTGTACATTTGTAGTTTTATGTTTTGTTTTTTTTTGTACATTTTGTTTTGTTTTATGTTATTTGTATTATTTGTTTTGTTTTTGTATTTTTGTTATATTGTTTTTGTTTTGTACATTTGTGTTTTATGTTTTGTTTTTGTTTTGTACATTTGTAGTTTTATGTTGTTTTTTTTGTACATTTTGTAGTTTTGTGTTATTTGTTTTTGTATTTGTTTTTGTTGTTTTTGTATTGTTGTTGTTTGTTTTATTGTTGTTTTGTTGTACTTTGTTGTATTTGTTTTTGTTTTGTACTTTGTGTATTTTGTATTTGTTTTTGTTTGTACATTTGTGTATTTGTTTTGTGTACTTTGTTTGTATTTTGTTCTTTGTGTAGTTTGTGTATTTGTTTTTGTTTGTACTTTGTTTTGTTTTGTGTATTTGTTTTGTTTGTGTACTTTGTGTATTGTTTTGTGTACTTTGTTATTTGTTTTGTGTACTTTGTTTTGTTTTGTGTATTTGTGTATTTGTTGTGTCTTGTTGTTGTGTATTTTTGTTGTTGTGTTTTTTTGTGTATTTTGTATTTGTGTGTTAGTTTTGTGTATTTGTTTTGTGTGTTTGTATGTTTTGTGTTTATTTTTTTGTTTTTGTTTGTTTTATATTTTTTGTGGATTCGGTTCTTTTTAGTTTATTTGTATTGTGATCAGTGTTTTGTGTATTTTTTCATTTTTTGTTTGCGTTTATTTCATGAGTTTTGCATATTTTTTTTCTTTTGTGTATTTGTTTTTGTGTATTTATTTCTACTTGTTTTTGTGTATTTTTTGTTTTGTGTGTTTTTGTGTATTTGATTTTTGTATTTATTTTGTGTATCTTTTTCTTTTTGTGTATATTTGGTCTTTGGTTTTGAGCATTTGTTGTGTATTTGTTGTATTTTTTGTTTTGTGTATTTGTTGTTTTGGGTACTAGTTTTGTGTAGGTATGTTTTGTGTATTTGATCTTTTGTATGTTTTATTTGTTTTGTGTTTTGTGCATTTTATCATTGTGTTGTGTATTTGTTTCATGTTTTGTGTACCTATGTATGCATGCATCTTTCAGTCGTGTGTGTTTACTTGTTTAATTTTAAATTGATAAATCCTTGTAGATCTGTTGATTTCTGTATCTATTTAGATTTTTTGTTCAGTCTTTAAGTTCACAATTTTGGTCTGACTTTTGTTTCAGTCTGTGTTTTGAGACTGCACACCACGCCTGGATATAACAATACGCACAGCATCATGTATAAGCTGTAGCAACAGGAAGAACAAGAATAAGAACAAGTAAGTCTTCCATTGAATTTGTTATTATAAAAAAATTAAACAAAACAATGAGAAATAAATAAGAATAGAAATACAAACACAAGAAGAGTAACAAGAAGAAAAAGAAGAGAAGGAAAATGGACGAGACACAAGACAACACGATAACGAGAACAAGAGCAACAAGAAAGGTAAAAAGGTGAAAGAGATGGAAGAAAACAACAACAAAACGGAACACAGGAAGAAAACCAACAGGGATGACCAGAACAAGAAATCTGGAGCAAGGACGAAAGGAATAATCACCACGCATACACACACAAGAGCCAGATTAGAAAACGATATACAACTACATGTACTACAGAAGAAGGAAAAACTACTACAAAAGAAAACTACTGCAGAAGAAAAACTACAGAAGAAAAATACTATTACAGAAAGAAAAAAAATACTACAGAAGGAAAAACTACTGCAGAAGGAAAAACTACTACAGAAGGAAAAGCAACTACTACAGAAGAAGAAAAAACTGACAGAAGAAGAAAAAGTACTACTACAGAAGAAAAACTACTACAGAAGAAAGAAAAACTACAGAAGAAATATTGCTACTACAGAAGGTAAAACTACTACAGAAGAAAAAATTACTACAGACGAAGAAAATACTAGTACAGAAGAAAAAGTACCACAGAAGACAAACTACTACAGAAGAAGAAAAACCATACTACACACGATGAAAAACTACTACAGAAGAAAGAAAAACTACTACAGAAGAAAAACTGCTACAGAAGAAAGATAACTACTACAGAAGAAGAAAAATTACTGCTGCAGACGGTAAAACTTCTACGGAGGAAGAAAAAATTACTACAGAAGAAAAAAAAAAACTACTACAGATGAAGAAAAATCTACTTCAGAAGGAAAAGCTACTACAGAAGGAAAAATACTGCTACAGAAGAAGAAAAAACCTAAACAGAAATAGAAAAACTACAACAGAAAAAAAATCTACTACAGAAGACGAAACAATCTACTACAGAAGAAAAACTACAGAAGAAGAAAAACTACTAAGAAGAAAAGCTACTACAGAACAAACAAAATTACAACAGGAGAAACTACTACACCAGAAGGAAAAACTACTACAGAAGAAAGATAAAACAGAAGGAAAAACTACTACAGAAGGAAACGCAGCTACTACAGAAGAAGAAAAAAGTACAACAGAAGAACTATTACAGAAGAACAAAAACTACTGAAGAAGAAAAACTACTGGAAAAGAAAAACTACCGAAGAAGAACTGCAGAAAAACTACAGAAGAAAAACTTTAGAAGAAAAACTACAAAAGAAGAAAAAATTCTACAGAAGAAGAAAACCTACTACTACAGAAGAAGAAAAATACTACAGAAGGAAAAACTGCTACAGAAGAAGAAAACTACTACAGAAGAAGAAAAACCCTACTACGAAGAAGAAAAAACTACTACAGAAGAACAACCCTACTACAGAAGAAGAAAACAAACTACTACAGAGAACAACCCTACTACAGAAGAAGAAAAAAACTGCTACAGAAGAACAACCCTACTACAGAAGAACAACCCTACTACAGAAGAAGAAAAACACTACTACAGAAGAAGAAAACTGCTACAGAAGAAGAAAACCTACTACAGAAGAAGAAAAACCCTACTACAAAAGAAAAAACCCTACTACAAAAGAAGAAAAACCCTACTACAGAAGAAGAAAACTGCTACAGAAGAAGAAAAACCCTACTACAGAAGAAGAAAAACCCTACTACAGAAAAACCCTACTACAGAAGAAAAACCCTACTACAGAAGAAGAAAACTGCTACAGAAGAAGAAAAACCCTACTACAGAAGAAGAAAAACCCTACTACAGAAAAACCCTACTACAGAAGAAGAAAAACCCTACTACAGAAGAAGAAAAACACTAGTACAGAAGAAGGAAAAAACTGCTACAGAGAAGAGAAAAACACTAGTACAGAAAAGGAAGAAAACTGCTACAGAAGAAGAAAAACCCTACTACAGAAAAACCCTACTACAGAAGAAAAAACCCTACTACAGAAGAAGAAAAACCCTACTACAGAAGAAGAAAAACCCTACTACAGAAGAAGGAAAAAACTGCTACAGAAAAACACTACTACAGAAGAAGAAAAACCCTACTACAGAAAAACACTACTACAGAAGAAGAAAAACACTACTACAGAAGAAGAAAAACACTACTACAGAAGAAGAAAAACCCTACTACAGAAGAAGAAAAACCCTACTACAGAAGAAGAAAAAAACTGCTACAGAAGAAAAACCCTACTACAGAAAGGGAAAAACACTGATACAGAAGAAGAAAAACCCTACTACAGAAGAAGAAAAAACTGCTACAGGAAAAAACACTACTACAGAAGAAGAAAAACCTACTACAAAGAAAAAAACCTACTACAGAAGAAGAAAAAACACTCTACAGAAGAAGAAAAACACTGACTACAGAAGAAGAAAAAACCCTACTACAGAAGAAGAAAAAACTGCTACAGAAAGAAAAACCTACTACAGAAGAAGAAAAACCTACTACAGAAGAAAAAACTACTACAGAAGAAGAAAAACACTACTACAGAAGAAAAACCTACTACAGAAGAAGAAAAAACTGTACAGAAGAAGAAAAAACCTCTACAGAAGAAGAAAAAACTGCTACAGAAGAAGAAAAAAACTCTACAGAAGAAAAAAAAACTGCTACAGAAGAAGAAAAAAACTGCTACAGAGAAAAACACTATACAGAAGAAGAAAAACACTGCTACAGAAGAAGAAAAACTGCTACAGAAGAAGAAAAACTGCTACAGAAAAACACTACTACAGAAGAAGAAAAACACTACTACAGAAGAAGAAAAACACTACTACAGAAGAAGAAAAAACTGCTACAGAAGAAGAAAAAACTGCTACAGAAGAAGAAAAACACTAGTACAGAAGAAGAAAAAAACTGCTACAGAAGAAGAAAAAACTGCTACAGAAGAAGAAAAAAACTGCTACAGAAGAAGAAAAAATGCTACAGAAGAAGAAAACCTACTACAGAAGAAGAAAAAAACTGCTACAGAAGAAGAAAAAACCTCTACAGAAGAAAAAAACCTACTACAGAAGAAGAAAAACCTACTACAAGAAGATACAGAAGAAGAAAAAACTGTACAGAAGAAGAAAAAAACTGCTACAGAAGAAGAAAAAAACTGCTACAGAAGAAGAAAAAACTACTACAGAAGAAAAAAAACTGCTACAGAAGAAAGAAAAAACTGTACAGAAGAAGAAAAAACACTGACTACAGAAGAAAAAAACTGCTACAGAAGAAGAAAAAAACTGCTACAGAAGGAAAAAACACTAGTACAGAAGAAGAAAAAAACTTCTACAGAAGGAAACGCTACTATAGAAGCAAAAAAAACATACTACAGAGGGAAAAGCAACTACTGCAGACGAAGAAAATCTACTACGGAAGAAGAAAAAAATACTACAGAAGAAAACTACTGCAGATGAAAAAACTACTACAGAAGAAAAACTATTAAAGAAAAAACTACTACAGAAGAAAAACTACTGCAGAAAGATACCACTACCACAGAAAAGCTATTAAGGAAGAAGACAAACCACTACAGAAGTGAAACTACTAAAGAAGACAAACAGCTGAAGAAGAAAAAACTACTAAAGGAAAAACCTACTACGGAAAAATAAACTACTACAGAAAAATAAACTAAAGAAGAAAAACTACTGAAGAAAAAGTACTAAAGAACAACTACCAATGAACAAGAACTATTACGAGTAAAACTACTACGATAGAAGAAAAATTACACCAGAAGGAAAAATTGCTACAGAAGAAGAAAAAAACTGCTACAGACGGAAAACTACTACAGAAGAAGAAAAATCTACTACAGAAGAAGAAAAACTACTACGGAGGAAGAAAAAACTACTACATAAGACGAAACAAACTACTACAGAAGACGAAAAAACTACTACTTCAGAAGGAAAAATTACTACAGAAGGAAGAAAAAACTACTACAGACGAAGAAGGCAAATTAGTACTACAGAAGGAAAAACTACTACAGAAGAAGAAAACTTGCTACTGCTACTACAGAAGAAAAATTACTACTACAGAAAGAAAAACTACTGCAGAAGAAGGAAAATTACACCAGAAGGAAAAACTGCTACAGAAGAAGGAAAAAATGCTACAGAAGAAGAAAAACTACTACAGAAGAAAAATCGACTACAGAAGAAGAAAACTCTACTACAGAAGGAACGCCAACACAGAAGAAAAACAAACTACTGGAGAAGAAAAAAATACTACTACAGAAGATGAAACTACTACAGAAGGAAAAGCAACTACTACAGAACATCAAAATACTACTACAGAAGAAAAAAAAATACTACAGAAGAAAAAAAGTACTGCAGAAGAAATACTACTACAGAAGAAAAAATACTATTACAGAAGAAGAAACTACTACAGAAGAAAAACACATAACTACTACAGAAGAAAAAACTACTACAGAAGAAAAAAACTACTACAGAAGAAAAAACAACTACGGAAGAAACAATTACTACAGAACAACAAAATACTACAGAAGTAAAAAATACTACAAAAGGAAAAGAACACTACTACAGAGGAAAGAAAAACTACTGCAGAAGAAAACTTACTACTACAGAAGGTAAAACTACTACAGGAGAAAAAACAATACTACAGAAGAAGAAAAAATTACTACAGAAGAAGAAACAATTACTACAGAAGAAAAGGTACTACAGAAGACAAACTACTTCTGAAGAAGAAAAACAACTACAGATGGAAAAACACAGAAAAAGAAAAACTGCTGCTACAGATGAAGAAAAATCGACTACAGAAGGAAAAGCTACTACAGAAGTTGAAAAAAATTCTACAGAAGAAATAAATTACTACAGAAGGAACACAGCTACTACAGAGAGAAAATACTACAGAAGAAGAAAAATACTACAGAAGAAGAAAAATACTACAGAAGAACTATTACAGAAGAACAAAAACTACTGGAAAGAAAAACTACTGGAAAAGAAAAACTACCGAAGAAGAAAAACTGCAGAAGAAAAACTACAGAACAAAAAAGGACAGAAGAAATACGACAGAAGAAAACAACTACAGAAGAAAAACTACAAAAGAAGAAAAATTACTACAGAAAAAAACTACTACAGACGAAAAACTACTACAGAAAAAGACACTACTTCAGAAGAAAAGCTACTGAGGAGAGAAGACAAACAGCTAAAGAAGAAAAACTACTACGGAGTTTAGAAGACAAAACAGCTAAAGAAGAAAAACTACTACAGGAAAAAAACCTACTACAGAAAAATAAACTAGTACAGTAAAGAAAACTACAAAAGAACAAAAACTACCAATGAACAAGAACTACTACGGAAGTAAAACTACTACAAAAGAAGAAAACACTACAAAAGATGAAAACACTACAGAAGAAAGAAAGAACTACGGAAGAAAAAACTACTGCAGAGGAAGAAAAACTACTACTTAAGAAGGAAAAACTACTACAGAGGAAGACAAATTAGTACTACAGAAGGAAAAAACTACTACAGAAGAAGAAAAATTACTACTACAGAAGGAAAACCACTACAGAAGTCGAAAAATTACACCAGCAGGAAACATTGCTACAGAAGAAGCAAAAAACTACTACAGAAGGAAAAACTACTACGCAGAACAACAAAATACTACTACACAAGAAAAAAAACTACCACAGAACAAAACAAACTACTACTACAAGAAGGAAAAAAAAAACATTACAGAAGAAATACTACTAGGGAAGAAAAAATACTACAGAAGAAAAAAACTACTAGAGAAGAAAGTACTACAGAAGACAAACTACTACAGTACAGAAGACAAACTACTACAGAAGAAGACAAACTACTAAAGAAGAAGACAAACTACTACAGAAGAAAAAAGTACTACAGAAGAAACAATTACTTCAGAAGAAGAACAAAATACTGCAGAAGAAAAAAAATACTACAGAAGGAAAACAACTACTACAGAATAAAACACTACTACAGAACAAACTGCTACAGAAGAAATACTACTTCAGAAGAAGACAAACTACTAAAGAAGACAAACTACTATAGAAGACAAACTACTAAAAAAGAAGACAAACTACTATAGAAGAAGACAAACTACTGGAAAAAACTACTACAAAAGAAAACACTACTACAGAAGAACAAACTACTACTGCAGAGGAAGAAAAACTACTACTTAAGAAGGAAAAAACTACAACAGAAGACGAAAACTACTACTAAAGAAGGAAAAACTACTACAGAAGAAGAAAAATTACTACTACAGAAGAAAAATTACTACTACAGAAGGAAAACTACTACAGAAGAAAAATCTACTACAGAAGGAAACGCTAACAGAAGAAAAATACAACTACAGAAGAAAAAAAAACTACTACAGAAGAAGAAAACCTACTACTACGGAAGGAATAACTGCTACAGGAGAAGACAAATTACTACAGAAGGAAAAACTAAAGAAAAAGAAAGAAAAAAAAAACAAGAAAAACCTACAGAAGAAGAAGAAAACTAGTACAGAAAGAAAAGCTATTACAGAAGAAAAACAACTACTACAGACGGGAAAACTACTACAGAAGAAAACAAAAACTACTACAGAAGGAAAAACTACTGTAAAAGCAAAATACAAGCTAATACGGAAGGAAAAGCAACTACTACAGACGAAGAAAGCTATCGAAGAAGAAAAAAACTACAGATGAAAAACTACTATAGAGCAGAAAAAGAAAAAAAAAACTACTACAGAAAAAGACACATACTTCAGAAAAAAAGCTACTGAGGAAGAAGACAAACAACTAAAGAAGAAAAACTGCTAAAGGAAAAAATCTACTACGGAAAAAGTTTACTACAGAAAAAGAAAAACTGCTACAGAGAAAGAACTACTAAAGACGAAAAACTACTAAAAAAACTACAAAAGAACGAAAACTACCAATGAACAAGAACTACAACGGAAGTAAAACTACTACAAAAGAAGAAAACGCTAAAAAGATGAAAAACTACAGAAAGAAAAAACTACGGAAGAAAAGAACTTTTGCAGAGGAAGAAAAACTGCCTCTTTAGAAGAAAAAAACTACTACAGAAGGAACCGCGAACACAGAAGAAAAAAAACTACTAAAGAAGAAAACGAATACAGAAGAAACAAATACAGAAGAAATAATACTACAGAAGAAGAAAAACTACTACAGAAGAAATACCACTTCAGAAGAAAATACTAGAGAAGAAGAAAAAAAAATACTACAGAAGACAAAGTACCACAGAAGACAAACTACTACAGAAGAAGAAAAACTACTACTACTACTTAAAATGGAAAAAACTACTATAGAAGAAAAACTACTACAGAAGAAAGAAAAAACTACTACAGAAGAAGAAAAATTACTGCTACAGACGGTAAAACTACTACAGAGGAATTAAAAATCGCTACAGATGAAGAAAACACTACTACAGAAGAACGACTACTACAGAAGAACGACTACTATAGAAGAACGACTACTACAGAAGAACGACTATTACAGAAGAACGAAAAAAAACTACTACAGAAGAACAACTACTACAGAAGAACGACTACTACAGAAGAACGACTACTACAGAAAAACTACTACTACAGAAACAACTACTACAGAAGAACGACTACTACAGAAGAAACGACTACTACAGAAGAACGACTACTACAGAAGAACACTACTACAGAAGAACGACTACTACAGAAGGACTACTACTGAAGAACAACTACTACAGAAGGACTACTACAGAAGAACGAAAAAAAAACTACTACAGAAGAAAAAAGTACTTCAGAAGACAAACTGCTACACGAGAAGGAAAAACTACTACAGAAGACAAACTACAACAGAAGACAAACTACTAAGAAAACAAACTACTAGAGAAGAAAACCAACTACTATAGAAGAAAAGCTACTACAGAAGAAAAAAAAAAACTAACAGAAAAACTACTATAGAAGGAAAAGCAACTACTACAAAAGAAAAACTACTACTACAAAAGAAGAAAAAACTACTACAGAAGGAAACGCAGCTACTGCAGAAGAAGAAAAAAAACTACCACAGAAGAAGAAAAAAATTATCACAGAAGAAGAAAAAGTTTATCACAGAAGAAGAAAAAAGTACTGCAGAAGAAAAAAGTACTGCAGAAGAAGAAAAAAAAAAAAACTACCACAGAAGAACAAAAACTACTGGAAAAGAAAAAATACCGAAGAAGAAAAACTGCAGAAGAAAAACTACAGAAGAAAAATGACAGAGGAAAAACGACAGAAAAGACTACAGAAGAAAATCTACAAAAGAAGAAAAATTACTATAGACGAAGAAAACCTACTACTACGGTAGGAAAAACTACTACTAAAGAAGGAAAAATTACTACAGAAGAAAGAAAAACTACAGAAGACAAATTAGTACTACAGAAGGAAAAACTACTACAGAAGAAGAAAAAATACTACTACAGAAGAAGAAAAATTACTACTACAGAAGGAAAAAAACACATACACGAGAAGAAAAATTACACCAGAAGGAAGAACTGTCACAGAAGAAGAAAAGAAAACTACTACAGAAGATAAGAAAAACTACTACAGAAGAAGAAAAATCTACTACAGAAGGAAAACTCTACACTAGAAGGAAAAAACTACTACAGAAGAAGAAACTACCACAGAAGGAAACTCTACTACAGAAGGAAAAGCAACTACTACAGAAGAAGAACAAAATATTACCACAGAAGAAAAAAAAACTTCACAGAAGAAAAAAAATATTACAGAAGAAAACTACTACAGAAGAAATACTACTACAGAAGAAAAAGTACGACAGAAGACTATTTCAGAAGACGACAAACTACTTTAGAAGAAGACAAACTACTACAGAAGAAACATTTACTACAGAAGATAAAAAAAAACACTACAGAGGGAAAAAAATCTACTACAGAAAAAAATACTACTACAGAAAAAAAACTACTTCAGAAGAAAAAAACTATTACAGAAGAAGAAAAACTGCTCCTACAGAAGGAAAAACTTACTACAGAGGAAAGAAAAACGACTACAGAAGAAACATTACTACAGAAGAAGAAAAAACTGCTACAGAAGAAGAAAAACTTCAACTACAAAAGAAAAGTCAGCACAAAAAAGTTAAAAAAAAAAAACGACCCCCTAAAAGCAAAACGCCAACAAAAACGCCAAAAACACACACTGCAAAATTTAATAAGGAACCATCACCCAAACCATGGAAAACAAGATGAACAAAGCAAAAAAAAAAAAATCAAACACGGTAACTACCAATCTACAAGGAGAAAACGAAGAAAAAGAAGAAACAAGTGGATCATAAAAGAACACAATATGGACATTTTATCATGAGCAGTGGGGAAAAGAAAAAGGAAAGGCGAAATAATAAGACCGATCAGAACTGAAAAATGACATTAAAGAAACAGCTGCAAAAGGACAACAGGAAAGAAAAAGAATGACAATACAAACGTAAAGAGTCAGCAAAAAACAAGAGAAATAGCCCCCCAAACTAGTGACTTATTTACAAGAAGAACTAAAGAAACGGCAGCAAAACACGAGGAAACGATGACAGCAACCACAAAATGAAAACATCAGAAACAACAAAATCGTGTAGAAATGAAAGGAAAAAAGGACAGAATACGAAGAAAAGGCGAACGGGAAAACAGAAGAAAGGACGAGAGACAAGGTGATGAATACGAGTCGGAAGAATCAAAAGAACAGTAGTATGAAGATCAGGAACAAGACGCTTACGGCTTCAAAATAACCCTCGGTGTTAGGGGCAATATGTGATGGGACACTGCATTTCGAGCCGTCATATGTCAGTCGTATGACAGTGCCTTTGTTTGGGCATTGCTCCTTCTAGTCCATTCAGTGATGATGTCTGCCTAACTTTCTATGTTGTCTGCCCAACTTTCTGTTTCCCCATTTTCCTCTTCCCGTGAACTGTTCTCTGGATGGCGATCTTGGTGAAGCCACGTACTTGGTTAAGTGGCCACACCATTTCAGTTTTCTTTTTCACGGTGAGCGGTAGTTTTTCACAGTGCTTCATGTACTGTGTCACTTGGGCGCATTTCTTCAATTATTAATGCCACAGGTGTATGAGAGTCGAAGGAACTATCTGAAGCATGTCGTCTCTACAGCTTGGCTCTTTTTCTGGAGTTCTGCCATCAAAGTCCATGACTCGTATGCATATGAAAGATGTGGAGCAAAGATGCATACAGTATCTTCAGTTTGTTTTTTGAGTTTGTATTTGAGCGTAATGTTTCGTTCTCTCCAAGTTGGTTTAATTTAAGCTTTACCAAAGCAGTAATTCTACGTTCTTACATGCTCTTCTGGCTTTGAACCTTCTTGGTTAATGGTGGCGCCAATGTATTCGAATTTGTTGACTGTCTCTACTAGCTGTTGACCACTGACTGTAATTGCTGCCTTGATGGGTTCTTTGCTGCTTCTCATCAGCTTCGTTTTCTCTGCGCTGATCTCCATTCCCTATGTGGTTCCCACTCGTGGGGATGCCGGGAGCTTTTTTAGTACAAATAGTATTCCCACCTGCTTGAAATTCTGTGCTAGAAATTTCTGTTTTTCTCTCATTTTTTTCTTTCTTTCTTGTTACTTTAATTTCTGCCATAGGGCATGTCCTTAGATTACGCTCGCGAATGCATTGATATGTGTACTTATTTTTTTTTCCTGTTGAAGTTTTGTATGTTTTGAAGCGGTTATAGTCCTGATATGGCTCTAAGCAGTCGGCTGGGCTTTAAACAATAATTTTTAACACATGTGGTCGATGTTTCATCTAGACCTTTCTTCACGGTGACCAGCTCCTCATTTCTTGCCAGTCTGTCCATGTCATCAGTAAACCTGAAGTAAGAAGTTCATTTAGACCTCGGCTGCTGTCAGGTTTCCCACAGTATCTCGTTTACTAGCTCTATCATTGCATCGCTGAAGTTTGTTGACAATAATTGTGCACTGTCATTGAGTCATGTGTCCTGCCGCATGGCGTCGGCGATCATGGCCCTCCATACGAATTTTATCTGTCGCTGCAAGTACATCTCTCACCCATTCGAGTCTCATGAAGAATTTCCTTACGTTTGCTACTTTAAAAGTTTCTGCGATGTTTGGGTAAAAAATTCTCAGATGTTTGGGTAAAAGATTTTGAGATATTTGGGTCCTTCAGTCGGTCCAGGCTGAACTTTAAAGAAGATATAAAAAAAACAGAGGTACCAGGTTAGTTTTGAAAGTGAACACCAGGTCATGGTCACTTCCAACATATGCAGCTGGGAACGTCCTTGTGGCTTTTTTGATCATAGATTGGAACAAGATTTTCAGTAGTATAATCAATCAGGCAATGCGGTATTCTATCAAGACACATACCCAGTCCGGTGTCGTGACGCTTTGTGCTCTCCGAGGATTTTGCAACACTTGTGTTGTAGCTGACGAACTCTTTACAGCTGTAGCCTCTCTTTGGTTTGTGTTACAAGAGAGACCACAAACTACTTTTCAGTCCTTCGGTGCGTCTGTACCCACTCTGTACCCACTTTTGCATTCCAGTCTCCCTGGATAATCAATGCAACCTTTTTGTTTTCCTTGTCGGTAATGTCTTGGAGGTCAGCGTAAAATCTTCCACCTGTTCATTATCATGATCCATTGTTCGTGCTTAGGACGTATCAGTGTGATATCGAATGCGCTGCTCATAGGCGGATGAAAACGAGTCTGCTGGATACCAAGGCACCCCAATATTTTTTCATTTACAAGGAAACCTACTCCATCCGCATAGCTGTCAAATTCTCTGCTGTAATACAAGTACATTGTCTTTTTCAGATGTACTACAGGGCTCTGCCATCTAACTTCGTAACGTTTCACAACGTGCCAGATGTACTGTTCTAAGCTACGCACAAAAAGTTAAGGATCACTTGCACAAAAATTCATAACTTTCAAAATAAGAAAGCCAATGCGTTGAAGTTTGGCAAACATTTAATTCCATGCTTTAGTGATAACGATACACAATTGCCTTCAATTTCGAGCAATCGTTTGGTGTGTACATTTGATCAAAGTGGGTACGTATCGAAATTTGATTTCCCAAAGTCATTGAAATCACAAGACAGGGCATTCTGATGCTCCCAAAAGTTCAGTAATGCGTGTAACTGCCATGGCTGTTCTGGCACTCGACGCAGCGAGTCCTCATCGAGTTGACCAGGTTGGTGAAGATCCTCTGTGGAAGCGCCTGCCACTCAGCCTGCAGCATCTGGTAGAGGTGTTGGGCATCCCTGGGAGGGGGGTGGTGTTGCTCCTCACTTTGCGATCCAGCTCATCCCCGAGGTTCTCAATCGGGTTGAGATCGGGACTGCATGCTGGCCACTCCATTCTGTTGACTCCAGACTGCTGCAGGAAGTCGTTGACCACCCTTGCCCTGTGGGGGCGAGCGTTGTCATCCTGGTAGACAGCCGTCTGTCCCATCTGCTGCAGTGCAGGCACAGCCAGCGGTCGAAGGATCTCATCCCGGTATCGGAGGCCAGTCAGGTTACCCTGTACATGATACAAGGGTGTTCTGTGGTGAAGGCCACCTTTTCTTGGACAGTGGTGTCAATAAAGCATTGCCCTGGGCGCCTCCAGACCCTCAGTCGGCCGTCGTTGTGGTTCATGGTGAAGCGTGATTCATCACTGAACAGGACCTGGGACCATTGCTGACGTGTCCACCTCACGTGACGTCTGCAGAAGGCGCGGCGTGCTGCCCTATGGGCTGGAGTTAAGCGTGGCCGTACAGCTGGGCGACGAGAACGGTGGTTAAACCCATGAAGGTGGTTCCGTATGGTGTGCTGGCTGATGTTGATGTTAGTAGCCACCTCAGCTGCCTTCGAATGATGCTGGAAGAGGCTGTTCTTGTCTGCAGGGCTTGTCGTTCAATGAGACGATCTTCACGTGGGTTTGTCTTCTTCCGTCGACCAGATCTGCGTCTTTCATGGACCCTCCCAGTGGCTGTGAAGCGTTGAATCAGTCTGACAATGACCGAGATGGACACCTGAAGTCGCCTGGCCACTTCTCGCTTGGGAACACCATCTTGGAACCATGCAACAGCTCGTCCCCTCTCAAACTCGCTCAATTTTCGTCGTGGAGGCATTGTCAGATCAGGCCTACTACTGGTGGAATGTCTTCTTATAAAGCCAAGCAAGAGACAGCATCTCACACATAAACAGCAGTGCTTGCACGTGCATAATGTTTTTTCCATCTGGCTTGTGCAATGTGTTCAGGCAGAACGTCCAAAACAAGGTCCTTTTTCGCAAGTTTCCGCTTTTACGTTTGCGGCCAAGCTCAGTAGTAGAGAATCCCGTGCAATTTTCGCACTAACACAACATCGCCCACTTACAGCTGAACAAGAATTCATAACAATTTGGCTGGACTGAGAAATAAATAACAGTAGCGAACTGAGTTTATTACGCACCTGTTTTCTCATAGTCATCCTTAACTTTTTGTGCGTAGCTTATATCGAATGTTTTTAGTTCATGGAGGTTTGAGCGAGTGTTCCAGCATTCCTTGTGGCTAGTGAACAAAATCTCTCCCACGGATTTCTGTAGAGAGGTTTCAATAGTAGAATTCTTTCTGCGTCCACAGTGGTGTGCAACGGATGGCAATGTCTCTGGTCCAGGCGACGATTCCGGTGTAAGGTCCACTGTTGCACCTTTTAGGAGTAGAGTGGTAGAATGGTTTAGACGTTCGCTGCGAATATCTAAACTCGAAGTTCCAGGGTTCGCTCCCCGTAGAGGCCTCGACTTTCCTCCTCAGTTTGACCGGAAAATCGAACAACGTCGTCTTCGGAAGGGGACGAAAAACGAGTTGGACCCGTGTGCCCTCTGGCTGCGCAGACTTAAGATCCCACGGCAGTTGAACTCGTGAAGAGCAGGGCATTGCCCGGCTGCCTTGGTAAAAACATTGGAGCGATAGGTTGATTTCCCAGGTCCCACCCCTAGAAGACAAATTGGCCTTCATACCTTATTGAAGTTTTGGTTTTTAAAAAGTGAATATGAATGTGAATTTGACGCGAGGGAGGGGGATGGGCGCCGCCCTCGCGGTGCTGGCCCCTGGAAAAGTTGGTCTCTGCCACCTCATTCCCCTACGACCTCAGGTTTGTGAAACTATCTAGGTAGGACCTCGGGACCTGGGTCAGCTCGTGGGTTTATGAACAGGCTTAAGGCTTGTGCCGTGATCATTGTGGATCTTCTCCATCACACGACACTTGTGACGTTAGAATTCATTCCGAGCGCGGAGACGTCATCTTCAGAAACTTTTGCACCGTCCATCATGCAGTAAGCCTTGGGCTTTTGAGACTTGACAGTGCCCATCTCACTCCAGGCCAATATGTGCACTTTAAAACCACATCCTCACGCCTGCTGAGGCGAGGTGCCAAAGTGGGGTCAACAGGTGAGGGATTCTGTGGGTGGATGGAGACCAGTGTGCCTGTGTAACCTACCTGTAGGAAGCAGCAGCCAGACACTGACAGTCTCAGTCCATAGCACCCTGCACCCTAAACATGGCGCACAAGGAAAGAAAAACAAGGTAAGAGGATGGTGTGGGAACCAAAGGGGGAGTGACAAGTGAGAAGAAAATCGTGGGGACTAGGTACAGGTAAACCAGCAGGACCAAGATGAAAGAATTTCGAAGAGAGACAGGCGGGAACTCTATGGGGAACAGGAGAGGGAAGCAAAAAATGAGGGGGGAGGGGAGGCAAGGTGAGATAACTCTGGAGAGACAGATATAGCAGAGAGGGAACTTCGGGAGAAGTTAAGGGATGGAACTTCAGGGAGGTGTCCAGTGAGAACTTATGGGAGGGGAACCAAAGGGAAGGATACTTCAGGGGTAAAAGGGATGGTGGAGGAAATTTGGAGAACTTGGGCGGTGGGGAACCAGTAGAATCTCTAGGAAGTAATACGAGGAAACTGAAGGTGGAGGAGTAATAGAAGGGTAAGAAGTTGGGGGGGGGGGGGGGTAGGTAGACAAGCAGAATGGACATTGGAGGAAATTTGAGATGCAAAGGGACAGAACTGTGGAAAAACTTACGGAATGGATTTTGGGGGGGGGGGGGGGGGAACTAATGGGAGAACAATCAAGAGAAAAGAGCTTTGGTGGTGAAAACCAAAGAAAGAACATCGGCAGACACAATGGGAGGAACTTTAGGAGAGGGGCACGAAAGGAGGAAACTCTACCTGAAACCAATGTTTAGGACTTTTATAAGAAACAAGTAGAGATGAACTTGTTGGGGGGGGGGGAGGGGGGGCAGCAAATGGCAGAGAGAGGGAACAAGTGGGAAGGAACTTAAAGGGAACTTCGTGAAAGGGGGAGTACAGGGGATGGAATGTCATCTTTTTTGTTCTTACCGTCGCACTCGGGGTAGATGACCTATACTACACGTCATTATTGAAGGGCCAGGAACGTTTTTGAGTCAATTTTTGAAAGGAGAAATAACCTATACTACACGTCATTATTGAAGGGCCAGGAACGTTTTTGAGTCAATTTTTGAAAGGAGAAATAACCTATTTTCTCTTACTCTTTTCTCCAATTCGTTGCCGTAACTGAATGGATAAGAGCTCAGACAACATTGCAGTTTCCTTTTGGCACGTATTTGGGGATTTGCCGATTTGCAATGGGCGGCCCAAGGAAGACAATTTCCACACGAAATTGTCGAATCTTCAGCAGGGTCTCTCTGACGACGCAGGCAAGGTAGCGACAAAATTCGCTTTGCACGTGCAAGGCAAGCCCTTTTTGAACACTACTCCAGCCAAAGTTGCCCGCAGACGAGGATAAAAAGGACCCGTTCTTGGTTCGTTTTAACCATGCTTGCAAGACGACGGATGACGGATGAGCAGCGGGGGAGAGCCCTCGCTCTGCTTGATGAAGGCCTAGCGCAGCGGGAAGTTGCTAGACGACTTGAAGTGTCGCATTCCACAATCCAGAGACTGCTGGAGCGCTTCAATGAGACTGGAGCAGTCCAGGAAAGGCGTCACACGGGTCGACCCAGAGTAACGACAAGACAGCAAGACCGCTACCTTGCCCTCTCCGTCCTGAGGGAAAGGGCATCTACTGCGGTGACCTTGAGGGGTCAGCTGAGGGACGCAACAGGTGCTAACATCAGCTGCAGCACGGTGAGAAGACGGCTACATGAGGCAAACTTGAGGTCACGGAGACCGGCCGTCCGACCCGTGCTGTCACCGGTCAACAGAGTGCGCCGCATGACCTGGGCCAGGGAGCACGTGACCTGGACAAGGCAACAGTGGGCCCGGGTCTTGTTTTCGGATGAGTCCAGGTTCACCCTGACCTTTAACGATGGCCGGGCTCGGGTGTGGCGACGTCAAGGGGAGAGGTTCGCTGACGCCACTGTCCAAGAGCATAACCGGTACGGCGGCGGGTCGGTGATGGTGTGGGGTGGCATGAGCCGTGGTACCCGGACCCCCCTGCTCCCAATTGACGGCATCCTGAACGGGGTCCGGTACCGGGACGAGGTTCTGGCGGCCGTGGCACTGCCTGCGCTTGTGGACCTTGGTCAAGGCGCCATCTTCCAGGACGACAATGCACCTGCGCATCGAGCACGCCTTGTGACCGACTTCCTGGAGCAGCATGAAGTCGTCCGTATGGCCTGGCCAGCGTGCTCACCTGACCTGAACCCAATTGAACACCTCTGGGATGTGCTCGGGAGGCGCATCAGGGACAACCACCCCCCACCGGGCACCCTGGCCAGGCTGGTCGACATCCTGCAGATCGAGTGGGCGGCCATCCCTCAGGACACACTCCGTACCCTTGTGGGGTCGATGCATCGGCGCTGTGAAGCATGCATCCAGGCTCGGGGCGGACACACGCGATATTGAAAACAGATTGGCCAAATCTGACACTTTCTGTTTTTTGAAAAGGGGGGGATGTTCCTTTAAATGCATGTGCTGTTCACTAATGGGTCATTGTGCTAATTTCTTTTTCCAAAACAGGTGTGGAAATGATGAAATAAAACATAGAATCAATTCTAAACATTGTCAATTATTTCAACTTAAAATTAGAGAGGAAGGAAGAAGTGGCCCTTAAATTATGATTAGGAGTATATGTGCTCAACATTTTTTAGGGCCTTTTTTTCCCCTTTCTTTTTTTCCCTTTTTTTCCCCTTCTTTTTCCCTTTCCTCCCTTTTCCCCCTTTCTTTCCTTTTCTTTTCCCTTTTCCCACTTTCTTTTTCCCTTTTCTTTTCCCTTTCTTTTTCCCTTTCCTCCCTTTTCCCTTTCCCCCTTTTTCCTTTTCCCCCTTTCTTTTCCCCTTTCTTTCCCCTTTCTTTTCCCCCTTTCTTTTTTCCCTTTCTTCCCTTTTCCCCTTTCTTTTTCCTCTTTCTTTCCTCTTCCCTTTTCTTTTCCCTTTCTTTTTCCCCCTTTTCTTTTTTCCCTTTCTTTTTCCCTTTCTTTTCCCTTTTCTTTTTTCCCTTTCTTTTTTCCCATTTTCTTCCCCCTCTCCCAATTCAATTTTTTCCCCTTTCTTTTTCCCTTTTCTTTTTCCCCTTTTCTTTTTATCTTTTTTTTCCCAATTCTTTTTTTCTTTACATGATGATGATTATAAGACTTAGGATGATGATCGTGATGCTTTGGAATTTCATCCAGGATTGAGACTATGTGACAGGGCTGTACTCTCTACTTACGTTTGGTATCGTAACATATCCTGACGTCAAGCAGGCTCGAGAGAGAGACACCTGTGATGTTGTACAGATGATTTGAGAAACATCCATGAACATCCATGAAGTGGATGAGACTCGACTGTGTAGTCCCAGTGAGCCCATGGCACGCTCAACTGAAGGAGAAGGGGGCAAATGGGAGGCAACTAACCACGGAAGGGAAACCAAGGGCAGGAAACTTCGGGTGGGGAACGACCAAGGAGGAACTTCAGACGGAGTAGCGGCACCAACAGAACCAGACACGACAGGTGCGATGTGTGTCCAGAGCATTCTTGACCTGGAACATGATACACAAGGAAAGAACTTTAAAGGTAAGGGAATGGGGCGCGAACCAAAGAGGGAGTGACGAGTAAGAAACGCGTGGGGAGGTGAAGTGAAAAGTAAGCGGGAACAAGATGAAAGTGTGTGTGGGTTTGTTAACCAGTCGGAGGCAACTTTTATGTGGGTAGTACCGATGGGAGTGAACTTGGTGGAAACTGGTAGATGTGAACTCTGGGGAGGAGGGGTGGGGGAGGGACTCTGGGAAGATGTTCAGGAGAGAGGGAGGGAAATCTTCGGAGAGAACTTCGGGGGGGGGGGGGGGGTAGGACCTCTGGGAGAAAGTTGGTGGAGGGGGGGGAGGGACTTGGGGGGGGAGGTAGGAATGGAGGAACTTCTAGGGAGGAGAAGTTGGGTGGGGGGGGGGGGGGAGGGGAACTCTAGGGAGAGAGAACTTGGGGGGGGGGGGAACGGAAGGAGGGAACTCTGGGGAGAACTTCAGAGGGGGGAAGGGAGGGAGGTGATGGAGGGAATTGTGTGAAGGAGTAAAACTCTGGGTGGTGATCTTGGGGGGGGGGGGGGGGGGGAGGGAGGGAAATCTGGGGAGAAATTTGGTGGGGAAATGAGGGAGGGAATTCTGGGATGGAGGGAGAACTCTGGAAAACTTGGAGGGGAGGGAGGGAACGCTGTGGAGATTTCAGAGGGGGGAAGGGACGGAGGGAATTCTGGAGGTAGGGAACTCTGGGTAGAATTTCGGGAGGGGAGGGAGGGAACGAGGGAGGGAAACTCTGGTGAAGTTAATTGTGTGGGGGGGGAGGAGGGGCAGACGACACTCTGGGGTGAACTTTGGGGGGGGGGGAGGGAGGGAGGAGGGAACTCATGGGAGGGGAGAATGAGGGGAAAAAACTCAGGAGTGAAAAAGGGAGGGAATTCTTGGAGGGAGGGAACTCTGGGGAAGAGAACCTCAGGGGGGAGGGAGGGGAGAGAATTTTAGAGAGAACTTTAGCGGGGGAATGGAGGGAGAGAAAATTCAGGGGGTTTGGGGGAAGGGAGGGAGGGATCTCAGGGGAGATCTTCAGGGTGGGAGGAAGTGAACTCTGGGGTGAACTTCAGGGGTGGAGGGAGGGAAGGAACTCTGAGAACTTTAAGGGGAAAGGGGAGAGAACTCTGGGAAGAACTTCAGGGGGGAAGGGAGGGAGGGAATTCTGCTGAGAACTTCAAGGGGAGGGAACTCTGTGGAGATCTTCTGGGTGCGGGGATGGATGGATGGATCTCTGTGGTGAAATGAGGGAGACATTCTGGGATGGAAGGGAACTCTAGGGAGAACTGGGGGGGGGGGGGGAGGAGAGGGAAGGAACTCCCGGGGGAACCTTCGGTGGGGGAGGGAGGGAGGGAACTTAGTGGGGAGGGAACTCTGGGGAGAACTTCAGGTAGAGGAAAGAGGGAATTCTGTGAGGGAACGAACTCCAGGGAGAACTTTGGGGGGAGGGAGGGAGGAGGATCTCAGAAGAGAGAAGGGAGGGAGGGAACTCTAGGGAGAAAGATTCTGGGGAAATAAGGGAGGGAACTCTTGGAGGGAGGGGAACTCTGGTAAGAACTTCAGGGGGCAGGGAGGGAAGGAATTCTGTGGAGAACTTCAGGGGGGGGGGGGGGGGGGTAGGGGGGGGGGGGGAGGGAGGGGGTGGGGGGGGGGGGGGGGGGGGGGGTGGGGGGGGGGGGGGGGGGGGTGGGGGGCGGGGGGGGGGGGGGGTGGGGGTGGTGGGGGGGGGGGGTGGGAGTGGGGGGGGGGTGGGGGGGGGGGGGGGGGGGTGGTGGGGGGGGGGGGGGGGGGGGTGGGGGGTTTGTGGGGGGGTGGGGGGGGGGGGGGGGGGGGGGGGGGGGGGGGGGGGGGGGGGGGGGGGGGGGGGGGGGGGGGGGGGGGGGGGGGGGGGGGAAACTTGGGGGGAGGGATGGACTCTGGGGGAGGACTTAGGGGGTGAGGGGGAGAACTCAGGGGAGAACTTGGGGGGGGGGGGTTATGGAGGGAGGGGACTCTGAGGTGAGGGAAGACTCAGGGGAGGAGAACTTGGGGGGGGGGTTATGGAGGGGGGACTCTGAGGTGAGGGAAGACTCAGGGGAGGAGAACTTGGGGGGGGGGGGTTATGGGGGGGGACTCTGAGGTGAGGGAAGAAACTCAGGGGAGAACTTGGGGGGGGATTATGGAGGGGGGGGGGACTCTGAGGAGAACTTTGGGGAGCAGGGAGGGAACTCTGTGGAGAACTTCAGGGGGAAAGGAAGGGAGGGAACTCGTGAGAACTTCGGGGGGAGGGAGGGAGGGATTTCTGGGAGGGGGAGGCAGGGAGGAAACTTGGGGAGAATGTCGGAGAGAGAGAGGGAGGTAACTCTGGGGAGAACTTCGGGGATTGGGGAGAGGGAGGGAGGGAATTCTGGGTGGGTGGGTGGGGGGAACTCTGGGAAGAACTTCAGGAGGGGAAGTGAGGGAGGGAACTCTGGGGAAACCAGTGGAGGGGAAGGGAGGAAGGGAACTTTGGGGAGAACTGAAAGGGGGGGGGGGGGATTTGAGAACTTCAGGATGGGAGGGATGGAAAGTCTGTGGAGAACGTCATGGATGGAAGGGAGGGAACTCTGTGGATAACTTCAGAGGGGGAAGGAACTGTGGGGAGAACGTCAGTGGGAGGGAGGGAGGGAGGGAACTCAATGGTACTGGTGGAAGGGTGAGAACTTCAGGCGGGTGGTAGGGGGAGAAGGGAGAGAGAGCCTTAGAGAGAGAGGGTACTCTGGGGCGATTGTCAGGTGGAGGGAGGTAACTTTGAGAATTTTGGGGCGATTGTCAGGTGGAGGGAGGTAACCTTGAGGAGAATTTCAGGAAGGAGGGAACAAGCAACATTAATAGGAAATTTTATGAGGAAAGAGAAATTAGAGCACCTGGTCACAACAAGAAAGCTAGACAACACACACACACTCGCACACACACACACACACACACTCACATCACACACACACACATACACACACACACACAGAAGCAAACGCACAGGATGCAGGAAGCTGGTGGATAGGGTGAGGCAGTCAAAGGGTTACGTTTTTGCGGTTGGTGGATAGGATTTAGAGATCAAAGGGTTTAACTTCATGGATGGGAGGGAGAGAACTTCAGCGGGACGGGGGAGGGGGGGGAGGGAGAGAGGGAGGGTACTCTGGGGAGAACTGAAGGGAGAGGGGGGAACTCTTGGGAGAACTTCAGGAGAAGAGGAGGGAGGGAGGGAACACATCAGGGGTAGGGAGGGAGGGGGAAGGTGCACAGAGATGTACACACACACACACACACACTTAATCACACACACACACACACACACACACACACACACACACACACACACACACACACACACACACACACACACTCTCTCTCTCTCTCACAAATGATGAATTTAATCAATCGCTGTCCAGGCTTACTACTAACCAAGTTCTATAACTCATACACTACACAACAAGCGTCGTTTAACACGACTTACTTCCCCCAGTCCACGTGTTTGCTCTAAGCAAGGGGCGTAGAACAAAGCAGTCAGGGAAAAAATGGACACCATCTCAGGAGATATTGCCAACCCTGGGAAAAGTTGACGTTTGTCTGGGATCTGAAGTTTTCTTTCCAGTTCCTCTCTAAGGAAAACCTCAGGTGGGAGGGAGGGAACTCTGGGGAGAACTTCAGGGGGAGAGAGGGAACTCTGGGAAAAGTGAAAGAGGGAGGGGGAGAGGGAAGGACCTCTGGGGAGAACTTCAGGGGGAGGGAGGGAGGGAGAGAACTCTGGGAAGAACTGCATGGGGGGAGGGGGGGGGAAAGGAGGGAGGGAACTCTGGGGGAAAATTTCAGGGGGGAAGGGAGGGAACTGTGGATAGTTTGTTCAGGTGGGAGCGGGCAGGAAACTTTGGGAAGAACTTCAGGGGTAGGGAATGAGGGATTGAATTCTGAGAACTGGATGGTGGGAAGGGAGGGGGAAGTGAACTCAGGGATGGGAGGGAGGGAACTCTGGGGAGAACTTAAGGGGGGAGGGAGAGAACGAGGGAGGGTACACACATGTACACTAAAAAAACATACGCGCGCGCGCGCGCGCGCGCACACACACACACAACACACACGTACACACACACACACACACACACTCACAAACACACACACACCACACACACGCACACAACACACACCACAACACACACACACATCACCACACACACACACACACACACACACACACCACACACACACACACACACACAAATGAGGAATTTAATTGATCACTGTCCAAGCTTATCTAACCAGGTTCCATAACTCACACACTACACAGCAAGCGTCGTTTAACACGACTTACTTCCCCTAGACCACGTATCGGCTCTAGAGCTGGATCGTTAAGACAAAGCAGTGAGGGAGAGATGGATACCATCCTGAGAGATAATGTCAACCCTTGGAAAAGTTGACGTTTGTGGTCTTAAGTTTTTGGTTTTGTTTTTCTTTTCTTTTTAATTGTTTTTGGCCACTAGTTCAGTTGTTAGAGCGCCATGGTCATAATTCAGGGGGATGTGGGTTCAAAGTCTGAATAACTTGAACAAATTCTGTCAGACTGGCCACTTTTTATTTATTTTATTTTATTTCATTTTATTTTATTTCATTTCATTTTATTTTATTTTCTTTTATTTTCTTTTATTTCATTTTATTTATTTAATTTTATTTTATTTTGTTTTATTTTATTTATTTTATTTTATTTCATTTTATTTTATTTCATTTTATTTTATCTATATTTTTAGCTCAATGCATTCAACCCTCAGGCTGCACAGTTTCTTTGTTCTTAGCGCTCCGCCTGGCTCTTGTGACAAAGCCATGGAGTCCAGATCTGATATCTAGAGTTCAGTCTCAACCTGCAGCATAAAAACTGGCCTGTTCACTGTCCATCATTTTCTCTCTTTCTCTCTCTCTCTCTCTCTTTCAAACGTCCTTTTATTCATTTTAAATAAGTAATAAAATCAAACCAAACACAAAAGAGCAAAGCCAAATTGTAATCATGTCAAAAGAACAGATCTGAAATCGTGTAAATTATTTATACATGTAAAATACAACCTGTCTGGGATTTAAAGTTTTTGTTTTTGTTTTTCTATTTATTTGTTTTTGGCCACTAGCTCAGTGTTTAGAACGCCATGGTTATAACTCGGGGGTTGTGGGCTCAGATCTTGAATAACTTGAACAAACTTTGTTGGGCGGGCCACTTTTTATTTGATTTTATTTGATTTGATTTGATTTTATTTGATTTTATTTCATTTCATTTTCTTTTTTCTTTTCCTTTATCTATATCGTTAGCTCAGTGCATTCAAACCGTAGGGCTGGACACAATTTCTTTGTTCTTAGCGCTCCGCCTGGCTCTTGTGGTAAAGCCATGGAGTCCAGATCTGATATCTAGTGTTCAGTCTCAACCCGCAACATAAAAACTGGCCTGTTCACTGTCCATCATCAACATTTTCTTTCTCTCTTCAGGGGGGGGGGGGGGGGAGGGAGGGAGGGATCTGTTGGGAGATCCTCAGGAGGGGAAAGGAGGGAGGGAATTCTGGGGAGAACTTCATTTTAAATACGCAATACTGTCAAAGGTAAGACATAAGAGCAAAGCGAAATTGTAATCATGTCAAAGAACACATTTGAAATTGTGTAAATCACCCCCCCCCCCCCCCTCCAGTATAATACGACCTGTCCGTATATCTACGTAAAATGCAGTCAGCAATAGTGTCCATCTTAATGTTTCCGTCATTCTGGTAATGCCAGCATAGTGTGGCATATGTTCTGATACTCCCTTTCCATTGTTCTCTTACCTTCCCGATTTGCACGACCCTGCCGGCGTACAGGATTTTTGCACATGCTTAAGGAGTCTGCCAAAACAGAGAGCACATTGGGTGGAGCGTATATGGGATTGTCTGAATATGAGAAAATCTGTGATGAACTTGCAGGAAGCTGGTGGATAAGATCAGGAAGTCAAAGGGTTAAAAGATTTTGCGGTTGGTGGATGGGATGCGGGGGTGAAAGGGTTAACTTCAAAACGTAATTCACGACACAGACCCTTTATTTGTTTAAAAGCACACACGTGAATATACGTTTTAAGAGATAACAAATAAACGCACTCATACACACATACATGTACGTCCACACACACACGCTCAGGCACATACAAACATACACAACCAGAACATACACACACATACACGCACACGCACACGCACGCACAAACGCACACACACACACACACACACACGCAAACACACACACACACAAACACACACACGCAAACGCACACACACACACACACACACACGCGCACGCGTGCGCACACACACCCAAATACACGTACATGCACACACACTCATACACATACACACACGCACACACACACACATGCAAACACACACACGCAAGCACACACACGCATACACACACACACACGCACACACACCCAAACACACGTACATGCACACACACTCATACACATACACACACGCACACACACACACACATGCAAACAACACACACACACACATCACCACCACCACCACTCACACTCACACACACACACACACACACACACAACACACACACACACACACACACACAGAGAAATAACATGCATGCGCGCGTGCACACACACACACACACACACTCACATTCACATAACTCATATCCTCTCCCTCCAACACACGCACACATACACACACAAACACACACACACATACACACACAAACACACACACACATACACACACAAACACACAAACACACACACATACACACACAAACACACAAACACACACACACAAAATACACAAACACACACACATACACACACAAACACACAAACACACACACATACACACACAAACACACAAAACACACACACACATACACACACACACGCACGCACCCACACGCACACAAGCACGCACCCACCCCCCCACACACACACATACACACACAAACACACACACATACACACACAAACACACAAACACATACACACACAAACACACACACACATACACACACATACACACACACACACACGCACGCACCCACACGCACACAAGCACGCCACCCCCCCACAAAAACACACAACCACACATACACAAACGCACAAACCACACAAACACACACACAACACAAACACACACACATACACACACAAACACACACACACATAACACACACAAACACAAACACACACACACATACACACACAAACACACAAACACCACACACACAAACACACAACACACACACATACACACACAAACCACACAAACACCACACACAATACACACAACAACACACACAAACACCACACACACACACACACACGCACCACCCACACGCACACAAGCACGCACCCCCCCCCCCACACACACACATACACACACACACACAAACACACACACACAACACACACAAAACACACAAACACATACACACACAAACACACACACACACACACACACACATACACACACACACAACACACAACACACACACCCACCACACCACACACTACACAAGCACGCACCCCCTCACAACACACACACACATACACAAACGCACAAACACACACACACATACACACACAAACACACACCACATACACACACAAACATACACACACACACATACAACACAAACACAACACACACACACACATACACGCACGCACGCACGCACCCACACGCACACAAGCAACCCCCCCCCCCACACACACAACACACACACACACACATACACAAACACACATACACACACACACATAAACATACACATACACACACAAACACACAAACACACACACACATACACACACACACACGCACGCACCCACACGCACAAGCACGCACCCCCCCCCCCCCCACACACACACATACACACACAAACACACACACACATACACACACAACAACACACAAACACATACACACACAAACACACACACACATACACACACAACACCACGCACCACCCACACGCACACAAGCACGCACCCCCCCCCCCACAAAACACCCACACACATACACAAACGCACAAACACACACACACATACACACACAAACACACACACATACACACACAAACACAAACACACACACACATACACACACACACACATACACACACGCACGCACGCACCCACACGCACACAAGCACCCCCCCCCACACAAACACACACACACATACACACACAAACACACAAACATACACACACATACACACACAAACACACATACACACACACAACACACACGCACGCACCCACACGCACACAAGCACGCACCCCCCCTCCACACGCACGCACCCACACGTACACACACACACAAACACGTGCTAATCAAATCACATCCTCTTCGTGTTTATCTCGATGTATTCTAGAGCAGGACACTACTATGGCAGAGATTTGAAATCAAGCCTAACTTCATGAAGAACCACTCCCCACAAATGAGGCATTGCCCCCTGGGGTACTCACAGATCCATCGTTTGGGACGAAACGTGGAGAATGATTTGATCTCTTCTCCACTTCTGTCAAATTTCCACTGTCAGAGAAAAAACAGGCAGAGAAATAGGAGGCGGGCAAACAACCGTCATAAACAGAATTAAAAAACAAAAACAGAAGCAAACAAGCAAACAAAAATACAAATAGAACTTAAAGCATTCCAACAAACAAACGAACAAGAAAGAGACAAGGAGGGGAAAAAACGAAGAAAGACCCCCCCCCCCCCCACACACACACAAAAAAAAAAGAAAGAAAAATATAAAGGATGCGTACATACATTAAACGAACGAACAAACCAACCAGCCAACCATTGAATATTGAAACACATAAACCAACCGACCAACAGCCAACGAACCATCCAACGAACCAACCAACAAACAACGAACGAACGAACGAAACGACCGGCCGACCGATGCTCAAAAACAACCAAACAAGCAAACAACAACAAACAAAAACGAACGAACGAAACAACAAACAACAAACAAACAAATAAAGAAACAAACAATCAGACAGACAAACAAAAAACAAACAAATAAACAAACAAACAAACACATAGACAAAGAAACATGCAAACAGACAAAAACAAACGAATGAACGAACAAACGAACGAACAAAAACAAAAAAAAATAAACAGAACAAAACCCAAGACATACAAAAAAGAAAAAATAAAGAGTGATAGATGTATACAATCATTTACATATGAATTGAACGTCAATGAATGAATCATGGAGGTGAATCTTTCTTTTCAAAGTGTTTGATCGTCTAAGAGCTCACGCCAAATTCTCCATCATGGGCTATTCTATGTGGAAAGGGTAATTAGAGCACCTGGTCACAACAGGAAAGCTGGAGGGAAAGAGAACACCAGGAGACCCAGTAAGAAAATGTTGGGCGGACTTGCAGGGTGGATGAGGACAGAGAGGGTGGAAGATGTACTTGCGGCGACAAGGGACAGATGCATATGGAGGGCCATGATCGCCAACGCCATGCGGCAGGGTACACGATGATGATGATGGGAACCTTCCAAATGCCACACAGCACTCGATAAAACCTGTAACAATATTTAATTGAAGTTAGCCACAGCCGAGGAGTAGGAGGAGGAAACTTCGAAGTAAGTTGAACTGTGGTTTTGTTTGCTTGTTTTTTGTTTATTCATTTTTCAGTCGTCGCAAGCGTAGATTACAAAGTGACTTTAAAGCTCCCAAATCGCTGGAATTTGAAAACTAAACCAATGTGACCGCCGACGTTCAAGCAAAGAGGAACCAGGAATACACAAAAATACGACAACGCGTACTGAAATCCTTTACTCCCGCACCCTATGCACCAACTGCAAAAACATAACCCTTTGGCCTCACCCTATCTACCAACTGCAACGTAACCCTTGACTCTTCACCTATCTACCAACTGCAAAAACATAGCCCTTTGACTCCTCACCCTATCTCCAACTGCAAAAACATAGCCCTTGACTCACCTATCACCAACTGCAAAAAACATAGCCCTTTGACTCACCTTATCCACCAACTGCAAAACAAGCCTTGACTCTCTCACCCTATCTCACTGCAAAAACTAGCCTTTGACTCCTCACCCTATCTACCACTGAAAACATAGCCTTGACTCACCTTATCCACCAACTGCAAAAAATAGCCCTTGACTCTCTCACCCTATCACCACCACGTACCTTTGACTCATATCCTATCCACGAACTACGACAACTTAACCCTTTGACTCCTTCACCCTATCTACCAACTGTAAAAACTTAACCCTTTGATTCCTTCACCCTATCCTCTAACATTCTGCATCGTAATCAATGATAGCAAAGCAAAACCTCTAGCCTTTGACTCCCTCGCCTATCCACAAGCATTCTGCATCATTATAAATGGTAGTAAAGCAAAAACTTAATGCACATGCACATGACCAAATGAAAGAAATGAAAGCACATGCATTCGTACACACACACACACACACACACACACACACACACCACACACACACACACACACCACACACACACACACACACTCTCTCTCTCTCTCTCTCTCTCCCCTCTCTTCTTCTATGTCCTTTCTCTCTCTCTCTCTCTCTCTCTCTCTCTCTCTCTCTCACACACATACACACATACACATACGTACATGCATGATGTAATTATTTTGTTGGTAAAAATTTGATGTTCACCCTATGAAGTGATGATGATGATGCATAATGTTGTGTATGTGCATGCCTGTTTTTATCTCTTCAATTGTACAGATATAGTCTTCAGAAGGGATTCATGCTCATGAAGAAAATATAAAAGAAACTACATCCATCAAATGTTTAATTCGTCTCACAGTCAAAGTTAACTCGCATGAATTTATACTAAGTTTTGTTTTCACGTGTATGGCGCTTGTACGGTTTTCCGTACGGGTATGTTGTAAATTACAATTTATTATTAGAAAGAATAATGGCCCTCCATTTTTCAGTTCTTGTATAGCAACTGCACTCATGCTAGATAGGCATGCAAACCGACAGAAATGAAGGACGGCAGTGTTCAACAAAGTTGGCAGGTTTTCGTACATTATCAGTTCTTATAGAGACTAGGAGAGAGGGTTGATGATGTTAGTGGTAATTGTGCGGTAATCAAATTGTACAGCCATCAGACTATACCATAGATGACAGGAAGTCAAAAAATGCCACTCAGAATCAACAGCAAACAAGGTGACAGGCTGTTAGTTAACATGGCAGACAGCAGCAACTACATCGCCTCATGTGTTACAGGATCGTCATGTGAATTCTAAGATAACCGAGACAAGCCTTGCATATTGATGGCACTGGGAAACTGATGTGAAATTGATGGAGACTCCAGGGATACGAGAAGACTGATATTTGTGCAGAGAACCATTAATAAAACATTTTCCATGGGAAGAGTCCCACGTTTCCTGTCTTCAACTATAATTTTGTGTGTCAGGGACATGGCAGACGAAACACCAATAAAAGACTATGAGTGATGAATCAGAGGGTTCTTTCTCTTTTCCAGCCAACCCTGCTGTGTCCCTTCTCTGAGTTTCTGTCATTATCATACTGCTTCTTTCCAGCCACCATCCTTCTCAGTTTTTCTCAATCCCTGTTATGGATACGTTCTTTTTCTTCAACCACTGACTGCTCTCTCCTACCCACCTCTCTATAAAATGTCTATTTTCTTTCGCTGTGCCTTGTGGTCAGCATGAAAATGGGTCTTAGATTGTTTAAGAAATTTGGGTTTAACGCTCTTCAATCGAAACATCAGGCTATATCAGTTTGAATCAGCATATACTTATGTTTAATAATGTTCGGATTTATTAAACTGAAAATGTTAAAACACAATTAGCAAACCTGAATTAAAGAGCTGTTTTCAGAGTGAAGTGAGCCGTCATTTGCTTCAGAATCTATGTTGGACTGCGCCGATGAAAAACGCGAAGATTGATAATGGTTCAGTTTCAGTGTCAGTGTCAATGTCTCAAGACAACAATTGTGTACTTAGAATAAAAGAACTGTTAGCTCAATAGACAAGAGGTCCATGACGATAATGCAAGGGTTGTGAGTATGACCATCAGACGGGGCCAGAGATCTTTTTAAAGAGATCATTAGTTCAGCTGGTTCATCTATCTATCTATCTATCTATCTATCTACTACTATCTATCTATCTATCTATCTATTCTATCTATCTATCTATCTACTATATCTATCTATCTATCTATCTATCTACTACTACCTACATCTATCTATTATCTATCTATCTACCTATCTATCTATCTATCTATCTATCTATTGCATAATCTTGTGTTGCTAATTCAGTTTCCAAAATTGAATAATATTGTTTAGATTACGCACATGTGTATTTATCAACAGTTTTACAGCTGTGCTAGCATGGCTGTCATTTTAATCAGTCTTTAATAATTAGCAGGATTGGGTGTCTGGATAAAGACAGCTAATAGGAGTGTTGACGGTATTTGCTGTCGATGTGTTTGATTTTTGTTTAAGAAAGTTGTTAGGCTTTTAAAGACCAAGTTTTAGTCCATGGTTAACACAACATGAATATGGATATGTTTGAAGACAGCTGTCAGTTTTCATAGATGGATTGTGGAAAAAAAACCCCAACTTTGCTTGCACTTTAAGATAGATCACTGCTAGTGTTTTTTGTTCAGTGCTGTCGTTTTTTTCCCCTCGTAATTATTAAGGCTGGTGGTTTGACATATTCGTATATTAGGCCATGTAGTCCATGTTAATGTCAGCGAGCATAGCATGCCATAAAACTATTATTTAATTTTCCCTCATTGGTCAGATGAGCTCCCAACACAATCAAACTTACTCCCCCTGAATTCACCATTATGAGCACTTTCCAAGACTGACAGTACCATCGATAAAATCAATAAGAACTCTTAAACAAATTGAGTCACAGCCAAGTGCTAGGAGAAAACCATAAAGTAAGCTGGACAGTTTCAAGTGGTTCAGTCACAAGTCCAGACTACAAAGTGACTTTAAAAATCCTAGGTCACTGGTGTTGCGAAAAGCAAAATTTTGTTTTATAGGTAACATGTGAACATTTCTCTTTATTTAGATGCTGTCTGGCTGTGTGGCTTTGATATGTTGTTGTTATTTTCGGGAATGGGTGGTGGAGTAGAGACAATGTGGCAGATTATTATTACTACTATATCTTATTTTTATCAGCTATCTATCTATCTTTTACTATCTATCTATCTATCTATCTATCTATCTATTCTCGTCTGTCTATCTATCTATCTATCTACACATCTACCTACCAGTCTGTCTATCTGTCTGCCATTCTGTCTGTCTGTCTGTCTCTATCTATCTGTCTGTACATCTGTTTGTCTGTCTATCTATCTAATTTATCGAACATATCTAGATGTATTTATGTGTGTGTGTGTGTGCAATAAAGAGAGACAGAGATAGAGCGAGTGAGAGAGGGGAAAAGAGAGAGAGAGAGAGAGCGTGTGTAAATGTATCTGCGTTCATAGTTTCTATGTGCTTTTGTGTATGTGCTAGTGGTCAGACTATAATTCTTTTCTTAGTAAAAAGTTTATGTTTAGCTAACAATAAATGGCTATTGATGATGATTTATATGAAATGTATGTGCATGCCTATTTCTATCTTTTCAATTATCCAGGTAAAGTCTTCAGAAATGATTCATGCTCATAAAGGAAACATGATGGAAACTACATCCATCAAATGTACAATTCTTCTCTGTGTCAAAGTTAAAACTTACGTCGAATTCATACTATTATTGTTTTCACACGTATTCCGCTTGTACGGCTTTCTGGTTGGGTATATTGTAAAATTACATTTTATTGATAAAAGAAAATTAATAATGGCCTTCCACTTTTCACTTCTTGTTTGGCAACTGTACTCGCGCTAGAGCATGCAAAGCATAGAAATGAAGGATGGCAGCGTTGAACAAAGTTGGCAGGTTTTCGTAAAATTCAGTTCTTATAGAGACTAGGAGAGAGGGTTGATGATGTTAGTGGTAATTGTGCGGTAATCAAATTGTACAGCCATCAGACTATACCATAGATGACAGGAAAGTCAAAAAATGCCACTCAGAATCAACAGCAAACAAGGTGACAGGCTGTTAGCTAACATGGCAGACAGCAGCAACTACATCGATTATGTGTTACAGGATCGTCATGTGAATTCTAAGATAACCGAGACAAGCCTCGCATATTGATGGCACTAGGAAACTGATGTGAAAATGACGGAGACTCCAGGGATGTGAGAAAATTGATAGTTGTGCAGAACGCCAATAAGAGACTATGAGTGATGAATCAGAGGGTTCTTTCTCTTTTCCGCTGTGTCCCTTCTCTGAGTTTCTGTCATTATCATACTGCTTCTTTCCAGCCACCATCCTTCTCAGTAGTTTCTCAATCCCTGTTATGGATACGTTCTTTTTCTTCAACCACTGACTGCTCCCTCCCACCCACCTCTCTATTAACTTTCTCTCGTTTTCTTTCGCTGTGCCTTTTGGTCAGCATTAAAATGACTGTCTGAAATGTTAGCTATCAAGGGTCTTAGGTTGTTTAAGAAATTTGGGTTTAACGCTCTTCAATCGAAACATCAGACTATATCAGTTTGAATCAGCATATACTTATGTTTAATAATGTTTGGATTTATTAACTGAAAATGTTAAACCCTGTATATGTTCTGTCTTGTCTATGTGTGTGTGTTTGGTCAGTTCAAGAATAAAAGACTATGTCAATCTTGAACATAAGACCAATATATTGTATGTATTCTCTCCTCTCTCATAGTTGTGTGTAGGGTAGTTGCAGAGTATAAAGATAGGCTTGGGCGCTCCTTTTTTGAGGAGTGTTCTGAGCTTACTGTGTTTGTACTTTGTATCTGCTGCTATGCTAACTGAATGGGTAGCGCAAACTGTGTTAGATTTGAAAGTTCTATACAACATGGGAGATAATTCTCAAGAGTTATGTCCTTTGATTATATTATAAAATTCTCCCTGCTTACCTCTTATTTCTTTGGTAACAGCAAGCCTGAATTAAAGAGCTGTTTTCAGAGCTGAAGTGAGCCATCATTTGCTACAGAATCTACGTTGGACTGTACCGATGAAAAACGCGAAGATTGATGATGGTTCAGTTTCAGTGTCAGTGTCAATTTCTCAAGACAACACTTGTGTACTTGGAATAAAAGAACTGTTAGCTCAATAGACTAGAGGTCCATGACGATAATGCAAGGGTTGTGATTATGACCATCAGACGGGGCCAGAGATCTTTTTAAAGAGATCATTAGCTCAGCTGGTTCATCTATCTATCTGTCTATCTATCTATCTATCTATCTCTATCTATCTATCTCTATCTATCTATCTATCTATCTATCTATCTATCTCTATCTATCTATCTTACTATCTATCTATCTATCTATCTATCTCTATCTATCTATCTCTATCTATCTCTATCTATCTATCTATCTATCTCTATCTATCTATCTATCTATCTCTATCTATCTATCTCTATCTATCTATCTATCTATCTATCTATCTATCTATCTCTATCTATCTATCTTTATCTATCTATCTATCTATCTCTATCTATCTATTCTATCTATCTATCTCTATCTATCTATCTTATCTATCTCTATCTATCTATCTGTCTGTCTGTCTGTCTGTCTGTCTGTCTATCTGTCTGTCTATCTACCTATCTATGTGTTTGTCTGTCTGTCTGCCTGCCTGCCTGCCTGCCTGCTAGTATATATATATATATATATATGTACATATATATATTCATTCATTTGCTAGTTTTAAGTAATTGTTAGCTCATTTGGTCGAAATGCCATGTTAATAATTTAGGGTGTCATAGGCTTGAACCTCAGAAAGCAACTGGGTTTTGTTTGAATGTTTATGTCTGTTTATTGGCCAAGTATTTCACCACCAAAATACAAACTCTTCGTGACAGGCTTGACAGAACACCCTGTCAACCATGCCCACCTGACCCTTCCTTCTCTGGCACACCTCTTACTACTTTTACCCCAGTCTCACAAGAAGAAATTCTCAACACAATCAGATCCAAGTCGTTCAAAACTTGCGAACTGGATCCTCTTCCAGGTTCTCTCTACTCTGACTGTCTCCCTATTCTCCTCCCATTCATCACTGACATCATCAACACTTCTTTTCAAACTGGAACTGTCCCAGATTCTTTCAAGTCTGCTATTGTTCACCCTCTCCTCAAGAAATACAATTTAGACCCAAATGAACTGAAAAATTACCGGCCTATCTCTAATCTCTCTTGTCAAAACTCCTTGAAAAAGTTGTCCTCAACCAGCTGAACTCTCACCTGTCTGCCAACAATCTCCTCAATCCTTTCCAGTCAGCCTACTGCCAGTGCCATAGCACTGAAACTGCCCTACTACACATTCTCAACAATCTCCTCTTTGCAACTGATACTGGCAAAGTCTCTCTCCTCACACTTCTTGATCTGTCTGCAACCTTTGATACCATTGATCATGGTATTCTCCTTTCTAGACTTCATCATACTTTTGGCATCTCTGACATTGCTCTCTCCTGGTTCACTTCATATCTATCAAACAGAAAACAAACTGTTCTCATCAATGGCACTTACTCTCAACCTGCATACCTGACCTGTGGTGTTCCACATGGATCTGTCCTTGGCCCTGTTCTTTTCACTCTTTACACCTCCCCCTGTCCACCATCATCAACTCCCACTCTATAAAACATCACTTCTATGCTGATGACACCCAACTTCAAGACAGTGACTCACTTGACAATATACAGCGCCTCTTGACTCGCACCACTGAGTGTTACTCGGACATTAAGAACTGGATGACATACAATAAACTTCAGCTTAACGACGACAAGACAGAAGCTATCCTCACTGGCACCCGTCAGAAACTTTCTCAGCTGCCTCCTCTTTCTCTCCCATTATGTAACACATCAGTCCCAATTTCTGATTCAGCTAAAAACCTTGGTGTCTGCATTGACTCTACCCTCTCCATGAACAACTTTGTTTCTCAAACTGCCAGATCTTGCTACTATCACCTCCATCGTATAAGCCTGATCAGGAAATATCTCTCTGTCGAAACAACTGCAAAACTCGTTCTCTCCTTCATAATGTCTCGCATTGACTATTGCAATTCACTCCTGTCTGGTCTTCCTGCCTCCACCATTCACATCCTACAGCGCATTCAAAACAATGCTGTACGCCTTGTACTCAAAAAGAAAAAAGCTGACCACATATCTTCTCTCCTGGCACAACTTCACTGGCTCCCTGTATCAAAGCGCATACAGTACAAACTAGACACCATGTGCTACAAAAGCCTCAATAACGCAGCCCCCGATTACCTGTCGAGCCTACTTGAGATCTATCTTCCCTCACGTACCCTCCGCTCTGCCTCCGATCCTCTGACTTTTCGGTTTCCACGCACTAAGCTCAATACCTATGGTCCATGAACCTTCTCTGTTTCTGGTCCACTCTCCTGGAACAAACTTCCTCTCTCAGTCCGTCAGCAACCTACTTTTGTCTCCTTCAAGTCCGCTCTCAAAACTCACCTTTTCTCCTCTGCATAAAAACCTGACCTCACTTAACCCCCTCTGCAGCCTGCCTCCACTCGGAGGGGAATCACATCGTAATATATAATTGTATATAATATGCTCTCTATAATTTTCCATTGCTTTTATTCTTTTTATTCCCCATTTATAGCCATGCGTGTGTGTGTGTGTGTGTGTGTGTGTGTGTGTGTGTGTGTGTGTGTGTGTGCGTGCGTGTGTGTGCCTGCGTGCATATGTGTCTGTTTCAGCGCTTAGATTTGATTTTATCAAGATTTTGTGCTATATAAATATTGTAATTATTATTATTAATTATTAGATAGACGCAGTTGGTTAGAACGCCATATGTTATGGCAAGGGTCGTGGGTTTGACCCTCAAGTTGGCCACAATCGACATTTGACATGATAGCTAGAGCACTCTCAGATAATAGTGTCTTTTCTCTCTGTGAGCCTCATTCTCACATGATTATAATCAAACAGCACTATGGGTTTATTGCATAATCTTGTGTTGCTAATTCAGTTTCCAAAATTGAATAATATTGTTTAGATTACGCACATGTGTTTTTTCAACAGTTTTACAGCTGTGCTAGCGTGGTTGTCATTTTAATCAATCCTTAATAATTAGCAGGATTGGGTGTCTGCATAAAGACAGCTGATATGAGTGTTGACGTTATTTGCTATCGATGTTTTGATTTTTGTTTAAGAAAGTTGTTAGACTTTTAAAGACCAAGTTTTAGTTCATGGTTAGCACAACTAGAATATGGATATGTTTGAAGACAGCTGTCAGTTTTCATAGATGGATTGTGGAAAAAACCCCAGCTTAGCTAGCGCTTTAAGATAGATCACTGCTAGTGTTTTTTGTTCAGTGCTGTCGATTTTTCCCCTCGTAATTATTAAGGCTGGTGGTTTGATACATTCGTATATTAGGCCATGTAGTCCATGTTAATGTCAGCGAGCATAGCATGCCATAAAACTATTATTTAATTTTCCCTCATTGGTCAGATGAGCTCCCAACACAATCAAACTTACTCCCCCTGAATTCACCATCATAAGCACTTTCCAAGTCTGACAGCATCACCGATAAAAACAATAACGACTCTTAAACAAATTGAGTCACAGCCAAGTGCTAGGAGAAAACCGCACAGTAAGCTGGACAGTTTCAAGTGGTTCAGTCACAAGTGCAGACTATAAAGTGACTTTAAAAATCCTAGGTCACTGGTGTTGCAAAAAGCAAAATCTGTTTTGTAGGTAACATGTGAACATGTCTTTTTATTTAGACGCTGTCTGGCTGTTTGGCTTTGATATGTTGTTGTTATTTTCGGGACTGAGGTGAGAGGATTGGGCTGATAGGTTGACACATATGTTTTTGGTTCGGGTATCTATCTATCTATCTATCTATCTATCTATCTATCTATCTATCTATCTATCTATCTATCTATCTATCTATCTATCTACCTATCTGTCTGTCTGTCTGTCTGTCTGTCTGTCTGTCTATCTGTCTGTCTGTCTGTCTGTCTGTCTATCCATCTCTCTGTCTCTCTAACTATCTACGCATCTACCTACCGGTCTGTCTATCTGTCTATCATTCTGTCTGTCTGTCTGTCTCTATCTGTCTGTTGATCTGTTTGTCTATCTATCTAATTTATCTAACATATCTAGATGTATTTATTTGTGTGTGTGTGTGTGTGTGTGTGTGTGTGTGTGTGTGTGTGTGTGTGTGTGTGTGTGTAAGTGTGCAAAAGAGAGACACAGAGAGAGAGTGAGAGAGAGGGGAGAAAAAGAGTGAGAGAGAGAGAGCGTGTGTAAATGTATCTGCGTTCATAGTTTCTATGTGCTTGTGTGCATGTGTAGCTGTCAGACTATAATTCTTTTCTTAGTAAAAAGTTTATGTTTAGCTAACAATAAATGGCTATTGATGATGATTTATGATGAAATGTATGTGCATGCCTATTTCTATCTTTTCAATTATCCAGGTATAGTCTTCAGAAATGATTCATGATCATAAAGGAAATATGATGGAAACTACATCCATCAAATGTACAATTCTTCTCTGTGTCAAAGTTAAAACTTACGTCAATTCATACTATTATTGTTTTCACACGTATTCCGCTTGTACGGCTTTCTGGTTGGGTATATTGTAAAATTACATTTTATTGATAAAAGAAAATTAATAATGGCCTTCCACTTTTCACTTCTTGTTTTGCAACTGTACTCGCGCTAGAGCATGCAAAGCGATAGAAATGAAGGATGGCAGTGTTGAACAAAGTTGGCAGGTTTTCGTACATTATCAGTTCTTATAGAGACTAGGAGAGAGGGTTGATGATGTTAGTGGTAATTGTGCGGTAATCAAATTGTACAGCCATCAGACTATACCATAGATGACAGGAAGTCAAAAAATGCCACTCAGAATCAACAGCAAACAAGGTGACAGGCTGTTAGCTAACATGGCAGACAGCAGCAACTACATCGATTATGTGTTACAGGATCGTCATGTGAATTCTAAGATAACCGAGACAAGCCTCGCATATTGATGGCACTAGGAAACTGATGTGAAAATGACGGAGACTCCAGGGATGTGAGAAAATTGATAGTTGTGCAGAACGCCAATAAGAGACTATGAGTGATGAATCAGAGGGTTCTTTCTCTTTTCCGCTGTGTCCCTTCTCTGAGTTTCTGTCATTATCATACTGCTTCTTTCCAGCCACCATCCTTCTCAGTAGTTTCTCAATCCCTGTTATGGATACGTTCTTTTTCTTCAACCACTGACTGCTCCCTCCCACCCACCTTTCTATTAACTTTCTCTCGTTTTCTTTCGCTGTGCCTTTTGGTCAGCATTAAAATGACTGTCTGAAATGTTAGCTATCAAGGGTCTTAGGTTGTTTAAGAAATTTGGGTTTAACGCTCTTCAATCGAAACATCAGACTATATCAGTTTGAATCAGCATATACTTATGTTTAATAATGTTTGGATTTATTAACTGAAAATGTTAAACCCTGTATATGTTCTGTCTTGTCTATGTGTGTGTGTTTGGTCAGTTCAAGAATAAAAGACTATGTCAATCTTGAACATAAGACTAATATATTGTATGTATTTCTCTCCTCTCTCATAGTTGTGTGTAGGGTAGTTGCAGAGTATAAAGATAGGCTTGGGCGCTCCTTTTTTGAGGAGTGTTCTGAGCTTACTGTGTTTGTACTTTGTATCTGCTGCTATGCTAACTGAATGGGTAGCGCAAACTGTGTTAGATTTGAGAAGTTCTATACAACATGGGAGATAATTCTCAAGAGTTATGTCCTTTGATTATATTATAAAATTCTCCCTGCTTACCTCTTATTTCTTTGGTAACAGCAAGCCTGAATTAAAGAGCTGTTTTCAGAGCGAAGTGAGCCATCATTTGCTACAGAATCTACGTTGGACTGTACCGATGAAAAACGCGAAGATTGATGATGGTTCAGTTTCAGTGTCAGTGTCAATTTCTCAAGACAACACTTGTGTACTTGGAATAAAAGAACTGTTAGCTCAATAGACTAGAGGTCCATGACGATAATGCAAGGGTTGTGATTATGACCATCAGACGGGGCCAGAGATCTTTTTAAAGAGATCATTAGCTCAGCTGGTTCATCTATCTATCTGTCTATCTATCTATCTATCTATCTCTATCTATCTATCTCTATCTATCTATCTATCTATCTATCTATCTCTATCTATCTATCTCTATCTATCTATCTATCTATCTATCTATATCTATCTATCTATCTCTATCTATCTCTATCTATCTATCTATCTATCTATCTCTATCTATCTATCTATCTATCTATCTCTATCTATCTATCTCTATCTATCTATCTATCTATCTATCTCTATCTATCTATCTCTATCTATCTATCTATCTATCTATCTATCTATCTCTATCTATCTATCTCTATCTATCTATCTATCTATCTCTATCTATCTATCTCTATCTATCTCTATCTATCTATCTATCTATCTCTATCTATCTATCTATCTATCTATCTCTATCTATCTATCTCTATCTATCTATCTATCTATCTATCTATCTGTATCTATCTATCTCTATCTATCTATCTATCTATCTCTATCTATCTATCTCTATCTATCTATCTCTATCTATCTATCTCTATCTATCTATCTATCTATCTATCTATCTATCTATCTATCTATCTCTATCTATCTATCTGTCTGTCTGTCTGTCTGTCTGTCTGTCTATCTGTCTGTCTATCTACCTATCTATGTGTTTGTCTGTCTGTCTGCCTGCCTGCCTGCCTGCCTGCCTGCCTGCTAGTATATATATATATATATATATATGTACATATATATATTCATTCATTTGCTAGTTTTAAGTAATTGTTAGCTCATTTGGTCGAAATGCCATGTTAATAATTTAGGGTGTCATAGGCTTGAACCTCAGAAAGCAACTGGGTTTTGTTTGAATGTTTATGTCTGTTTATTGGCCAAGTATTTCACCACCAAAATACAAACTCTTCGTGACAGGCTTGACAGAACACCCTGTCAACCATGCCCACCTGACCCTTCCTTCTCTGGCACACCTCTTACTACTTTTACCCCAGTCTCACAAGAAGAAATTCTCAACACAATCAGATCCAAGTCGTTCAAAACTTGCGAACTGGATCCTCTTCCAGGTTCTCTCTACTCTGACTGTCTCCCTATTCTCCTCCCATTCATCACTGACATCATCAACACTTCTTTTCAAACTGGAACTGTCCCAGATTCTTTCAAGTCTGCTATTGTTCACCCTCTCCTCAAGAAATACAATTTAGACCCAAATGAACTGAAAAATTACCGGCCTATCTCTAATCTCTCTTGTCAAAACTCCTTGAAAAAGTTGTCCTCAACCAGCTGAACTCTCACCTGTCTGCCAACAATCTCCTCAATCCTTTCCAGTCAGCCTACTGCCAGTGCCATAGCACTGAAACTGCCCTACTACACATTCTCAACAATCTCCTCTTTGCAACTGATACTGGCAAAGTCTCTCTCCTCACACTTCTTGATCTGTCTGCAACCTTTGATACCATTGATCATGGTATTCTCCTTTCTAGACTTCATCATACTTTTGGCATCTCTGACATTGCTCTCTCCTGGTTCACTTCATATCTATCAAACAGAAAACAAACTGTTCTCATCAATGGCACTTACTCTCAACCTGCATACCTGACCTGTGGTGTTCCACATGGATCTGTCCTTGGCCCTGTTCTTTTCACTCTTTACACCTCCCCCTGTCCACCATCATCAACTCCCACTCTATAAAACACCACTTCTATGCTGATGACACCCAACTTCAAGACAGTGACTCACTTGACAATATACAGCGCCTCTTGACTCGCACCACTGAGTGTTACTCGGACATTAAGAACTGGATGACATACAATAAACTTCAGCTTAACGACGACAAGACAGAAGCTATCCTCACTGGCACCCGTCAGAAACTTTCTCAGCTGCCTCCTCTTTCTCTCCCATTATGTAACACATCAGTCCCAATTTCTGATTCAGCTAAAAACCTTGGTGTCTGCATTGACTCTACCCTCTCCATGAACAACTTTGTTTCTCAAACTGCCAGATCTTGCTACTATCACCTCCATCGTATAAGCCTGATCAGGAAATATCTCTCTGTCGAAACAACTGCAAAACTCGTTCTCTCCTTCATAATGTCTCGCATTGACTATTGCAATTCACTCCTGTCTGGTCTTCCTGCCTCCACCATTCACATCCTACAGCGCATTCAAAACAATGCTGTACGCCTTGTACTCAAAAAGAAAAAAGCTGACCACATATCTTCTCTCCTGGCACAACTTCACTGGCTCCATGTATCAAAGCGCATACAGTACAAACTAGACACCATGTGCTACAAAAGCCTCAATAACGCAGCCCCTGATTACCTGTCGAGCCTACTTGAGATCTATCTTCCCTCACGTACCCTCCGCTCTGCCTCCGATCCTCTGACTTTTCGCTTTCCACGCACTAAGCTCAATACCTATGGTCCATGAACCTTCTCTGTTTCTGGTCCACTCTCCTGGAACAAACTTCCTCTCTCAGTCCGTCAGCAACCTACTTTTGTCTCCTTCAAGTCCGCTCTCAAAACTCACCTTTTCTCCTCTGCATAAAAACCTGACCTCACTCAACCCCCTCTGCAGCCTGCCTCCACTCGGAGGGGAATCACATCGTAATATATAATTGTATATAATATGCTCTCTATAATTTTCCATTGCTTTTATTCTTTTTATTCCCCATTTATAGCCATGCGTGTGTGTGTGTGTGTGTGTGTGTGTGTGTGTGTGTGTGTGTGTGTGTGTGTGCGCGTGCGTGTGTGTGCCTGCGTGCATATGTGTCTGTTTCAGCGCTTAGATTTGATTTTATCAAGATTTTGCGCTATATAAATATTGTAATTATTATTATTAATTATTAGATAGACGCAGTTGGTTAGAACGCCATATGTTATGGCAAGGGTCGTGGGTTTGACCCTCAAGTTGGCCACAATCGACATTTGACATGATAGCTAGAGCACTCTCAGATAATAGTGTCTTTTCTCTCTGTGAGCCTCATTCTCACATGATTATAATCAAACAGCACTATGGGTTTATTGCATAATCTTGTGTTGCTAATTCAGTTTCCAAAATTGAATAATATTGTTTAGATTACGCACATGTGTTTTTTCAACAGTTTTACAGCTGTGCTAGCGTGGTTGTCATTTTAATCAATCCTTAATAATTAGCAGGATTGGGTGTCTGCATAAAGACAGCTGATATGAGTGTTGACGTTATTTGCTATCGATGTTTTGATTTTTGTTTAAGAAAGTTGTTAGACTTTTAAAGACCAAGTTTTAGTTCATGGTTAGCACAACTAGAATATGGATATGTTTGAAGACAGCTGTCAGTTTTCATAGATGGATTGTGGAAAAAACCCCAGCTTAGCTAGCGCTTTAAGATAGATCACTGCTAGTGTTTTTTGTTCAGTGCTGTCGATTTTTCCCCTCGTAATTATTAAGGCTGGTGGTTTGATACATTCGTATATTAGGCCATGTAGTCCATGTTAATGTCAGCGAGCATAGCATGCCATAAAACTATTATTTAATTTTCCCTCATTGGTCAGATGAGCTCCCAACACAATCAAACTTACTCCCCCTGAATTCACCATCATAAGCACTTTCCAAGTCTGACAGCATCACCGATAAAAACAATAACGACTCTTAAACAAATTGAGTCACAGCCAAGTGCTAGGAGAAAACCGCACAGTAAGCTGGACAGTTTCAAGTGGTTCAGTCACAAGTGCAGACTATAAAGTGACTTTAAAAATCCTAGGTCACTGGTGTTGCAAAAAGCAAAATCTGTTTTGTAGGTAACATGTGAACATGTCTTTTTATTTAGACGCTGTCTGGCTGTTTGGCTTTGATATGTTGTTGTTATTTTCGGGACTGAGGTGAGAGGATTGGGCTGATAGGTTGACACATATGTTTTTGGTTCGGGTATCTATCTATCTATCTATCTATCTATCTATCTATCTATCTATCTATCTATCTATCTATCTATCTATCTATCTATCTACTATCTATCTATCTATCTATCTATCTATCTATCTATCTATCTACTATCTATCTATCTGTCTGTCTGTCTGTCTGTTTGTCTGTCTGTCTATCTGTCTGTCTGTCTGTCTGTCTGTCTATCCGTCTCTCTGTCTCTCTAACTATCTACGCATCTACCTACCGGTCTGTCTATCTGTCTATCATTCTGTCTGTCTGTCTGTCTCTATCTGACTGTTGATCTGTTTGTCTATCTATCTAATTTATCTAACATATCTAGATGTATTTATTTGTGTGTGTGTGTGTGTGTGTGTGTGTGTGTGTGTGTGTGTGTGTGTGTGTGTGTAAGTGTGCAAAAGAGAGACACAGAGAGAGAGTGAGAGAGAGGGGAGAAAAAGAGTGAGAGAGAGAGAGTGTGTGTAAATGTATCTGCGTTCATAGTTTCTATGTGCTTGTGTGCATGTGTAGCTGTCAGACTATAATTCTTTTCTTAGTAAAAAGTTTATGTTTAGCTAACAATAAATGGCTATTGATGATGATTTATGATGAAATGTATGTGCATGCCTATTTCTATCTTTTCAATTATCCAGGTATAGTCTTCAGAAATGATTCATGATCATAAAGGAAATATGATGGAAACTACATCCATCAAATGTACAATTCTTCTCTGTGTCAAAGTTAAAACTTACGTCAATTCATACTATTATTGTTTTCACACGTATTCCGCTTGTATGGCTTTCTGGTTGGGTATAATGTAAAGTTACATTTTATTGATAAAAGAAAATTAATAATGGCCCTCCACTTTTCACTTCTTGTTTGGCAACTGTACTCGCGCTAGAGCATGCAAAGCCATAGAAATGAAGGATGGCAGCGTTGAACAAAGTTGGCAGGTTTTCGTACATTGTCAGTTCTTATAGAGACTAGGAGAGAGGGTTGATGATGTTAGTGGTAATTGTGCGGTAATCAAATTGTACAGCCATCAAACTGTACCATAGATGACAGAAAGTCAAAAAATGCCACTCAGAATCAACAGCAAATAAAGTGACAGGCTGTTAGCTAACATGGCAGACAGCAGCAACTACATCGCCTCATGTGTTACAGGATCGTCATGTGAATTCTAAGATAACCGAGACAAGCCTTTCATATTGATGGCACTAGGAAACTGATGTGAAAATGACTGAGACTCCAGGGATATGAGAAAAATGATAGTTGTGCAGAACTATTTGTAAAACATTTTCCATGGGAAGAGGCCAGCGTTTTCTGCCTTCAAATATAATTTTGTGTGTCAGGGACATGGCAGGCGAAACGCCAATAGGAGGCCATGAGTGATGAATCAGAGGGTTCTTTCTCTTTTCCAACCAACCCCTCTGTGTCCCTTCTCTGAGTTTCTGTCATTATCATCCTGCTTCTTTCCAGCCCTCATCATTCTCAGTAGTCTCCATCCCTGTTATGGATGTGTTCTTTCTCTTCAACCACTGCCTGCTCCATCCTACTTACCTCTCTATAAATTTTCTCTTTTTCTTTCGCTGTGCCTTTGGTGAGCATAAAAATGACTGTCGGAAATGTTGGCCATAATGGGTCTTAGGATGTTTTACAAACGTGTATTTTATGCTTTTCAGTCGAAACATTAGGCAATATCAGTTTGTATCAATATTAACTATGTTTCAAATGTTTGGATTTTTTTAACTGAAACTGTTAAATTTCAAGCCTCGTGAGCAAAGCGCAAAATTCAAAGTAGGCCATCATTTGCTGTGAAATCTACATTGGACTATACTGGTGAAAAACAAAAGAAGTGATAATGGTTCTGTTTCAGTGTCAGTGTCAGTTTCTTAAGACATTTCTGCACTTGGAATGAAATAACTGTTAGCTCAGTAGACTTCAGGGCCATGACGATAATGGATGGGTTGTGAGTTTGACCATCAATTGTCAAACAGACCTTTTTAAGGTGATCATTAGCTCGGCTGGTTCATCTATATATCTGTGTATCTATGTATCTGTGTAACTATCTATCTGTGTACCTATCTATCTATCTATCTATGTATGTATCTATCTATCTATGTATCTATCTATGTATCTATCTATGTATCTATCTATGTATCTATCTATCTATCTATCTATCTGTCTGTCTGTCTATCTATCTATCTATACATGTACATATATACGTATATATACATGAACATAAATACATACAGATGTATACATGTATATATATATTCATTTAATAGTTTTAAGTAGTCCTTAGCTCATTTCGTCAAAACGCCATGTTAGTAATACAGAGGTCATGGGTTCAAGACTAAGACAAGCCCCTGAGTTTTGTTCGTTTATTTGTTTCAGTTTAGTGGCCTGATAGACGCAGTTGGTTAGAGCTCCATATGATAAAACAAGAGTCATGATTTTGACTCTCAGGTGGGCCACAATCGACATATGGCACAATAGGTCGAGCTGTCTGAGGTAATAAGTGTCTTTTCTCTTCCTCTTTTCTCCCAGTGAGCGTCAATTTCAAATGTTTATAATCAAACAACACTATGGGTTTATTGCGTAATCTTGTGTAGCTAACTCAGTTTCCAAAATTGAATAATATTGTTTATATTATGCATATGTGTTTTATTAGCAGTTTTATAGCTGTGTTAGTGTGGTTGTGATTTTAATCAATCCTTAATGACTAGCAGGGTGTGGGTGTCTAGATAAAGACAGTAAATAGGAGTGTAGATGACATTTGCTGTCGATTATATCTGATTTTTGTTTAAGAAATCTGTTAGACTCCTAAAGATCAATTTTTAGTCTATGGTTAACACAACAAGAATATGAATATGTTTGTAGCGAGTTGTCAATTTTCATTTACGAGTCTTGGAAAAGAAAAAAACCCTTGGATATCGCTTAAGAGAAAAATCACTGTTCGTGTTTTTTTTGTTCAGTCTTCCCTTTAAATATTTTCCCTCATAAATATCAAGGTTTGTGGTTTGATACATTTGGCATATTAGGCCTTGTAGGCCATGTTGATATAAGTGATAATAGCATGTCATTAATCTGGTATTTGCCTTTTGCCTCGTTAGTCACATGAGCTCCTAACACAATCAGACTTACGCTGAATTCACCATCATGACCACTTTCCAAGTCTGACAGCATCACTGATAAAATCAATAACAAGCCTAAAACGAATTGAGTCACAGCCAAGTGGTGGGAGAAATCCACAAAGTAAGCTGGACAGTTTCAAGTGGTTCAGTCACAATCTAGAATACAAAGTGACTTTAAAAATCCCAGGTCGTTGATGTTACGAAAAGCAAAATTCTGTTTGATGAGTAATCTGTGAACATGTCTCTTTATGTGGATACTTTCTGGCTGTGTGGCTTTGATATTTTGTTGTTATATTTGGTACTGAGGTGAGAGGATTGGGCTGATAGGTTGACAGATGTCTTTTTCTTCAGGTATTTGGGCAAAGGGTGAATTCTGTACTACGTTATTGGATTAATTTTATTTCGTGAATTGAGAGAGAGAGAGAAGGATGGACAGAGAGAGAGAGAGAGAGAGAGAGAGAGAGAGAGGCAGAGACAGAGACAGAGAGAGAGAGAGAGAGAGAGACAGAGAGAGAAAGAGAGACAGAGACAGAGAGAGAAAGAGAAACAGAGAGAGAGAGAGCGGTGTGTGAATGCATCTGCATTCGTAGTTTGTATGTGCTTGCGTGCATGTGCAGCTGTCTGACTAAATTTCTTTTCTCAACAAAACGTTTATGTTTACCTAACAATAAACAGTTAATGATTAACGATGATGATTTATACTGGTGTGTATGTGCATACCTGTTTCTGTCTCTTCAAGTGTACGGATATAGTCTTCAGAAGGGATTCATGCTCATGAAGGAAACATAACAGAAACTATATCCACAAATGTTTAATTCTCCTCACAATCAAAGTTAAAACGCATGAATTTATACTATTATTGTTTTCACATGTATGGCGCTTGTACGCCGTTCAGTATGGGTATGTTGTAAAATTACGATTTATTATTAGAAAGAATAATGGCCCTCCATTTTGCAGTTCTAGTATGGCAACTGCACTCGTGGTAGAGCATGCAAAGCGATAGAAATGAAGGATGGCAGTGTTCAACAAAGTTGACAAGTTTTCGTACACTGTCAGTTCTTATAGAGACTAGGAGAGAGGGTTGATGATGTTAGTGGTAATTGTGCGGTAATCAAATTGTACAGCCATCAAACTATACTATAGATGACAGAAAGTCAAAAAAAATGCCACTCAGAATTAACAGCAAATAAAGTGACAGGCTGTTAGCAAACATGGCAGACAGCAGTGGCTACATCGCCACATGCCTTATGGGATCGTCATGTGAATTCTAAGATAACCAAGGCAAGTCTTGCATATTGATGGCACTGGGAAACTGATGTGAAATTGACGGAGACTCCAGGGATATGAGAAGAATGATATCTGTGTAGAACCATTTATAAAATATTTTCCATGGGAAGAGGCCAGCGTTTTCTGCCTTCAAATATAATTTTCTGTGTCAGGGACATGGCAGGCGAAACACCAATAAGAGACCATGAGTGATGAATCAGAGGGTTCTTTCTCTTTTACAGCCACTCCCTCTCTGTCCCTTCTCTCAGTTTCTGTCATTGTCATTTTGCTTCTTTCCAGCCCTCATCATTTTCAGTAGTCTCCATCCCTGTTATGGATACGTTCTTTCTCTTTATCCCCTCTGTGTCCCTTCTCTCAGTTTCTGTCATTATCATCCTGTTTCTTTCCAGCCCTCATCCTTCATAATAGTTTCCCATCCATGCCATGGATAAATCTTTCTCTTCAACCACAGTCTTCTCCCACCCACCCACCTGTCTATAAACTTCTTCTCTCTTTCTTTCGCTGTGACTTTCGGTCAGCATAAAAATGACTCTGTCGGAAACTTTGGTCGTCGTGGTTTTATGATGTTTAACAAATTTGTGTTAAACGGTATTCAGACGAAACACCAGGCAATATCAGTATGAAACAACACTACCTATGTTTTGAATGTTTGGAGTTATTAAACTGAAAATGTTAAAGGTAATTGGCGAGCCGTGATAGCTGTTTTCGGAGTGAAGTCAGCCATTATTTGCTATGGAATCTACTTTGGTTTGTACTGGTGAAAAACAACAAGGGGTGATAATGGTTCAATTTCAATGTTAGTGTCAATTTCTCAAGACAACAATTCTGTGCTTGGAGTAAAAGGAATGTTAGCTAAGTGGACTAGAGGGCCATGAGGATAATGGAAGGATTTTGAGTTTGACCATCAGGGCTTTTTAAAGTGATCATTCGCTCAGCTGGTAATTTATTTGTTTTTTTCATTCGTTTATTGCTTTTAAATATTTGCTAGC
>JAPXFY010000024.1:12644067-12646567 GCA_030674185.1 Monoplex corrugatus
AGAGTTATGGAAAACATTTGAACAGCACTTCAGTGGTTTCTTTTTTCAATCACTCCTTTCTTTTTATACGTTCTCTTGCAAATATAAGGACTGATGGGCTAATGTATTCTCATGTAAAGTAATAATATCAACGAGCATGCTATTAAAATATTTTTTGGGCATTATTGGTCAAATAAGCTCCCAACACAATCAACTTTCTCCATCACGTGGCACATGTGACGTTAGTGCATATGGAATTCATTCCAAGCGCACAGACGTCATCTCGAGAAATTGAAACTGAAACTGAAACTGAAACTTACGTACACTGAAATCATCATCATGAGCACTTTCCAAGTCCCACAGTACCACGGACAAAACCAGTAACAAAACTAAAACCAATTGAGTCACAGCCAAGTGCTGGGAGAAACCTTCAAAGTATACTAGGCAGCTTAAAGTGGTTTAAGTTACAACTCCAGACAATAAAGTGACTTTAAATATCCCAGGTCGCTGGCCGGTGTTGTGAAAAGTAAAATTCTGTGTGGGGATCACCTGTGAAGATCTCTCTTTATGTGCAGTCATCTGACTGTGTGGCTTTGAGGTTATGTTTTATTTTTGGGATTGAACTGATAATTTTAGCATGGTAGTTTTACGCATTTGTTTTTAATGAGCCACAAACATAAGAAAATAGAATAACATTCATTTATTACACAAAGCAAGATGATATTAATTTGTGGCCGACTGGCTTTGCAAAGCAAGCACAAAAGATTGCAAACACATGCACACACACACACACACACACAAACACACAACACACACACACACACACACACACACACACACACACACACACACACACACACACACACACACACACACACACACACAACCATAGAGTCTGATTAATTCCCTCAACAGACAGCCACGCTCATAATAAACCAACACATACGGTTCTGACATTTTTGTACTCTTTTCTGACTTCATGTATGAATTTACAGTAACTTCAGCGAACAAATTGAAGGAATAATGCCGCTCCACCTTATCACTTCTTGTATGGTGACTGAACCTGCTCAAGCCACGCAAAAAGATAAGGCATGACGAATAGCAGTGTTCAACAAAGACAGCCATTTTTCTGGCATTATCCGTTCTTACGGGGATAGAGAACGTGGCAGTGGAGCAAGCAGGGCGAGATGCATTCACTAAGCTCTTGTACAGATGAAAATAAAGAAGTAAATACGACTGATCCAAAACAAGTGCGACTGCCTGCGCCCAAGCAAACAGGAATCAGAAGAACAAGAAAACCAATGTAAGCGCTTATTTAACAAAACAAGACAAAACAAGCGCAAAATTTCGGCCAACCGGCCTTTGTCAAGCGCGAACGCACGGTCACAAACAGACCACAAACACCAAACAACAGATAATAAAAACAGGACTAAAAACTTCCCTGCCGCCTCGTCCAGTGGATAAAAAGGGACCAAATGGAATGCCCATGTCTTCATGAGCAGTTGTTACGACTGAGACGTAACAACAAACGTGGTGACAGGATCTTGGCAAACATGGCTGACAGCAGTGGTACATCGCCGTTTGCATGATGGGATTGTCACGTGAATTCTAAGACCACTGAGCAAACCTTGCATACTAATGGAAACTGGGAAAGTGATGTGAAACTGACAGCGTCCCCAGGGATATGAAAAGACTGATATTTGTGCAGAATCATTTATAGATCATTTTTCATAGACAGGCTCCAATTTTTGCTGTCTCCAAATATGGTTTTCTGTGTCAGGGCCATGGCAGGCGAAACACCAAGAAGAAACTGTGATGGATACATTTGAGGGTTCTTTCCCTTTCTCATTCCACTCTCTCTCTCAGTTCCTTCTCTCGATTCCATCCATCTCAGTAGTTTTTCAATTCCTGTTATAGATACGTTCTTTCTCTTCAACCAGAGCCTGCTCCCTCCCATCCTTCTCTTTATAAACTTTTCTCTCTGTACATATATTTTGCTGTGCCTAACAGTCTGCATTGACGTGACTCTGTCGGAACTGTTGGATATTATGAGCCCTCAGATTTTTTCTTAGAAATTTATAACACATCTTTGTTTCAAAAAAATAGCCAGACACAAGCGGTATGAATTTTCATTACCCATGTTTTAAATGTTTGAATTCATCAGACTGAGAATGTAAAAGTTAATATTCAGTATGCCTTAAGAGCTCTTTTTAGAGCCAAATCATCATATGTTATGGAATTTACGTTGAAATGTACTGGTGAAGAACACAAGGATTGAAAGAGGTTTGATTTGAATTTGAGTTCTAAAGGCTGTGAATGGAATAAAAGTCCCACTAGCTAAGCTGACTAAAAGCCGATCAGTTCATCAGTTAAGTTTGCTAAAAGCCTGTTGGCTAAAGGCCCATTATAAAAGATTGCTAAAGGCTCAGTAGCTGAATTGGCTGAAGCCGCATCGGGTTTAAGTCGGCTGACGGCCCATTTAGCTAAGTTGGTGAAAGGCCCATTAGCTAAGTTGGCTATA
>JAPXFY010000024.1:12651567-12661567 GCA_030674185.1 Monoplex corrugatus
CGCAAGTCCGTCTAGCATTTTCTCCCTGGGTCTACCTGCTTTCCCGTTGTGACCAGGTGTTCCAAATCCCCTTTCCTCATAAAATGGCCTATAAATGTTGCCTGTCTTTTCCTAATCTTCCTTATGAATGATCTACTTGTGTCTGCCTCCATCAAGACTGTCTCATTTGTTTTCTTTGCTGTCCATGGAACTCTCAACATTCTTCTTAGAAACCACATCTCGGCTGCCTCAATCTTGTTCTGGCTTTGCTTGTTGACTGTCCACGCCTCACATCCGTACAACAGTATTGGTTCTATATAACATCGTTTTCCCTTCTGAAATATATCTAATCACATTCTATTTAACTGCTGCTAGCTCTATTACCCAGCTCTATTTAATCTCTCTGTCTTTCTCTCTCTGTCACTCTCTGTCTCTATGTGTCTCTCTGTCTCTGTCTCTGTCCTCCCTCTCTCTCTCTCTCTCTCTCCTCTCCTCTCTGTGTGCCTGTCTGTCTCTTTTTCTGTCCTTCTGTATGATATTCTGTTATTGTCAGAAACAGTTGTTGATTTACAGGTGCAGTTAAGCTCTCTACAAAAATTAGCTAATTCCCTACCACTCAAGAGTGAATATGAATAAAAGGAATATTGTGGTATTTAGAAAAGGGGATTACCTGCCTGTAGTTAACCCTTTGACGTCTGCACCCTATCCACCAGCTTCAAAAAACGTATTTCAAGGGGCTGGAAATGGGAATCAAATTTTTTGGTGCTTTTCGACAAAGATTAATTGAATTCGATGGCAGAAGTGGAATGATTATAAACAAACGAGCCTTTAGTGAATTTTCGCAGTACTAATCGTTCTATTAGTCTTAATTCGGGTAGTCAATTGAAAAGAATGATAGCGAAATTAAAGACTTGGTGTATCAACTTTGAAGGTTCATCTGCTGAAATAAAAGCAGTATAGAGACTCTGACTTGGTGTGCCCTTCTGATGATCTTTGATCAACATTTATCCAACAAAAATCCTGTGGAAATCCAAACACGTTCAAGTTGTGTTTGTATCTAAGCTCAACTCGTTATGATGCTGTTAAAAATTTCGGTTTGCTTCTGTTTAAACTTTGAAAAAGGGAAATTGCAATGTCCTAATACGTGGTTTGCTATTTTTAATTTTAGTTTTTAATATTGATCTCTAATGTCATTGATTTTTTTGTAACGTATTTCAAACACCCTTTCAGAAGGGGCTAATGGCCCTTTTGAATAAAAGTCTAAAATCTGATCTCTCTCTCGTTTCTTTTTCTTCTTTTTTTTTTCAAAAAAAAAAGCAAACAACAACAACAACAACAACAAAAACAAAAACAACAACCAACAACAACAACAACAACTACAAAAACCCTGCTTACAATCAATAACTGCTCGTTTATTCTTCGGATGTTTCCCAAGCCTAAGACAAAGCATTGTGCCAAAGCGAAAGTCATACAAAAACAGTCCGAGTAAGCATTACCCATGCTTTGACAATTTTGCATCACAAAACTAAATATATTAAAGCCAATAACAATACCTTCACGACCTCTTCACAAAGTACAACGATCATCACTCATTGAAGAATCTATGTCAGATTCTTTTTTATGATGACAAATTCATAATTCTTTGGAAGAAGTCAGTTTTTGTACGGATGCACAGCAAGGTCAGAACAAGATTGAGGCAGCTGAAACATAGTTTCTCACAAGAATATTAACATATCCATGGACAGCAAAGAAAACAAACGAGACAGTCTTGAAAGAGGAAAACATAATGAAAAAAACATTAAGGAAGAAGACTAAGAAAAGCCAAGCAACATTTATGACAGTATATGAGGCATGAAAAATTTGAGCACCTAGTCACAACGAGAAAACTGGAGGAAAAAAAGAGCACCGGGTAGACATAGGGAGAATACACACACACACACACACACAACACACATACACAACACACACAACGACACACACACACAGACACAACAGACACACACAAAACACACACACACACACACACACACACACACACACACACACACACACACACACACAACAGACACACACACACAACAGACACACACGAACACACACACACCACACACACACACGCACACACACACACACACACACACGGACACACACAATATATATATATATATATACATTATATATATATATATGTATGTATATATCTATATATATGTGTGTGTATAATTCTATAAAGTATATGTATACATATACATACATACACACACACATATAAATGTATATGTATATGTATATATATATATATATATATATATATATACACACATACACATACATATATATATATGTATATATATATATATATATATGCATATGTATATGTATCTATATATGTATATATATATATATATGCATATGTATATATGTATACATGTTTGCTGAGTGGATGAAGGCAGAAATGGTGGGAGATATACTTGCAGCGACAAAAGAAGGGCCATGATCGCGAACGCCATGTGGCAGGGCATATGATGACGACGATGATGATAAGTCAGTATCTTTTCATTTCTTTTTTTCTCTCTGTGAGTACCTATCTGAGAAGTCTAGGTCCAGAACCAGTCAACGTGCTTACTATTTAATATTGTTTGGGTAACTTTATTTTCTTTGGATAAGATGGTGGTTTTGTTCTGAAAAAAAAACTGTGAAAAAGATATTTTGCTGTTGTTATCAGTATCAGTTTCACAGCTGTGCTGGGTTAATTTTGTTTTTATTGATCAGGTCTTAGATGTTGGTCATTTATTGGTTAAGTATTGGTAGGTAGGGCTGTCAGGGTACAGAGGAACATAAAAACACAATAATAATAATAATAATATATTTTATTTATATAGCGCAAAATCTTGATAAAATCAAATCTAAGCGCAAAAAGCAAACAAACAAACAAACACTGGCTGAATTTGGTTTGTAGTGCTCAAATAACAAAGAAAGAAAAAGAGGAGTTTTCTCAAGAAATGTTTGGCTGATGTTTATGGGCATATTTTTCAGAGCCAAATCGATTTGATGTTATGTTTGTTTACATGTTATGTCCAATTTTCATATCAGTGTCGTGAAAAGAAATGTTAAACAGTGCTGCGATATAGAAGATGTAGGTGTGTGGTAATCAATATTTTCTTTTATAATGTCTCTTGTAAAGAAGATTATGAGAGAGAGAGAGAAGAGAGAGAGAGACAGACAGACAGACAGACAGAGAGAGAGACAGGCAGAGGGACAGATAGATAGATAGATAGACAGATAGATAGATAGATAGATAGGAGAGAGACAGAGAGAGAGAGAGAAGAGAGAGAGAGAGAGAGAATGAGAGAGACAGAGATGGACACAGACAGAGACAGAGAGAGACAGAGACAGAGAAATGGAGAGTGGGACTGACAGAGAGAGAGACACAGAGTGAGACTGACAGAGAGAGAGAGAGAGAGAGGAGGAGAGAGAGAGAGAGAGACAGATAGACAGACAGACAGGCAGGCAGGCAGGCAAACAGACAGACAGACAGACAGACAGGCAAACAGACACACACACACAGAGATAGACAGACAGACAGACACACAGACACACAGACACACAGACCACGACACACAGAGAAATGTGTGCACACAATCATCGTTGATGTGAATGTCACTGAACGTGCCTTGAAACCTTTTCCCCCTTATGTCACTGGCCCCTTGAATGCCCAGCACAGTCAAACTTACTTTCACCAAATTCTCCGCCAGGAACACTTTCCTAATCCCTGTTAAAACAATAACAAGTCTTACTTAAACGATGTCAGTCACAGCCAAATGGCAGGGGAAGACTATAAAGTAAGCTGGAGTATTTAAAGTGTTTTTAGTAGCTTGTCTAGACTATAAAATGACTTTAAGGATCTCAAGTCATCGGTGTTTGAAAACATATTTACTGTTGGGGAATAAGCTGAGCAAATCTCTGTATGTGGAGGCTTCTGGCTACGTGGCTTTACTCTTTGGTAGTTTCATTGTAGAATAAAAGGAAAGTGGTTGGTTGATGTTTATGTAAGTTTTGAGCACCAAATCGAATGGATGTTATGTTTGTTTCCATTTTATGTCCAATTTTCATATCAGTGTCATGAAGAGAAACGTTAAACAGTGCCGCGACATAGAGGATATCAGTGTGGTAAACACTGTTTTCTTTGATAATGTCTCTTGTAAAGAAGATTAAGAGAGAGAGAGAGAGAGAGAGAGAGAGAGAGAGAGACAGACAGACAGAGAGAGACAGAGAGAGACAGAGAGAGACAGAGACAGAGAGAGACAGAGACAGAAACAGAAAGAGAGAGACAGAGACAGAGAGAATGAGAGACAGAGAGACAAACACAGAGAGAGAGAAAAGAAAGAGGGAGAGACAGAGACATACAGAGCAAGAGAGAGAGAGAAAGGAGAGAGAGAGAGAGACAAACAGACAGACAGAGAGGCAGGCAGAGAGATAGAGAGAGACAAAATGAGAGAGAGAGACAGACAGAGAGGAAGAGAACTAGAGAGAGAGAGAGAGAAAGAAAGAGAGAGAGAGAGAGAGAGAGAGAGAGAGAGAGAGAGAGAGAGAGACAGACACATGAGAAATGTGTGCACACAATCATCGTTGATGTGAATGTCACTGAACGTGCCTTGAAACCTTTTCCCCCTTATGTCACTGGCCCCTTGAATGCCCAGCACAGTCAAACTTACTTTCACCAAATTCTCCACCAGGAACACTTTCCTAATCCCTGTTAAAACAATAACAAGTCTTAAACGATGTCAGTCACAGCCAAATGGCAGGGGAAAACTGTAAAGTCAGCTGGAGTAATTAAAGTGTTTTTAGTAGCTTGTCTAACTATACAATGACTTTAAAGATCTCAAGTTATCGGTGTTTGAAAAGGTAGATACTGTTTGGGGACAAGCTGAGCAAATCTCTGTTATGTGGACGTGTCTGGCTACGTGGCTTTGCTGTTTGGTACTTTCATTGTAGAATAAAAGGGCAATGGTTGGTTGATGTTTATGGACACTTTTCAAAACCAAATCGAATGGATGTTATGTCTGCTTACATGTTATGTCCAATTTTCATACCAGTGTCGTGAACAGAAATGTTGAACTGTGCTGCAACATAGAGGATATCAGTGTGGTATACAATATTTTCTTTGATAATGTCTCTTGTAAAGAAGATTAAGAGAGAGAGAGAGAGAGAGAGAGAGAGAGACAGACAGACAGACAGACAGAGAGACAGAGAGACAGACAAACAAACAGAGAGACAGACAGACAAACAGACAGACAGACAGACAGGCAGAGAGACAGACAGGCAGAGAGACAGACAGACAGACAGATAGATAGATAGATAGATAGACAGATAGTTAGATAAATAGAGAGAGAGAGAGAATGAGAGTGACAGAGGTGGATAGACAGAGACAGAGAGAGACAGAGACAGAGAAATGGAGAGTGAGACTGACAGAGAGAGAGACACAAAGTGAGACTCACAGAGAGAGAGAGAGAGAGAGAGAGAGAGAGAGAGAGAGAGAAAGAGACAGACAGACAGACAGCCACACAGACAGACAGGCAGGTAGACAGACAGACAGGCAGACAGATAAACAGACAGACAGACAGACAGACAGACACACAGAGAAATGTGTGCACACATTCATCGTTGATGTGAATGTCACTGAACGTGCCTTGAAACCTTTTCCCCCCTTATGTCACTGGCCCCTTGAATGCCCAGCACAGTCAAACTTACTTTCACTAAATTCTCCACCAGGAACACTTTCCTAATCCCTGTTAAAACAATAACAAGTCTTACTTAAACGATGTCAGTCACAGCCAAATGGCAGGGGAAAACTATAAAGTAAGCTGGAGTATTTAAAGTGTTTTTAGTAGCTTGTCTAGACTATACAATGACTTTAAGGATCTCAAGTCATCGGTGTTTGAAAACGTAAATACTGTTTGGGGACAAGCTGAGCAAATCTCTGTTTTTGTGGACGTGTCTGGCTACGTGGCTTTGCTGTTTGGTTGTTTTCATTGTAGAATAAACGGGAAATGGTTGGTTGATGTTTATGAAAACTTTTCAAAACCAAATGGAATGGATGTTATGTTTGTTTACATGTTATGTCCAATTTTTTATACCAGTGTCGTGAACAGAAACGTTGAACAGTGCCGCGACTTGGAGGATGTCGGTGTGTGGTAATCAGTATTTTCTTTGATAATGTCTCATGTAAAGAAGATTAAGAGAGAGAGAGAGAGAAAGAGAGAGAGGAGAGAGAGAGAGAGAGAGAGAGAGAATAGAAAGAGAGAGGAGACAGACAGACAGACAGACCAACTGACAAACAGACAGACAGACAGACAGACAAACAGACAGACATACAGACAGGCAGAGAGAGACAGCCAGGCATAGAGACAGATAGATAGATAGATAGAGAGATAGACAGACAGACAGAGAGAGAGAAAAGAGAGAGAGAATGAGAGAGACAGAGGTGGACAGACAGACAGAGACAGAGAAAGACATAGACAGAGAAATGGAGAGTGAGACTGACAGAGAGAGAGACACAGAGTGAGACTGACAGAGAGAGAGAGAGAGAGAGAGAGAGAGAGAGAGAGGCAGGCAGGCAGACAGACAGACAGACAGGCAGACAGACAGACACACAGCCAGACACACAGACAGACAGAGAAATGTGTGCACACATTCATCGTTGATGTGAATGTCACTGAACGTGCCTTGAAACCTTTTCCCCCTTATGTCACTGGCCCCTTGAATGCCCAGCACAGTCAAACTTACTTTCACCAAATTCTCCACCAGGAACACTTTCCTAATCCCTGTTAAAACAATAACAAGTCTTACTTAAACGATGTCAGTCACAGCCAAATGGCAGGGGAAAACTGTAAAGTCAGCTGGAGTATTTAAAGTGTTTTTAGTAGCTTGTCTACACTATAAAATGACTTTAAAGATCTCAAGTCATCGGTGTTTGCAAACCGTAAATACTGTTTGGGGATAAGTTGAGCAAATCTCTGTTATGTGGTCGTGTCTGGCTACGTGGCTTTACCCTAGCCCTGATATGGCTCTAGTGGTCGGCTGGGCTATAAGCAATATGAATTGAATTGAACGTGGCTTTACTGTTTGGTGGTTTCATTGTAGAATAAAATGGATAAAGTGACACGTTTGTTTTTGCTACGGGATTAGGATCATGGTTCAATTTTTGTCTGATATTGACCAGCATTTACATTGCAGTAAATAGGTCTTGGTCAATAAAAAAGAAAAAGAAAAAAAGGGGGTGGGGTGGCGCTGCACTTTGGCTACGCGTTCTCAATGGAGATAACAATTTTCACATGGTAAATCCATTATGACAAATAGAAATAAATTTGAATATGAATATGAATTTACCGTTGATCCTTTCATTTTCTGTTCATCTGTTCGTTTTTATTTCACTATTTTTATTGCCAACAGTGAAACGGGGTGCGCAAGAAAACGTGAACTTTCTGTTTTCATTGGTATCATTTTTAAAAAAATGTATATTTCATTGGTTATACTACTATCATTGTTATGTTATGAAACCAAAATATAGACTAGGTAAAACATAGTCTAGGTAGGATCTCAGGACCTGGCCAGCTCAAGGGTTTATGTGCAAGCTTAAAGGTTTGTGCCATGATCACCATACACATGGCACCTGTGATGTTAGAGCATAATTATGGATTTCGTTCCGAGCGCGGAGACGTCATCTTAAGAAACTGAAACTGAAATTGAAACTGTTATGTTATTATCGATTGTTTTCATCATTGTAATTGTTATTGTTAGGGATTCACATGTGTTTGATGTCTACATCTCTGTGTTTATCAGTCATTGTTTTTGTAAAGCGTTTGACTATGATTCATTTCTATCACTTCTTTGACGTTTTAAGTCTAATAATGATGGTGCACCTGTTTCGTCATGCCGTTAGAATGTATGTGTCTTCGCTCTTTCTCGTTTGTTTTTGTTTCCTGCTTCCTTCGCTGTCTTCTTTTCCTTTTTTTTTGTATATGCTTATATGTATAGTGTAGCAAGGGTCAGCTGTAAGACAGGTCCACTGGGACCTAATGCTACTCTCCTTAAGTAATAATGCGCTTTGAAGTTTAGAGTTTTGAAGTTTGAAGTTTAAAGACTCTTTCTCGTTTTTTTTCATCCCCCCTTTCCCCCTTTCTCTCTATCTAAAATACATACACAGACATCGAGCGCGCGTGCACGCACAGACACAGACACACACGCGCAAGCTCACACACACACACACACACACACACCACACACACACACACACACACATACACGCACGCACGCACACAACACAACACACACGCTTAGGTACACACACACACACACACACACACACACACACACACACACACACACACATACACACACACACACACACACACATACACGCACGCACGCACACAACACAACACACACGCTTAGGTACACACACACACACACACACACACACACACACACACATACCACACACAACACACACACACACACACACACACACACACACACACACATACACACGCAAAAACACACACACTCTCTCTTCCTCTCTCTCCTTTTCTCTCTCTTTCTGTCTCTCTGTCTGTCTGTCTGTCTGTCTTTCTTTCTTTCTTTCTTTCTTTCTCTCTCTCTCTCTTTCTCTCTCTCTATCTCTCTCTTTCACAGTGCTAATATCATGATGACGATGGGGATGATAATAGTGACGATGTAGAGTCCCATTCTGGATTAACACTGTGAGACGGTGATATAGCCTACGTTCTTTTTCATAATAAATCCTGCTCAACCAGGCCCGGGAGATACAGTCACCTGGAGTGTTGGTCAAGAGATTGGAACAACATCTTAAATCACGTATCCACGAAGTCGATGAGACTCGACTGTATGGTTCGAGACTTTCCATGAGCCAGTGGCAAACTCAAATCTGCACGTGCCATGGGATCTTTAGCGTGCGCAGACAAAAGGCACACGGGTCCACTCGTTTTTTCTCCCCTTCATAAGAGCAAGACGTTCAGTTCGATTTTCCGGTGAAACTGAGAAGAAAATTTGAGGCCTCCGCGGGGAGCGAACCAAGGGACCTCGAGTTAAGTTAAGTCTTGGTAAAAAATATAAATATGAATATGAATTTGAAGCGAGGGAGAGGGAATGGGCGCTGCCCTCATAATGCTGGCCCCAGGAAACGTTCAGTCTCTGTCATCTCACTCCCCTACGACCCAAGGGTTATGGAACTATCTAGGTAGGACCTCAGAACCTGGCCAGCTCATGGGTTTATGGGCAGGCGTAAGGCGTGTGCCGTGATCGTTCTGGATTTTCTCCATCACATAGCACCTGTGACAAAATGCATATGGAGACGTCATCATGAGAAATTGAAATTGAAACAGAAACTGAAACAATTCTGCGCAGGAGCGAAATGGTGCCGAAAAATCCCAAAATGATTATGGTAGGACCGATGGGATTCAATCCCACGCCCTTCCAGTTGGTAGTCAGTTGCACTAACCACCACACCACAACGGCTGGTTCATATCCTCTTCCTATCACCCAACATCAATGTAGTAAAAAAAGAGTTGACAAAGTCAAGCTGGATAGGCTAAACTAGGAGCCAGCAGTTGCAAAAAATATAATTTACGGAGGGCTGCCATCTTAAATCACAGGGCCGATCAAGCAGGCTTCCTAGTCAAAAGTCTCCTTCACGAAGTCTACCACGAACTGCCCTGGCTCAAGGGACGTTATTCTCTCGCCCTGTCGCCTTCTCAAACGGAGACGGTTTTCAAATATTCAGTTCCAATTTAGCGTGAGATTGGTGTCACTCATGGGGTAAATTCTGGAGGCCCTATTGGGTCATCACAAAAAGTCAGAGGTCACTGAGTTGAGAAAATGTCGAATTTCAATAAACATTTATTTCATATTGGAGAGGGAGAGAGAGAGAGAGAAGAGATGAGAAAAGAGAGAGATAAAGAGAGAGAGAGAGAGAGAGAGGGAGTGTGAGATACATGATAGA
>JAPXFY010000024.1:12671567-12681567 GCA_030674185.1 Monoplex corrugatus
TTTTGTGATGCCAGCGCCTCAGGCGTTGAATTTTACTTTATTTTTCAAATTTTGTAAATTCCGTGAGGACCAGCACAAGTTTATTTCACAGAAATATCTATTAGTCAAATCAATATTCTCGTTGTGTAACTTCATCTCTGAAAGGAAAACAACAACAACAACAACAAACAAACTGAAATGAGAAAAATCTATGAAATTTTCTAAACTTGTGTCGGTATGTTTTGAACACTTGAGTGTTCTATCGTAAGACCATTTCAAATCTACCTTTTCTCATGAATTAAGTTCTTTCTGTGTCATGCTGTATGTTAATCCCATTGGATGTCCATTTATTTGCTGTTAACCCCAGTGCCCTAATTGGGATTATTTAAGGACCTATTTGATAGTGTTTAATGTTCAGTGTTTAATGTTCAGTGTTTAATTTTCAGTGTTTAGTGTTTAATGTTCAGTGTTCAGTGTGTGCGTATATATATATATACATATCTATATCTCTGTATACATGTATATATATCCATATATATATATATATATATATATATTCAGTGTTTAATGTTCAGTGTTTAGTGTTTAATGTTCAGTGTTCAGTGTGTGCGCATATATATATATATATATATATATATATATATATATATATATATATATGTGTATATATATACATATCTATATCTCTGTACACATGTATATATCCATATATATACATACATTATATATATATATATATATATACATACGTATATATATATGCGTGTGTGTATGTGTGTGTTTGTGTGTGTTTGTGTGTATGTATGTGTGTGTGCATGTGTGTGTTTGTGTGTATGTATGTGTGTGTGTGTTTGTATGTGTATGTATGTGCGTGTATGTATGTGTGTATGTGTATGTGTGTATGTGTGTGTATGCGTTTAGTGTTTAATTAGTGTGTGTGTACGTGTATGTATGCGTGCGTGCGTGCGTGCGTGTGTGAGTGTGTATGTATCTGTGTGTTTAGTGTGTGTGTGTGTTTAGTGTGTGTCTGTGTATCGTTCTCTGTCTTTGTCTGTCTGTCTCCCGCTCTCCTGTCACACACACACACACACACACACACACACACACACACACACACACAACACACACACACACACACACACATACACACACACACACACATATTATATATAATCATATATATATATATATATATATATATATATATATACAGATAGATATGGCCACACTGATTAAACAAAGATTAGTTGCAGCGAACAACAAGATAAAACCCTATCGTGTCGTAGACACAGGCGAAGAAGGAAGACTCAGAAACACTGTACGGTCAACTAGAATACTGTAATTTCCATTCCACCAGTCTGCCAGGAGACCTGATCACTCACTCAACACTGACCAGAAAAGACACAAGTGTGTGTGGACAAGACAAGAGGCAAGAACACACACACACACACACACACACACACACACACACACACACACACACACACACACACACAACACACACACATACACACACACATACATACACACACACATACACACACACAGACACACACACACACAGACACACACACACACAGACACACAGACACACACACATACACACACAGACACACACACACACTCACAGACACACACACACACACACACACACACACACACACACACACACACACACACACACACACACACACACACAGAGGCCCATGGGTGGCAGTTGACAGTCAATACGGCCAGCGCAAAATGCACAGAGCCAAGACTGCCGCTGTGCACGTGCAAATCCTAGAAATTAGCCTTTTGAGTGGCCCTGCTATTTCTAACTCCGTTCCTGCAGGTTTTCAGTGCCTCCAGATTTCATGTGCAGGTCTTTTTTTAAGAGAGGAAAAACTGGTCGACTCTTATTAAGAAAATCGTTTTTTGTTTTTTTTTGCTGAATAACCATCACATAACAGAAGAGGGAGCAAAATATACATGTACTTATAGCAAGTGATGTGAAAGCGCCATGTAAATTCTTTTTCTTGTCAGGATTCATCATCATCATCATCAGGTGCCCTGCCGCATGGCGTTGGCAATCATGGACTTCCAACCATCTCTATCTCTCGTTGCCCCTAGCATCTCCCCCACCCTCCTCGTCCCCAGCCACTCTGCAAGCCCGTCCAGCATTTTCTCGCTGGGTCTACCTGGTGCTCTATTTTCCTCCAGCTTTCCCGTTGTGACCAGGTGCTCCAAATCCCCCTTCCTCATAAAATGGCCTATAAGTGTTGCTTGTCTTTTCCTAATCTTCCTTATGAGTGATCTACTTGTGTCTGCCTCCATCAAGACTGTCTCGTTTGTTTTCTTTGCTGTCCATGGAACTCTCAACATTCTTCTTAGAAACCACATCTCGGCTGCCTCAGTCTTGTTCTGGCTTTGCGTGTTGACTGTCCACGCCTCACATCCGTACAACAGTATTGGTTCTATATAACATTCAAGAACTCTCTTTCTGATGTTAATTGATAGGCATTTGTTGGTAAGAATGCTTGTCATCTTCTTGAATGCTGTTTTGGCTTGGCCGATTCTGCCGGCTATTTCTGATGTTCATCTGCCGTCTGATGAAATGATTGTTCCCAGGTATCTGAATTTATCAACCTGTGTCAAGGTTGTGCTATTTGCTGTTACTTTGCATGAGGGGATTTCATGTTTTTTACTGATGACCATGACTTCAGTCTTCCTGCTGTTTAGTTCCACTCCCTTACCTTTGCTTTCTATTTCTAGTATATTCACCAGGTTTTATAGGTCCCTTTCATTTTCTGCAATTAGCACGGTGTCATCTGCGTATCGAATGTTGTTTATCATTTTCCCTCCAACCTTTAATCCAGGGTCTTCTTCTAGATTTCTCATGATGTTTTCACTGTAAAGTGAAAACAGATCTGGTGACCAAACACAACCCTGTCTGACTCCTCTTTTGATGTTTTGGAAAGAGCTTACATCGTTTTCTATTCTCATGCAGCTGTTTGTTCCCAGTACATATTTCTGATTATTCGTAGATCTTTTCCATCAACATTGAGTCTCTCCAGTTGGTTGATCAATTCATTATGTCTTACCTAAATCCTTATTCATCTCTATGATAGTTCTTAGGATGTATATGGCATTAATAGTTCCTTTCCCTTCCATAAATCCACACTGTTCTTCTGCTATTTCTCTTTTGATTATATTCCTTGTCCTCATCATGATTATTCTTAACAGGATTTTTGTTACATTACTCATCAAACTGATTGTGCGATGGAAATTGATTTTGACATATCTTTGGGGATTTTTCCAGTGTCGTAAATTTCATTTAGGAGGACTGTTACTTTTTCTATGCCAAATTCCTCCAGGGCTTCAATCATCTCTGTAGTAATGTTGTCTTGTCCTGGGGCTTTTCCTGGTTTCATCTTTTTCAGTCCATGGTGTTCTTCTCTCTCCGACTCTGCCATTGAAATCTCCCATGACGTACAGGTCTTCTTGGTCCGGGATGCTGTTGATGGTGTCTGAAAGTTTTTCGAAGAAGGAATCCTTATCCTCATCTGAGTAGGAGTCATTACATGGTGCATACACCTGAATGTAGTTGTTGATCTTGTTGTCCTCTCTAATGCCGATCTTCAAGAGTCTCTCTGAAATGAACTCCGTACTCACTAGGTCTTTTGCCTTGTCATGGTGTAGGATGAAACCCACGCCATGTGCTGCTCTCTGTTCCTTGCTTACACCGCTCCAAATGAGAACATAGTTGGCGTCTATTTCCTTTGATCCTGTTCCTTTCTTTCTGGTATCTGCAATGCCCAGTATGGAGATCTTGCGCTGGGTCATGAACTCTACTATCTCTGGTTCTTTGTTCGTCAAACCGCAAATGTTCCAGGTCCCAACCTTTTCGTTTTTCTTTAATCGTTGTCCGTTTTCCTCGCCGCGTCGTTTTCCGTTGTAATCAGTCCGTTTGTATCTCCTTATATTGTCTTGAGCAATTTGTTTATCCACTGCCGGCCTGCTAAGCCAGTCATAGCTTCACCAGTGCCCCGTTGGCCAGCATTACTGTTTCCACCTCCCACGACGAGGACGAGGAGTTGGGCCAGAGACAAGCTATGGAAGGTCCTCGAGCAGTACGACGTCAAGGGCCAGCTGCTAGACAACATTCGGGCCATCTACGCCAACAGCAGGAGTGCAGTCCGCACCGCCAGTGGAACATCTGACTGGTTCCCAGTGACATCGGGAGTAAGGCAGGACTGTAATCTCTCCCCTCTTCTCTTCGTGATCTATATGGATCAGATTACGAAGGAGGCAAACCCATACCCTGAGGCACTCAATGAACTCATGTTTGCGGACGACCAGGCAATGGTGAACAATGACAAGATACAGCTACAGGAGCACACAGACCAGCTCAATGAAGGCGGCGAGACATACGGCATGAAGATCAGCGTCAGCAAGACCGAGGTCATGACTGTCAGTAAGAGACCAAACAAACTGGATATCAACATCAACGGAACCCAGTTGAAGCAAGCCAGTGAATTTAAATACCTGGGCAGCATCTTCACTGAAAATGGCAAACTAGACAGAGAAATCGAGACCAGATGCCAGAAAGCCAACGCAGTCAGCTACCAACTTGCCCCTCTCCTGAAACACCCCAGCATTCCCACTAGCACTAAGGCGAAACTCATCAACGCCGTTTTTCTACCAACGCTGACATACCAGTGCCAGACATGGTCCCTAACTAAAGTCCTCGAGAGAAAACTGGTCACCTGTGAAATGAAATGCCTGAGGAAAGCAGTAAACAAGACAGGGCGGGACAAGATCAGAAATGAGGCGATACGAGACATGGTAGGAGCAACACCAATCCTACAACACATCGAACATATGAGGATCAATGGTTCGGACACCTCACACGTATGCCCCTAAACCATCCAGCTCTTCGGGCATACAACACCAGATACTCTGGCTGGAGAGCCAGAGGAAGACCAAGACAATGATGGAGCGACTCCGTGGCAGACACCCTCAGAGCTCACGAGATGTCCCTTCTCCAGGCCACCCGCCTTGCTGCTGACAGGACGACTGTATCTCCCCGCGACGCCCATCGGTACAAGCGGAAGGAAAAAGTAAAAGTAAAGTACATCTTTTTCAGTGCTGCTCTAACTTCATCTTTCATTATGGGTGGTCCTTCAAAGTTCTTTTTTATAATGTTTTCTTCGTTTCTGTGATCCTCAAAAAGGTCTTTAATGTACTCTCCCCATCTGTCTAATATTTTGTCTTTTTCCATGATAAGCGTGCCATCTTTCGATTTTAAGCAACCAGTTGATGTGCATGTATTTTTCCTTTGAACAATTTCTTCAATTCGTCTGTACATACCCTGAGGATCCGTTTTGTGTCGGTCTTCCATTTCTTTGCACTTTGTTTTCAGCCAAGCTTCCTTAGCTTCATTGCACCTATTCCTGATCTCCTTGTTTATCTTCCTGTAGATCTCCTCGTTTCTCTTTGCCTTCCTCCTTTCCTCCATTAAGCCCAAAATTTCATTAGTCATCCAACTCTTTTTTGCTTTTCTATCTGCCTTAGGGATTTTTTCACAAGCTTCATTTATCGAATTCCTCAACTTTGTCCATTGTCAGGATTGGCAAACTAAAATACTCTCTCTCTCTCTCTCTTTCTCTCTCTCTCTCTCGATTCTGTCTCTCCCTCTTTCTTTGTTTCTGTCATTCTTTCTTTCTTTCTTTCTTTCTTTCTCTCTCTCTCTCTCTCTCACTGTCTCTCTTTCTCTACCTTTTTCTCTCTCTCTCTCTCATTCTCTTTCTTTCTTCTCTTTCTCTACCTCTCTCTTTGTGTCCCTCTCTTTCTTTGTCCCTCTCTCTCTTCCCCTCTCTCTCTCCCCTTCTCTTTCTCTTCTCTCCACTCTCTCTCTCTCTTTCTTTCTCCCTCTCTTTCTCTCTCTTTCTCCCTCTCAATTTTTGTCTTTCTCTATTCTCTGTCTGCCTGTCTGTCTGTCGTTCTGTCTGTTGGTCTCCTGGTCTCTCTCTCTCTCTCTCTCTCTCTCTCTCTCTTTGTGTGTGTGTGTGTGTGTGTGTGTTGTGTATGTGTGTGTATGTGTGTATGTATATATGTATGTATGTATGTATGCATGTATGTATCTATCTTTCTTTCTTTCTTTCTATCTATATGTGTGTATGTGTGTGTAAGTGTATGTATAGTTTTTTGTGTGTGTGTGTGTGTGTGTGTGTGTGTGTGTGTGTGTGTGTGTGTGTGTGTGTGTGTGTGAGTGTGTAAGTGTGTAAGTGTATGTGTGTGGGTGTGTGTGTAAAAGTGCATGTATAAGGATGTGGGATGAACTTGTCCACGCCTCCGTTTCCTAAGCATATTTTTCCACAATAATCCATACAGGGAAAGTGGTACATTGGATAACACAAAGAATAAATCTGATTAGCTCCCTTTACAGCCAGCCAAGCTTAAAGAAAAGTGCATAAAACATCGTGACACTTTTGACGTTTTGTTTTTACAGCTTAATCTATGGATATATTGTGCAATGCCAATTGATTATCAAAAGAAAAATTCTTTGCCTTCTATGTTCTTGTTTGGTGACAGAAATTGTGCAAGCCATACCTTTCCCGCCCATCCATGGGCTGCAATTTTTACGTGGCATTGGATACAAGCGTGGGCATTTATATGTGGCTGGTTTGTTTTACCCAACTGTTAAGACAGTAATACTACATTTGCAGGCTGTGTACATATTGAGTGTTTAACCCTTTGACTCCCGCACCCTATCCGCCAGCTTCCTACAAGGAGCTGGTGGATAAGGTGAGGGAGTTAAAGGGTCAACTTTTTGCTTCGCTAGCAAGGTTGACAATGCAGGATGCTGGTGTACAGGGTGCGATAGTCAAAGGGTTAAGTCTTTCCATCAGTCACCAAGCATTGCTGGTGTACAGCGTGCAGGAGTCAAAGGTTAAGTCTTTCCATCAGTCACCAAGCATTGCTGGTGTACAGGGTGCAGGAGTCAAAGAGTTAAGTCTTTCCATCAGTCACTAAGCATTACTGGTGTACAGGGTGCAGGAGTCAAAGGGTTGAGTCTTTCCATCAGTCACCAAACATTGCTGGTGTACAGGTGCAGGAGTCAAAGGGTTAATTCTTTCCATCAGTCACCAAGCATTGCTGGTGTACAGGGTGCAGGAGACAAAGGGTTAATTCTTTCCATCAGTCACTAAGTATTGCTGGTGTACAGGGTGCAGGAGTCAAAGGGTTAAGTCTTTCCATCAGTCACCAAGGGCTATAGCTGGTGTACAGGGTGCAGGAGTCAAAGGGTTAAGTTTTCCATCAGGTCACCAAGCATTGCTGGTGTACAGGATGCAGGAGTCAAAGGGTTAAGTCTTTCCATCAGTCACTAAGCATTGCTGGTGTACAGGGTGCAGGAGTCAAAGGTTTAAGTCTTTCCATCAGTCACCAAGCATTGCTGGTGTACAGGGTGCAGGAGTCAAAGGGTTGAGTCTTTCCATCAGTCACCAAGCATTGCTGGTGTACAGGGTGCAGGAGTCAAAGGGTTGAGTCTTTCCATCGTCACCAAGCATTGCTAGTGTACAGGGTGCAGGAGACAAAGGGTTAAGTCTTTCTATCAGTCACCAAGCATTACTGGTGTACAGGGTGCAGGAGTCAAAGGGTTAAGTCTTTCCATCAGTCAGAAAGCATTGCTGGTGTACAGGGTGCAGGAGTCAAAGGGTTAAGTCTTTCCATCAGTCACCAAGCATTGCTGGTGTACAGGATGCAGGAGTCAAAGGGTTAAGTCTTTCCATCAGTCACCAAGCATTGCTGGTGGACAGGATGCGAGAGTCAAAGGGTTAAGTCTTTCCATCAGTCACCAAGCATTGACATGGCGTACAGTATCTTTAACGTGCGTACATGATATTCTGTTGTGTGCCTATACACACGAAGGGGGCTTGAAGAATAGGCAGGTCTGTGTATATGTTGACCAGGGAGATGGGAAGATTTCCCCTCCCTCTACCCACCACAGGATCCCAAGCGTCTTTCAACCCAAGTCTTGTGATAGTAAAAACTAGTGTTAGAATCACTCGACGATACTATTGCACCCATCGTGGAAACAATGTCAAAGGATACCATAATAATGATAATGAGAATGATGATGATGATGATGATAATAATAATAATAATATAATATTAATGATAATAATAATGATAACAATATTATAATAATGATAATAACAATGATGATGATAATAAAAACAACAATAATAATAATGATAATAACAATAATAGTAATAACAATAATAGTAACAACAATAACAATAATAACAATAATAACAATAATAACAATAATAACAATAATAATAATTATAGCAAAAATCATCATCATCAACCAACCAACCAACCAACCAACCAACCAACCAACCAACCAACCAACCAACCAACCAACCAACCAACCAACCGAACCAAACAACCAACCAACCAACCAACCAACCAAAAACAAACAAACAAACAAACAAACAAACAAACAAACAAACAAACAAACAAACAAACAAAACAACAACAAACAAACAAACAACAACAACAACAACAACAAACTGGCATTGCTAACACAGTTAACAATTTTTCTTTTATTACAATTTTTCGTTCATTTGTTTGTATCTATTTTTTGGTTTCAACGTATTTATATGGAGTGAAAGTCAGGCTTCCCTCCCTGAGGCTGTACTCATTCTTTCTCCTTATTTTTACCTTTGTGTGTGTATTGCTGATGACCTATAAAAGTGTTGCTTTTTCTACAGAAATTTGCCAGAGACAACTCCTTTCTCAAAATAAAAGTGTGACTGCCCACGTTCAAGCAAACAGGAACCAGAAAAAACACGAAAGAAGAATAAGAACGCGTATTTAATACAACAAGACAAGACAGGCGCAAATGTTCGGCCAACTAGCCTTTGTCAAGCGTAAGATAACAAACAAACAAACAAACAAACACCAGACACAAAAATCAGGAGAAAAAGACTGAAACTTCCCTGCTCTTGATAATAATAATAATAATAATAATAATAATAATAATAATAATAATAATAATAATAATAATAATAATACTAATAATAATAAAGTAATGATAATGATAATAATAATGTTTTTTTTTTGCATCTGGTGTTTGTTTGTTTGTAATCTTACGCTTGGCAAAGGCCAGTTGGCCGAAAATTTGCGCCTGTCTTATATTTTTGTATCAAATACACGTTTTTATTCTTCTTTCGTGTTTTTTCTAACTCCTTTCTCGTTGTGGGATTTTCAACATGAACTCATTGCGTGTTGTATATGAGAATTTGGTTTATTGTCTCATCCAAAAAGTCTAGCACCTACTGCTTAAAGTCTAATTTAGGAGGTGGTTGGGCAGTAGAGAGAAAGTGGTGGAGGTTGGCAAAGAAAAATCTGTGATTTAAATCTGTGTTTTTCGCCTCTTGGGCAAGTTATTCAACCACCACACCACTCACACACACACACACACACTCCACTATAAGGTGTAACAGAACAGTGATGTGAGGTAGCGGTGATGTACTCATTAAGCTAAGTCAGAAAACAACGAAAAGAAAAAATACGAGAGAGATCCAACAACGAACACGTTGAGACGTCTTTGCCAAACATGGCAGAGGACAGCAGCTACATCGCTACTTCAATTGTAGGATAGTCGCTTAAATTCCGAGATCGCCAAGGCAGACCTGGCATATCGATAGCACTGGGAAACCAATGCAAAGCGTTTGAGTCTCCGAGGATTCCAGAAGATTGATATTGTGTAGAACATTGATAAAGCATTACTCATGGACAAAGGATTGGTCTTTTCTTTAGTCAGATATATTTGCTTTCTTTACTCTAAGGGGACATAACAGATGACATGCGAAGATATTATGGGGGATAAGAGTGAAGGTTCTCTTTCCTCACTCACTCTCTCTCTCTCTCCCCCCTCTCTCCCTCCCTCTCCATGTGTCTCTGTCTCTGTCTCGTCTCTGTCTGTCTGTCTCTTTGTCTGTCTGTCTGTCCATCTCTTATTCGTCGT
>JAPXFY010000024.1:12686567-12689067 GCA_030674185.1 Monoplex corrugatus
AAACACACACAAACACACACACAACACCACACAATCTACAAAAGAGCAAGGCCACAACAGCCAGACGCATTCACATAAAGCGATTTTCCGCAGCTTACCCTTAAACACAATTTGCTTTCCCCAAACACCAACGACCTGGGATCTTTAAAGTCACTTTTAACAGTCTAGACCAGCGACAAAAACACTTGTAAGAGTCAAGCGTTACTCTGTGGCTTTCTCCTAGCATTCGACTGTTACTGAATTCGTTTACGAGCTGATATTGGTTTTGTGGGGCTTGTGTGAGACTTGGACATGGCTCAGGGTGGCTAATTCGATGTATACTGGCGTCCAACGTACAAAATCCAATTTTCTTTTTTTTGTACTGTCAAAAGTCTTACCATGACCATGCAGACATATAGAGAGGCAGACAGACTAACAAGAGAGAGAGACAGACAGAGAGAGAGAGAGAGACAGAGAGACAGAGAGAGAGACAGAGGGACAGAGAGAGAGAGACAGAGAGAGAGACAGAGAGAGAAGACAGAGAGAGAGAGGCACAGAGAGAGACAGAGAGACTTCAGACTTCAGACTTCAGAGAGAGAGAGAAGACGAGACAGACAGACAGACAAGACAGAGACAGAGACACAGAGACAGACACAAGACAGAAAAACAGAGAGAGAGAGAGAGACTGACAGACAGGCAGACAGACAGACAGACAAACAGACAGACAGACTGACAGAGAGAGAGAGAAAGAGACAGACAGACAGACAGATTGACAGACAGACAGAGCAATTATCAAGCGAAAAACTGAACCTTCAACCTACCTGTTTGGAGGAAAACGTTTGTCACCCTGTCCACCCAAATACCACCCCCTTACCAACACACACAGACATAGAACACACACACACACACGACACACACACACACACACACACACATACACACACACACACACACACACACACACACACACACACACACACACACACAACACACACAACCTACAAAAGAGCAAGGCCACAACAGCCAGACGCACTCACATAAAGCGATTTTCCACAGCTTACCCTTAAACAGAATTTGCTTTCCCCAAACACCAACGACCTGGGATCTTTAACAATCTAGACTAGCTACAAAAACACTTGTAAGATCAAGCCTTACTCTGTGGCTTTCTCCTAGCGTTTGACTGTGACTGAATTCGTTTAAGAGGTGTTATTGGTTTTGTGGGGGCTTGTGTGAGATTTGGACATGGCTCGAGGTGGCTAATTCGATGTATACTGACGTTCAACGTACAAAATCCAATTTTCTTTTTTTAACTGAAAAAAATTCTTATCAAGACCATGCAGACATACGGAGAGGCAGACAGACTAACGAGAGAGAGAGAGAAAGAGAGAGAAAGAGCAAGAGAGAGAGAGAGACAGAGAGAAAGAGACAGAGAGACAGAGAGAGAGAGAGAGAGAGAGAGAGAGAGAGGTCATACAGTCAGACAGACATGCAGACATATGAAGAGGCAGGCAGACAAACGAGAGAGAGAGAGAGAGAGAGAGAGAGACAAGAGAGAGAGAGAGAGAGACACTTCAGATTTCAGACGTTAGATTTCAGACAGAGAGAGAGACAGAGACAGAGACAGAGACAGAGAGAGAGATACATACAGACAGACAGACAAACAGATAGACAGACAAACAGACAAACAGACAGACAGACAGACAGACAGACAAACAGAGCAATTATGAAGTGAAGAACTGAACCTTTGACCTACTTGTTTGGAGGAAAAACAAATTTGTCACCCTGTCCACCCAAATAACACCCCCCTCCCAGCACACACAGACACACAGACACAGACACACACACATACACACACACACACACACACACACACACACACACACACACACACACACACACACACACACACACACACACACACACACACAACCTACAAAAGAGCAAGGCCACAAAAGCCAGACGCATTCACATAAAGCGATTTTCCGCAGCTTACCCTTAAACACAATTTGCTTTCCCCAAACACCAACGACCTGGGATCTTTAAAGTCACTTTTAACAGTCTAGACTAGCGACAAAAACACTTGTAAGAGTCAACCTTTACTCTGTGGCTTTCTTCTAGCGTTCGACTGTGACTGAATTCGTTTAAGAGGTGTTATTGGTTTTGTGGGGGCTTGTGTGAGACTTGGACATGGCTCAGGGTGGCGAATTCGGTGTATACTGACGTTCAACGTACAAAATCCAATTTTCTTTTTTTAAACGATAAAAATTCTTACCATGACCATGCAGACACATGGAGAGGCAGACAGACAAACAAGAGAGAGAAAGAGAGAGAGAGAGAGAGAGAGAGAGAGAGAGAAATACAGTCAGACATGCAGTAACATGAAGAGGCAGGCAGACCAGTGACAGAGAGAGAGAGAGAGAGAGAGAGAGAGAGAGAGAGAGAGAAAGACAGAAACAGAGACAGAGGGACATAAGAACAGAGACAGACAGACATACACACATCATACATACATACATACAGA
>JAPXFY010000024.1:12706567-12714067 GCA_030674185.1 Monoplex corrugatus
TCATCATCATCATCATCATCATCATCATCATCATCACCATCATCATCACCATCATCATCATTATCAATACCACCACCACCATTGCCACTGTCACTACCACAACCACCAATCATCTTTATTATCATTGTTATTATTTTAATTATTATTATGATTATTATTATTGTTATGATTATTGTTATTCTTATTATTATGATTACTATTATTATTATCATTGTTATTATTATTGTTATTATTATTATTATTATTATTAGTAGTAGTAGTTGTAGTAGTAGTAGTAGTAGCAGTATTAGTGTTATAATCATCATTATCATTATTCTAATTACCAATATTATCATTATTATTATTATCATTATTATTATTATTATCATTATTGTAATTATTTATGTTAGCGTCATTGTCATCATTATCCTGATCATTATCATTCTTCTTATGTTATTATTGTTGTCATCGTTATTTAACGCGTTTGTACTGCAATAGGTGTATGTCCGATTTGGTTAAAACTAGAAGAATGCCCTGGATTAAAGGTTGGAGGAAAACTGCTAAACAACATTCGTTTATGCAGATGACAACGTGCTAATTACAGAAAATGAAAGGGACCTACAAAACCTTGTGAATATAATAGAAATAGAAAAGCAAAAATAAAGGGTTCGAGCTAAATGGCAAGAAGACTAAAGTCATGGTAATCAGTAAAAAACATGAAATCCGCTCATGCAAAATAACAACAAACGCCACAATCTTGAGACAGATTGATAAGTTTAAATATCTGGTAACGATCATCTCACCAGACGGCAGATGCACATCAGAAATAGCCAGTAGTTGTGGCCAATCCAAAACAGCATTCAAGAATATAAAAAGTATTCTTACCATCAAATACCTATCAATTAATATTAGGAAGAGAGTTCTTGAATGCTATATAGAACCGATAATGTTATACAATTGTGAGGCGTGGACAGACAACACGCAAAGCCAGAACAAGATTGAGGCAGCCGAGTTGTGGTTTCTAAGAAGAATGTTGAGAGTTCCATGGACAGCAAAGAAAACAAACGAGACAGTCTTGATGGATGCAGACACAAGAAGATCTTTGATGAGGAAGATTAGGAAAAGACAGGCAACATTTATAGGCCATTTTATATAAGGAAAGGGAAATTAGAGCACCTGGTCACAACAGGAAAGCTGGAGGGAAAGAGAGTACCAGGTAGACCCAGGGAGAAAATATTGCACGGACCGGCAGGGTGGCTGAGGACAGAGAAGGTAAGAAGATGTGCTTGTGACAACAAGGGATAGATACATATGGAGGACCATGATCGCCAACGCCATGCGGCAGGGTACATGATGATGATGATGAAGTTGTTGATATTGTTGTTATCATGATGGAGTTATCAACAGTGAAAGGATATAATGACATTTCATTATTGTAATTTATGTCACATTTATTGTTACCAGTTCCTGGTCATGAGTCATCTGGAAACAACTACATGCTCATTGACAAAGACACAAATAGATGTACACACTGAGTTTACTTTATCATCTGTTGCGATTTTTGATAAACTGAACACGTTTATACTGCAATAGGTGTATATCCGATTGTGTTTAAAACAGCATCAGTGTATGGATATGGTAAATCTCACCAACCCCTCTACCCACCTTCATTTCATTTTTCTAAGTAAATTGCAGAGAGCACAGTTTGAAGTGGACTGTTTGCGTCACACAATTCGTATTATTATTGAATATGCGAAGTCATTGTTATTGTTATTGTTGTTTAAAGCCCAGCCGACTACGCAGAGCCATATCAGGGCAATGACCATTTCAAAACATACACAATACTTCAACAGGGGAAAAAAAGTAAAAGAAAATAAAGTACACATATCAACGCATTCGCGAAGATAGTCTAAGGAGATGCCCCTGCCGTTGACCATTCCGCCCAATTTATCACAAAGGAGATTTAAAAAACATACCTGAATACAAATTGAAACATAACTAAGGACATTAAAACATACAAAAACGGGCCTAAATTATTTAAATTGCTTCCTCATATCTCATTTCCCTGAAGCCAAAAATGCACTTAACACATTAACCAATTATCAATCCTAACAGAAAGTACGTAAGGCTTTATCGAATACATACATGTAAATCGACCAGCAAGGCAGAAAATGATAGGAAGAAATGACAGAAAGCAAAGGAGGAAGAAAGAAGCAAAGAGAGTGTCAGAAAAGAGAAAAATTTTCGCACAGAATTTGCTGAAGGTGGGGATACTATTTATACTGAAAGAGTCCCCGGCATTCCCGCGGAGATATGGGCGGTCACATACATGCACATGGAACTCCCGTTGGGTTGCCGGGGGCTCTTTCAGTATAAACAGTATCCCCACCTTCTGGAAATTCCGTGCTAGAAATGTCCTCTTTTCTGTCACGCTCTTTGTTTCTGCCTTGTTGCCTTGCTTTCTGTCATTTCTACTTATTTTCTGCCTTAATGGTCCATTCACCTGTATTTTGTCGATAAAGTCTTACGAGCTTTTTCTTTGGATTGATAATTGGGTACATGTATTAAGTGGATTTTTGGCTCTAAGGAGGTGAGATATGCGGAAGCAATTTTAGGTAATTTATGCCCGTTTTCATTTATGTTTTGTTGTCCATATGTATGCTTATATTTGTATTCAGATGTGTTTTTTAAATCCCCCCTGTGCGATAAATCGGACGGACATGTCCTTAGATAATGTGCGCGAATGCATTAATGTGTACTTAATTTCTTTCTTTTCCCATTGAAGCTTTGTGTGTTTTGAAGCGGTTACAGCCATGATATAGCTCTGCGCAGTCGGCTGGACTTTAAACAACAATAAAAGAAAAAGAAACATGCACATGGATACGAGTACAACATTGAAACATACACATTTGTTTCCCACAGACGTACCACATGTGAGCATTAATTTTGGTTCTGACTGCGTTTGACTGTCTGGGACTTGGGACTCATTTACCATGTCAGAATGACACCGATCAGACAGGTATAACAAACCAAGAAAGAAAAACTACATTAGGTTCCAATGCGTGCTGGCTGGTTCTTGATAGAGCCGTAGTCTTAAAGACCTGATATCATGAGTTCAGTCCCAGCCAGCAACATTAAAAACTGGTCTGTTAGCTTCCCATCTGAATGTTAACATGATTCTATTCGAATCAGCTGAGTTCCTTTTTTGAAGGTAAGATACACAGATACACTTGTCATTTACATGCGACCAAGATTATTCCAGTGGTAGGCTGATACAATACCAGTATGAAATATAGACTAGGTAAAACAGAGTCTAGGCAGGGCCTCAGGACCTGGCCAGCTCATGGGTTTATGTGCAGGCTTAAGGCTTGTGCCATAATCACCATACACATGGCACCTGTGACGTTCGTGCATATGGAATTCGTTCCGAGCACGGAGACGTCAATTTGAAAAACTGAAACTTAAACTGAAACTAGTTGAGTGCTCCATAAGTCTCTCCCCTCCCCCTTTCCCCATTTCAAGACTTGTGCCATTACACAGGGGGTTTGCGCAGGCTCGAGGAGTCTGCCAGATAACTACTGGCAGATTTGGGTGAAGCTCATGTGGAACTGTCCGAGTGCAATAAATCGTCTTGTGAACAAACTCCCAACTCTTGATATAGCTCTAGAAGAGACAGAAGGACAGCATGGTCGATGGTATCAAACGCGGCAGAAAGATCGAAAAGAGTAGGTAGGAATAGTCAGTCAAAGTCAACTGGAAGCAACAAAATCATTCACTATGTGAACGAGAGTGGTTTCAGTGCTGCGGTCAGAACGGTAGGCAGATCGGAATGGACGATGAAGATCAGTGGCTGGGAGATAATCAATCTGGACTTTCTAAACCACTTTCCCGAGAAACTTTGAAATAAATGGCTTACCAGGGATAGGACGATAGTTCCTAAGTGTTGAAATGAATGGCAAACCGGGGATAGGACGATAGGGCCAGAGTGTTGGAAGTGAGATTGTTTTTTTTCTTCTTTTTTGTAAGACAGGTCGAACGATGGCTGTGCTTAAAGAATGCGAAACAGATCCAGCGAGAAGAAAGATATTATTGACATGCATTGTGAACGGAAGAAGCCCAGAAAGATTTGTGAGAGGAGACAGTCGGATAAGGGGTCGAGTTCACAAGAGTTGAATGATCCTTCTTCCAGAATGCTGACAGGCACACTTTCAGAGACTGGTTGAAATTCAGTAGGTAGGGAGACCGTAAAAGGAAGACCAACAATGGACAGAAGAAAAGAGGTTTAGTCAAGCTTTGTCCGAAGACCATTGACTTTGGCAGAGCTGAAAAAGCCTCTGGGACATGTGAAATACTGACATTTGAAGGAAGTGGAGAGAACTTACTTAACTGCACCCAAAAGATCAGACAGTTTCAGGTTCATCTTCTCAAGACGATGTCCCCGCCCTCGGAATGAATTCCATATGCACTAACATCACAGGTGCCATGTGATGGAGAAGATCCACAATGATCACGGCACAAGCCTTAAGCCTGCACATATACCCATGAGCTGGCCAGGTTAAAAATGACAACCCAGTTATGATAAAAGACAACAGTTAAAAAACATGCTCACCGTTAACCTTGCAAATCTAAAATGCAGTTAACAGAAACAGCCGTAAAATAATATCAGGTGAAATCTATTAATCTGTCGTAAAAACTGGAAAATTCCGTCAGGAGGGATGTCTCGGAAGAGATTCTTTAAGGAGTCCGCCGTGTAGTGTTTTTGTCTCACATCGTACAAGTCCCAGCAATCAAGGAGGAGGTGTCTGATGCTCAGCGGCTCGTCACACGGTATACACCACGGTGCTTCTTCATTTTTAAAAGGTACGAATGAGTGTAGGAGGAGGAGGAGGAAGAGAGGAAGAAGAAGAAGAAGAAGAGAAGAAGAAGAAGAAGAAGAAGAAGAAGAAGAAGAAGAAGAAGAAGAAGAAGAAGAAGAAGAAGAAGAACAACAACAACAACAACAACAACAAGAACAAGAACAAGAACAAAAAAAAAAACAACAAGAAGAACAAGAAGAAGAAGAACACGAAGAAGAACAAGAAGAAGAACAAGAAGAAGAACAAGAAAGAGAAAAGAAGAAGAACAAGAAAGAGAAAAAGAAGAAGAACAAGAAAGAGAAGAAGAAGAAGAAGAAAAAAAGAAGAAGAAGAAGAAGAAAAAAAAAAGCTGACATAATCAAATCAAACAGGTTGAGCCAAGAGCCAACAGTAGCAAAAAAAATCATTTATGAGGAAGTGCCATCTTAAATCACTCGACCGATCCAGCTGGCTTCTTATGCTAGAGTCTCCTTTCAGCTGGCCACCACGAGCTGCCCCTGGCTCAAGGGACGTTATTCTCACTCTCTAGCATCCACACTTTGCCAAACGTAGACTGCTTTTCAAATGGTCTTATTCCAGACAAGCATGAGATTGATGTCGCTCTTTGCTTACATTCTAGAGGCCTTGCTTGGGTCAGCACAAAAAGCCAGACATGATTCGATAGAGGAAGTGCTGAATTCAGTGGCGTATGGAGTTGTTTGTAATAATAAAATAGACATTTTATAACATCACAGATTGAAACCAGAAAAACACACACACACACAAAATAGAATCAGAACACGTATTTAATACAACAAGACAAGACAGGATTATTAAATACGCGTTCTGATTCTATTTTTGTGTTTTTCTGGTTCCTGTTTGCTTGAACGCCCGCAATCGCACTAGTTTTGGATTTCGTATCACAGATTGAGATAAACATTTCTTTACAATGTAGTGTAGATTGTTCCAGTGACAGACTGATACAAATAGAAGACACAAAACCCAGACTGCAAGACCGTGCCAACTCATATCGCTTACGTGCAAGCTTAAGGATTGTGCTATAATCATTTTGGATCATCTCCTTCGTATGGCATCGGTGGTGTCAGTGCATATGGAATTTATTATTCCAAGGGCGGAGACGTTATCTTGAGAAACTGAAACTGAAACAGAAACTGTGAAAAAAGAGGAAATCTCTGACGTATTCCAGTCCCTGATGATGCTGTTGATATGTGAGAGTATTTCTTTAATCCTTTCACTCCCGCACCCTATCCGCCAACTGCAAAAACGTAACCCTTTCAAACTAGCCACCAGCTTTCTGCAATGCAACTCCTTAATTCTTTCATTCTTTCACACTGTCCACCAGCCTCCTGCAATGCAATACCTTAATTCTTGCACTCTTTCACACTGTCCACCAGCCTCCTGCAATGCAACTCCTGAATTCTTTCACTCTTTCACACTGTCCACCAGCCTCCTGCAATGCAACTCCTGAATTCTTTCACTCTTTCACACTGTCCACCAGGTTCCTGCAATGCAATACCTTAATTCTTGCACTCTTTCACACTGTCCACCAGCCTCCTGCAATGCAATTCCTGAATTCTTTCACTCTTTCACACTGTCCACCAGGTTCCTGCAATGCAACTCCTGAATTCTTTCACTCTTTCACACTGTCCACGTGGTTTCTGCAATGCAACTCCTGAATTCTTTCACTCTTTCACACTGTCCACCAGGTTCCTGCAATTGCAACTCCTGAATTCTTGCACTCTTTCACACTGTCCACCAGGTTTCTGCAATGCAACTCCTGAATTCTTTCACTCTTTCACACTGTCCACCAGGTTCCTGCAATGCAATACCTTAATTCTTTCAGTCTTTCACACTGTCCACGTGGTTTCTGCAATGCAACTCCTGAATTATTTCACTCTTTCACACTGTCCACCAGGTTTCTGCAATGCAACCCCTGAATTCTTTCACTCTTTCACACTGTTCACCAGGTTCCAGAAGGAAGCCGGTGGATAAGGTGAAGGAATGACAAATTAAGTTTTTGCCTTGCTGCCCTGGCTGATAATGCAGGAAGCTGGTGGATAGGGTGAGGGAGTCAGTGGGTTAAGAAGCTGGGAGTCTGTTTATGGTGGAGATACTTTTGACATGTAGGAGTATTCCTTTAAGAAGATCGAAGTCTGTTAACGATGGAGATACTTTTATATGTGTGAGTATTCCTCTAAAAAGGTGGGAGTATATTAATAGTGGAGATACTACTTATATATGGGAGTATTCCTTTAAAAAGGTGGGACTCCATTAATGGTGGAGATACTGTTAATATATGGGAGTATTCCTTTAAGAAGGTGGGAGTATATTAATAGTGGAGATACTACTTGTACATGGGAGTATTCCTTTAATAAGGTGAGAGTCTGTTAACGGTGGAGGCAATACTTGTATGTGGGCATATTCCTTTAAATGGTGGGACTCTATTAATGGTGGAGGTACTACTTGTATATGGGAGTATTCCTTTCAGAAGGTGGGTGTCTATTAATGATGGAGATACTGTTTATATGTGGGAGTATTCCTTTAAGAAGGTGGGTGTCTATTAATGATGGAGATACTGTTTATATGTGGGAGTATTCCTTTAAGAAGGTGGGTGTCTATTAATGATGGAGATACTGTTTATATGTGGGAGTATTCCTTTAAGAAG
>JAPXFY010000024.1:12729067-12734067 GCA_030674185.1 Monoplex corrugatus
AGATAGATAGATAGAAAGACAGATAGATAGAGGACATAGATAGGTAGATAAACAGATAGAGAGAGAGAAAGAAAAAGAGAGAGGGACAGACAGACAGACAGGCACACAGATAGACAGACGGACAGAGACACCGACAGACGAAGATAGAGACAAAGAATGAGAGACAGAGACACAGAAAGAGAGGATGACAAATGGATGATTTATTACGTGTAAAGTATTTAGTTCAAACCAGGCAGGGGGTTGATTTCAAAATATACAATAACAATACAGGAACCAAATTAAGTTACAGATACGTTAACTACAAGATGATTAGTCACACCGTTATACGAATTAAACAATATTCATGCAGCTAAAGAGACTTCAGACTTCAGACTTCAGAATTTTTATTCAAGAAAGGCCATAGCCCCTACTGAGGGGGTGCTTATAAGTCATCATCATCATCATCATCATCAGGTGCCATGCCGCATGGCGTTGGCAATTATGGACTTCCATCTGTCTCTATCTCTTGTTGCCTCAAGCATCACTTCCATCCTCCTTGTCCTTAGCCACTCTGCAAGTCCGTCCATTATCTTCTCCCTGGGTCTACCCGGTGCTCTCCTTCCCTCCAGCTTTCCCGTTGTGACCAGGTGCTCCAATTCCCCTTTCCTCATAAAATGGCCAGTAAATGTTGCCTTCTTTTCCTAATCTTCCTTATGAATGATCTACTTGTGTCTGCCTCCATCAAGACTGTCTCGTTTGTTGTTGCCTATAAGTACAATGAAATAATCAGATAGCATATCATAGAATTAACAATCAACAACAAAATAAACTTATATTACGATAAAGCAATTTCCCTGATCTTAGCTGCTTGGAGCAGGAACAATCCAAAATTCTTAATATAACGAAACGAGTTGAACAACACATTAACAGTTTAAACATATTTGGGCATCTATAATACTTTTGAGGGATAAACCTTGAACGGATTTCATCTAAAGCTGGACAACACAGGACAAAATGTATTTCGTCTTCTTCAGCTTGCATACATAAAGAACAGAGCAAATCAGACTCTCTGTGTTGCTTGTATCTCAATTGATGGGCTTTCAAAGTTGATAAACCAAGTCGAAATTTTGCTATTGTTTTTTTCAAATTAATATCCAGATCAAGGCTTATGTATAGTTATAACACTGTGAGAATCTATGACAGTTCTGTAAAAATCATATCTTCCACTTGTCTGTATATGGTCATTCCACTTTTGCCATCTACAATCAATCAGTCTTTGCCGAAAATCACGAATAAACTGTCTCTCATCGCCAGCTTCTTGGATAAACCAAACATCACAAAACCCATATTCATTCAGACACATACTTATACTAGTTACCCAAGAGAGAGAGAGAGAGAGAGAGAGAGAGAGAGAGAGAGAGAGGAATGGGGGCAGATAGATAGATAAACAGACAGATATATATATATATATTTATTGTTGTGTGTGTGTGTGTGTGTGTTGTGTGTGTGTATAGACAGATAGACATATAAATAGACAAAATCCAAAACAAGTGTGACTGCCCGCGTTCAAGCAAACCGGAACCAGAAAAAACACGAAAGAAGAATATGAACGCGTATTTAATACAACAGTTTAATAAACAATTTTTGTTTGTTTTTGCACTGGCACTGAAGTGTAGAGAAATAGCTATTTTATAAAACTGATTGTTAATGTATAAATTCTTTAGCGCCTGTCTTGTCTTGTCTTGTTTTGTTGTATTAAATACGCGTTCATATTCTTCTTTCATGTTTTTTCTGGTTCTTATAAATAGACAGTTAGATAGACAGACAGACAGACAGACAGACAGATAGATTGATAGATAGATAGATAGATAGATAGATAGAGAGCCAGAATAAGAGGGGGAGAGTGAGAGAGAGAGAGAGGGAGGGAGAGGGAGTGAGAGTGAGAGGGAGGGAGGGAGAGGGAGGCAGAGAGAGAGAGAGAGACAGAGAGAAATAAGAGAGAGAGAGAGAGAGAGAGAGAGAGAGGAGAGAGAGAGGTGAGGAGAGACAGATAGAGAGGGGAGGGAATAAACAACATCAAGAACAAATTTTGTTTATGAGGGTATAAACGTAGCAACAGTTTTTGCCCTTTTTTGTACGTCAAGCCCTCGCCTTAAGGGGTTCTGAACTAAACGTAAATCAAGTATCAAGAGCATCATGAGATCAAAACAGTGCAAAGACTAAGAATAATAATAAAATCAAACTGTAAAGAACATAACTTTTAAGTTATTTCAATAATTTAACCAGTATACACTCTCAATGATTAAGAGACTCACATCACTTAGTTTTATGATATGTCATATCACTTAGTTATGATAGACCTCAGCGCTTAGTTACATCATAGATCCATTTATGCTGAGGTTTGTAAACAAGATACACAAACATGCGTTCTAAATGTTTACAGCAAAGCTATAGAATTTATACATTAACAATCAGTTTCATAAAATAGCTATTTCTCTACACATCAGTGCCATGTGCAAAAACAAAGAACTATTGCTTAACCACTAATTGTTTATTATTGACATCAATAAGTACACATTCAACAGGCTGGGCCTACAATAAGACTTACGATATGTAAACTGTTTTGTTACATAAGTAGATGGTTTACAGTTTAAAAAAGTAAACTTCGCCTCCTGTAGATTCTGTGTGCCAAGAGCGTTTTGAAGTCACAACAATTGCATGCTTTACATCAAAATCAAATATACCAGCCATTGAAAAACTGAATGTCAATATCGATAGCAAATAATGTTCATGGCAGGGACACCGTTCAATGTCAATATCAATGGATAATACAATTTCACGTCAATGATAATGTTCAATGTTCTACACGCAGTAAACCATTTTATCTGGCAATACTAACATTATTCCGGTCCTGCCCTTTACATTAACAATTACACTGACGATATGAGAGGGACAGTGAAGTCTGATTTAAAGCAATGTTCTAGGAAACAAAATTATATTACTGAGCACTCAGAATTCAGCAGTACAATAACGATATGAGGGTGGTAGTGAAGTCTGATTTAACGTAATATTCCAGGAAACAAAATTCTATTACTGAGTAATTAGAACTTAGCAATATGAGAGTGACAGTGAAGTCTGATTTAACGTAATATTCCAGAAAACAAATTATATTACTGAGCAATTGGAACTCAGCAGTACAATAACGATATGAGAGTGACAGAAGTCTGACATAAAGTAATATTCCAGGAAACAAAATAGTATTACTGAGCACTCAGAACTCAGCAGTATAATAACGATATGAGGGTGGCAGTAAGTCTAATTTACGTAATATTCCAGGAAACAAAATTATATCACTGAGTAATTAGAACTGAGCAGTATGAGAGTGACAGTGAAGTCTGATTTAACAGAATATTCTAATATTCCAGGGAAAGTCATTACTGAGCAATTGAAACTCAGCAAGGCTGATTTAACGTAATATTCCAGGGATAAAGTCATTACTGAGCAATTGGAACTCAGCAGTACAATAACGATACGAGAGTGACGATGAAGTTTGGTTTAACACAACATTCCAGAAAACAAAATTATATTACTGAGCACTTGGAACTCAGCTCTACAATAACGATATTAGACTGACAGTAAAGTCTGATTTAACACAACATTCCAGAAAACAAAATTACAGTATATTACTGAACACTTAGAACTCAGCAATACAATTACGATGTGAGAGTGATAGTGAAGTCTGACTTAACGCAACATTACAGGAAACAAAGTTGTATTACTGAGCACTTAGAACTTAGCAACACAGTAACGATATGTTAAGCAATATGTTAAGTCTGGTTTAACACAACATTACAGGAAACAAAAATATATTTACTGACCACTCAGAACTTATCAGTACAATAACGATGTGAGAGTGTCAGTGAAATCTGATTTAACACAACATTACAGGAAACAAAAATATATATTACTGACCACTCAGAACTTAGCAGTACAATAACGATGTGAGAGTGACAGTGAAATCTGATTTAAAGCAACATTTCAAGGAAGAAAATTATATTACTGACCACTCAGAACTTAGCAGTACAATAACGATATAAGAGTGACAGTGAAGTCTGGTTTCAAGCAACATTCCAGAAAACGAAGTACATTACTGACCACTCAGAACTTAGCAGCACAATAACGATATGACAGTGACAGTGAAGTCTGGTTTCAAGCAACATTCCAGAAAACGAAGTACATTACTGACCACTCAGAACTTAGCGGTACGATAACGATGTGAGAGTGATAGTGAAGTCTGGTTTAAAGTTACGTTCCAGGAAACAAATTTACATTACTGACCACTTAGAACTCAGCAGCAAGGGATTAGATAATCGATCAAGATTATGATCATTGAAACAGTGATCGCGAATCCAAAGCACGTGCGTTACAAATTTTGGAGGCTTGTTTTGGCAGGTATAGTGTCAAAGGGCAAAAGAAAACAGTTCGTTAGATATTTATTAAAAGCAGTTTTGGATTGTGTTCATTGCAATTGTTGTTGTTCATGTCGTTATCATATTATTATTATATTATTATTATTTATTATTATTTTATCATTTTATTTATTATTATTATTTCATAATCGTCATTGTTTTTTCTTTAATAATTTTGATGATGATGATGATAGCGACGAGACGATGACGACGACATGATGATAATGATGATTATCATCGACATTAGTAGTGGTTAAAATATCATATTATCATCATCATGTTTACTGTTGTTGTTGTTGCTGTTGTTGTTGTTTTGCTTTTTGTTTTTTTGCCTTTTCTTGTTGTTATGCTGCTGCTGCTGATGGTGATGATGATGATCGCTGTTGTTGTTTTTGTTGCCTTTGTCAATGTTGTTGTTGTTTCTGTTGTTGTTTTTGCTATTCTTGTTGTTGTTGTTTTTTACTGCTTATATTATCAGTATTAATAGTAATAGCAGTAGCAGCAGTTGTGTTATTCTTATGATTACTAATGATATGGCCACTTCATAGATTA
>JAPXFY010000024.1:12736567-12756567 GCA_030674185.1 Monoplex corrugatus
AAGGCCAGCTGGCCGAAAGTTTATGTCTCTCTTTTTATCTTTTGTACACATTTGACAAAGGCCAGCTGGCCGAAAGTTTGTGCCTATCTTTATTATCTTTTGTGCACGTTTGACAAAGGCCAGCTGGCCGAAAGTTTGTGTCTATCTTTATTATCTTTGTACACGTTTGACAAAGGCCAGCTGGCCGAAAGTTTGTGTCTATCTTTATTATCTTTTGTACATGTTTGACAAAGGCCAGCTGGCCGAAAGTTTGTGTCTATCTTTATTATCTTTTGTGCACGTTTGACAAAGGCCAGCTGGCCGAAAGTTTGTGCCTATCTTTATTATCTTTTGTACATGTTTGACAAAGGCCAGCTGGCTGAAAGTTTGTGTCTATCTTTATTATCTTTTGTACACGTTTGACGAAGGCCAGCTGGCCGAAAGTTTGTGCCTATCTTTATTATCTTTGTACACGTTTGACAAAGGCCAGCTGGCCGAAAGTTTGTGTCTATCTTTATTATCTTTGTACACGTTTGACAAAGGCCAGCTGGCCGAAAGTTTGTGCCTATCTTTATTATCTTTTGTACACGTTTGACGAAGGCCAGCTGGCCGAAAATTTGCTCCTGTCCCGTTTTGTGCATTGAATAAGCGTTCTTGTTTCATTTGCATGTGTTTCTGGTATACAGATAGTTTCATGTCTTGGTGTCTTCTGCGTGTATGAAACTTTCCAGCAACTACGTTTGAGTTGAATTATTAGAAAAGATGGATAGCTGTCCATCTTGACGGTTCTTCTTTGGTGACTGAAGTTTTTTGCAAGTCATGCAAAATGATAAGAAATGAAGAACGGCAGTTCAGCCAAGTCAGCAATATTTCTGCCATGGTCAGTTCGTAAGGAGACTGGAGAAGAAGTAGGGCTTGGAAGCAAGACCTGTACATTCATCAAACCCTATAGAAACTGTGGCTGAAATGCAAAACCAAATATGGTGACAGATTCTTGGCAAACGTGATGGAACACAGTGGCTGCATCACTTCCCGAATCGTGGGGATCATTGTGTGAATTCCAGAATCGACAAGGCAAACCTTGCATATTGATGGCACCCAGGAAACTGACGTGAAATTGATGGGGTCTCCAGGGATCTGAGAAGACTGGTATTTGTGTGGAACCATTTAAAAAACGCTTTTCCTGCACAGGGGCCAACCTTTTCTGTGTTCTGATATCATTCGTTGTAGCTGTATTTTTTTTTTGCCCCGTGCTGGAATTATGGCAGGCAAAACAGCAAGATTGTGTGAAAGATGAACCAGAGGGTTCTTTTTCTGCACCAGCCTCATCCTCCTTCCTGCCTCTACCCACCCATTTACTGGCGCTTTTATTTATTTATTTATTTATTTTTCTTTTGCAGCACCATGCTCTCTGCTGCTTCTGTGTCACCGTCCCCATGCCGCTCATTGCAGTTCTCCAACACACTTCAACACTCACCAAAGCTTAACCCTTTGACTCCTGCATCATGTCCACCAGCATCCTGCTTTGTCAACCATGCTAACAAAGCAAAAACTTAACCCTTGGACTCGCTCACCCTCTCCACCAGCTTCCTGCAGGAAGCTGGTGGAGAGGGTGAGCGAGTCCAAGGATTAAGGTTTTGCGGTTGGTGGATAGGGTGCAGGAACCACAGGGTTAAGCCGGAATTCCTTAGACCCGAAGTGAAAAAAGTCTAATGGAGAAATTCGCTCGCCAGAATCACAGGGCAGCAGTTCCATAGCCTCGATGTTTTGCTGTGTTATCCCCAGCATTTCTTTCTTTCTTTCTTTCTTTTTTTATATTTTGTTTTTGCTTCTTGCTTTCCAGCATTAGCACAGGCACACTCAAAGGAAGCCTTTTCAGCATAGAATGGCAGGATTCTATGTACCGTTTTACTTATGATAAGAAAGAAATATGTAGCAAAGACGGGAAGAAAGCATCGATTTTGGAGTGAACGAAATAACAAAACGAAACTCAAAACTTGCTGAAAGGCAAGACGTTGAGGAAGTATACAGACTCTATAAACGTCACATCCAAAGGTCCCATCATTGTGCGCCCACCTCCCCCTCACGTCTCTCTCTCTCTCTCTGTCTCTCTCTCTCTTTCTCTCACTCTCTCTCAATTTTCTTCTTTCATTCTCTCTCTCTCTCTCTCTCTCGCTGTCTCTCTCTCTCTTTTCTATCTCTTGCAATCTCTCATCCTCTCTCTCATTCTCTGTCTTTCTTTTTCCCCTTCCCTATCTCATTCTCTCTCTCTCTCACATAATAATGATAATGATAAAAATAATAATGATAATAATAATAATAATAATGATGCTGATAATAAAGCAATAATATAATAATAACGATGATGATGATGATGATGATGATGATGATGATGATAATGATAATAATAGTAATAATGATATTGATAATAATACTGCTATTACTACTAACACTGATGACGATGATGATGAATGATATGATGATGATGGTGATGGTAATGATGACGATGATGATGAGGTAATAATGTGATAGGCTACGGATTTCGTGTTTTCGTGAAACGCTTTTAGAAAAAAATATTTTAAAACGAAAAGATTTTAACTGATGATTCTGAATCAATACTACAATAAGTATACACTGCAGCTATAGAGAGCATGATATAATAACGGTATAACAATCTACAAAAAGACATGACCCATATGCAATTTGAAAGCAGCTAGAGAGAAAAGAGGATCGATCCAGATACTTTTAAGCTCTGATTCTTCCCTTCCAATTATGTCTGTGCTCATGATCCAGATATTCTGTTGTAACAATGTACTCTTCTACCCAGCCTGGCTTATATCACACAGGATAGGAACTCTCTCTCATAAGAGAGATAACCGAGTTTTTCTAGTTCCTGGCCTGGACAGGTTTTTTATGCTTTTTTTTATTATTTCTTTCAGATACCGCCCCCTCTCTCTCTCTATATATATATAGTATACATATATATATATATATATATATATATACACATATATATATAACCTTCCAGGGCTTGTAACACAGATCAGACACACACATATATATATGTGTACATATATACATACATAGCTATATGCATATAACGAATGTATATATATACATATACATAATATATATATATATATATATATATATATATATATATATATATATATATAACGAATAAAAATATCAAAAACAAATTGTACAGCCATCCAAATTCATGGCTGCATCTTTACCTATTCTGTCAACCCAGTCGTTTACATACAATGCCACAGTAAGATTGAATGCAACAAAAATTGACTTGTTTATTAATTGTCATTATACAAAGTTTTGAATTGTTCATTTCAAATACGACATTGTTGTGGTTTTTTTTTCATTTTCGTAACCTTCCAGTGTTTATAACGCAGGTCAGATTTCGAATCCACATTCAATAAGATACTAAACAAAACTGTTGATATATACTTCTGAGGTGAAGATTGTCTCTTTCCTAAAGATCAGGCCTTTTCTACTGTAGACTCTGGGATTACAAAGACACCCCCTGTTTTACTACCATCTAAAATATAGGTATCAGTAAATATGTAACTGAGAGAGAGAGAGAGAAGAGAGAGAGAGAGAGAGAGAGGTGTGTGTGTGTGTGTGTGTGTGTGTGTGCTAGTTTGTCTATGTGTATTTTTGCGTGCATGTATGTGGTTGTGTGTGTGTGTGTGTGTGTGTGTGTGTGTGTGTGTGTGTGTGTGTGTGCATGTGTTTACGTATGTGTGTATGTGTGTATGTCTGTCTGTCTGTCCTTCTGTCTGTATGTCTGTATGTATGTATGTATGTAGGTATATATGTGTGTATATGTCTGTGCGCACGCCTGTGTGTGTGTGTGCGTGTGTGTGTGTGTGTGTGTGTGTGTGTGTGTGTGTGTGTGTTCATATGCATGTGCGGGACTACGTGTGCATGTACACACACCTCACGCATTCCTTTAAATCTCACAGTAGCACCGTTCTGAGGGAATGCTCAGCAAGTCGCACAAGTACACGCAACCGAAACCACAAACTTCATTAATCTTATGGATTTTCTTCACTGTCAACTAGGCCCATAGAAAACACACGAAAACTTTTCTGACTGTTTTGACACATTTTTATTTCACGTATGGGAATGTTGTGCAACTGCAATAAATCTGTAGACAAAAAATAAATAATGGTTGTCGACCTTGTCAGTTCCTGTTTGCTGAATAAACTTGTGCAAGCCATGCAAGAAGATTAAAAAAAGGATGAAAAATGACAATGTTCAGTAAGTCAGTAATTTATTTCCCTTGAAGTATCAGTTCTTGCAAAGACTGGAGAAAAGAGCAGGGACATGTGGATGGACTGTGCATTCATCAAATTCTACCGAAATGGGAAAACATAGGCGAAACCACTTACTCTGAGGTATCAACAAACATAGCGACAAGCTCTTGGCAAACATGGCGGAAGGCAGTGGCTACATCCCCCTTTGAATTGTGGGATCGTCACGTGATTTGTGGGATCAACAGCGCAGACATTGCATATTAATGGCATCAGGAAACTGGTGTAAAATTGATATTGATAGTGTCTCCAAGGATATGAAGAAAAAGGACTAGTCAAATGTAAGACCATCAAATGGATTTTGTTCATGAACAGCGGCAATATTTTCTGTGTTTAGTTGTTGTTGTTGTTATTGTTGTTCTTTTAGTGTAGGGGGCATGGCAGGTAAAACGCTAACGTCTTGTGATGGACAAATTTATCAACTGTTTTTCTCTCTCTGCCTCTTTCTTCCTCTCTTCTCGTTTAGTATTTATTATTTCTATTCATACCCCCTGCGCCCACCCTCCTCAATTCTCTCTTCTTCTTGTAAACTCTCATTCTCATTCCAGATTTCGTTCTTTCTGATTAATAGGCTGCACTCCTTAACGCCTCATCTCTTTCTCTCTTTTCCCTCTCTCTGTCCTGTCTGTGTTTGTCTGTCTGTCTGTCTGTCTCGGTCTGTCTGTTTCAGTCTGTCTGTCTCTGGTTTTATCTTTGTCTGTCTGTCTGTCTCTCTGCCTCTAGTCTCATGTCTCTGTTTGTCTGTTTGTCTCTCTGTCTGTCTCTGTCTGTTTCAGTCTGTCTGTTTCCGTTTTTGCCTTTGTCTCTCTCTCCCTCTATGTCTCTCTCTGTGTTCCTGTGTGTTCCTGTGTGTGTTGTTTTGTTTTTATCTGATGTCTCTGCGCACGAAGTGATTTTGGAGACAAAATAAATACCTAGAAATAAATAAACTGATAGCTCTACATTAAATGAATAAATGAACACATAAATAATTAATCAAACTGAAGAGAGGAAGGAAGGAAGGAAGTAAGACAAATCAGATAAAAAAAAACCTTCACAGCCATTCACCCATAAATATCGAAATTGTATAGATGAGAAAACAACATCAACATTTCTCTTGAATCCCTCAAGTACAATAATATCCAAATCGTTTTATAGAGTATGTAGAGAGAAGTCTTAGCTCGAATATAAGCCAACAGCATTTATGATACTCGTATTAAATGCAGAGTTATTATTCTAGTACTTTTTGTCCCATTTTCTGCGTCACCTTAATCGGAACAGAAACTGACACAGTTTTTACAATGCGATGGTAGTGATGATGATGACGATGATAATATGATAATGATGGTGCTATGGAGTTCTGTCAAGGATTGAGACAACGTGAAAGGGCTGTACTCTACGTTTAATGTCATAATATATCCTGGCGTCAGCCAGGCTCGAGAGATGCAGACACCTGCCGTGTTGGTCAGAAGACTTTGAGCAACGCCCTCAATCCGTGAAGTGGATGAGATCATATTATTAGCAGCTTCTTATTTAAAAATAAAAAGAGGGTGAGTGTGTGTTTGTGTGTGTGTGTTTTGTGTGTGTGTGTGTGTGTGTGTGTGTGTGTGTGTGTGTCTGTATGTGAGTGTGTGTGTATGTATGAGTATGTGTGTATGTAAGTATGTGTGCGTGTCTGTGTGTGTGTACGTGTGTGTGTAAGAGAGAGAGAGAGAGAGTACAAGAGAAAGAGAAAGTAAGAGAGAGAGAGATTTCAAGAGAAAGAGAGAGAAAGTAAGAGAGAGACGGTGCAAGAGAAAGAGAGAGAGAGAGAGAGAGAGAGAGAGAGGAGAGAGAGTAGAGATAGAGTGCGTGTGTACGAGAAAGAGAGAGAAAGAGAGACAGAGAGAGAGTGAGAGAAAGAGAGAGAGAAACAGAGAGAGTGAGAGAGAGAGACAGAGAGAGACAGAGAGAGACAGAGAGAGACAATGAGAGAGAGAGAGAGAGAAAGAGAGAGAGAGACAGAGAGAGACAGAGAGAGACAGAGAGACAGAGAGAGAGAAAGAGATGCGTCAACGTTCGAACTAGTTACCTGTTCTCTGTTTATTTGTTTATTTATTTCATTCCTTTTAAGGGGAGATCATTAGAAAAGACGAATGAACAAATTCGCTGATGCTGGAGCATTGCGCACCTTGACAAAATGAAGTTAATACCCGCTTTATTTGGGAAAGGCCGATGTGCGTACGTTTCAAAATCTCGATGCTCATTGTTTAAAATGTAAGCAGGCTGATAATCATGAATTACGACAGGTAGGGGTGAGATGGCGTAGGGTGCCAGGGAGAGATTAAGGGCGAGGCTGATTAAGAGCAAAACCGATTGGGTTCCAGAGGTGACAGGATTCTCTCGCGTCAAGCGACCTCGACTGAAATCAATTTTGCAAGAGCTTTTGGACTGACACAAAGTTTCAATCCTCTTTATTTACGCGAGGAGAGAGAGAGAGAGAGAGAGAGAGAGAGAGAGAGAGAGAGAGAGAGAGAGAGAGAGACAGAGAGAGAGAGAGAAGAGAGAGAGAGAGAGAGAGATAGAGTAAGGATCGTAAAAGCGATTGATCAACTTTACTACCGTGCAAATTATTTCCACTAAGTTTGAATTTACTTACTGACTTTTGAACAAATGTTCAATGTTTGAGGGTAGGATGGTGGGGGATGTGGGGGGGGGGGGGTGGGATGAGAGGAAGAGAGATGAACTGGATTAGAATTAAAGTTGTTGACGGATGGATTCATAGCAGCGGACAATTCTATAGGCGCTCCTCCCAAATCTTCCAATGATGACGAGACAAACTCCATTATCCTGTGCAAATCTCCACTCGTTGGCAAGGTTTTAAAATGAGATAGTAGTGGGGAAATGCAAGAGGGGGGGGGGGGTGTTTATGAAACATAAGCTGGCATCACTGGAGTGTTTTAAGACTTAGGACAATCGACGAACGAGCCACTTTTAATGGTCCGGGCTGCTGACATTAACTTCAAGATATTGAATCTGAATCAAAGTGACAGTGTCAGCGTTCAAGCAAATAGGAACCAGAAACACACACACACACACACACACACACACACACACACACACACACACACACACACACACACACACACACACACACACACACACACACACACACACACACACACACACACACACACACATACACGCTGTAACCGACTGAAGTAACAGGCCACTAAAAAGAAATAACCCTGTACCCCGCTTGAGGGTCGAACCCACTATACATGTGTAATGTGCATGACGTTCTAAACCACTGAGCCATCCCTATGGATATACTGGGGCTCTTTCAATATGAATAGTATCCCCACCTTCTGAAAATTCTGTGCTTTCTGTCTCTTGCTTTGGTTCTGCCTTGTTCCTTTGCTTTCTGTCATTCCTTCCTATCAGTTTCTGCCTTGCTGGTCTATTCACACGTATGTGTTCGATAAAAAAAAATTCTCTGTGGGATAGCTGGGTGTATGGTAGAAAGAAACTCTAGGGAGAGCTAGACAACAGAAGGTCTTCAGAGAAGTAACCCCCTTTAGACAAGTGTTTCGGCCCTGAATTCCTTACACTCTCGGGGGGCCGGACCACATCCAGGTCATGACTCCTGGATGCCCTTCTGCTGTTGTCTATTTTTTTTTTTTTCCCACGCCGGGGATCGAACCTGGGCGATTCTGCGCTTCAGAACTGCGGTACGCGGTTTTACCAATGTGCTAACGGGGCACACATCATCTGTAGGGAATTTAATCCTTATGAAGTTCACTTTTTTGGTTCCTCCTTGCCCAGATCCAGCTTGAGCTCCTTTCTGCTGCCTCTGCCATCGCTTTAAGAGCTCTAGTCCTCTTCTTCCCAGAAATGGCGAGTTGTTTCATGAGATCATAAGCGGAGGTGCCCACAAACCCTCTTGCCCCGACCTCTATGGCGAAGATTTTGACCCGCAGACCTGCTTTCTTCAGGGTGCTGGCAAGACCGGCGTATTTTTCGGTCTTGTAGATATGTGCTTCTTCCATTCTGCTTTCGTATGGCACAGTGAGTTCTATCTAAATGAATTGACTTCATTTTGTCTTTGAGAATATGTTATGTATAGAAACAATTTTAGGTTATTTAGGCCGGTATCCATGTGTTTTAGTGTCGTTATGTTAACATTTGTATGCACACACACATACAAACACACTTATACGTAGATAGACACACACACTCTCGCAAACACACACAAACCACACAAACACACATACACACATACGTACACAGGCACACATAACACACACATACACACATATGCACATGCACACATACACACACACGCACACACACACACACACACACACACACACACACACACACAGACACTCATTCACACATACGCAAGCACGCAAAACACACACACACAGACACGCGCACACACACGCGCGCGCACAAACACACACACATACACAGACACACATTCACACATATGCACGCATGCACACGCACAGACACGCACACAAAGGCACACTGACACACACACACACACACACACACACACACACACACACACACACACACACATACACACACACACGTACACACTCACACACATACACACACACACAAACACACACACACACATACACACACACGCACACACACACATACGTACACACACAGTCTATCTCTCATTCTCTCTCTCTCTCTCTCCCTCTCATTCTCTCTCTCCCTCTCATTCTCTCTCTCTCTCTCTCATTCTCTCTCCACTTCCTCTTTGCCTTCATCCTACCCCCTCCCCCTTCCACAATCGGCTAGTTAATTTCGTAGAACGCCATCCCCGTATTTGTTTTCTAATTCACTGATGGCTTTTTAACAGTTAATCCTACGCTCGATTGATCCTCAGATGATAATCAAAGATGACGTGGCTAGCCAAGATGTCTTCCTTTCTTGCCTCAGTAAAGTTAGTTAGTTGTTTTGTGTTCTTTCTTGGCATTTTGTCGGACACTTTGACTGTATCTTCTGCTTTAAGTCAGTGACTAAATGCTTCGTTTTATCGGTTCTATTCAGTCACTCTTGTATTTGTATTCATTTCGGTTTTATGTCGTAGAGTTTCGCAACCACACACATGGAACATTGACCAAATCATTCGTTGTAGTTTGTTACTGTCTTTGTCACTGAAATATGAAGACCAATAAATCATTGGATTATGATGATGATGATGATGATGATGATGATGATGAAGATGATGATGACGACGACGTGATGACTTAATCATAGATGATGAAATGATGACGACGACGACGACAACGACAACGACGACGACGACGACGATGATGATGACTGAGACTGACGACGACGACGACGACGATGATGATGATGATACTATGACGACGACGACGATGATGATGGTGATTATGATGATGATAGTAGTGGTGATGGTATGATGATGGTAGTGGTGGTGATAGTGGTGGTGGTGTGATGCTGCTGCTGTTGCTGATGATGATGATTAAGAATGTTATAAATAGAATGAGGCTTCTTAAACGTCCACCCCTGCCCATTGAGGGTCTGTGCTAATACACGTACACTTTAGTACACTGTAATACCAATCAGATTCTGTACTAGTTCCAATGGATGCTTATAGCTCGAAGATATGAAAAAACTAACAAAGCGAAACATCAGTAGTGCTAGGAAAGACACATATGGAATGGAGGACAGATTACACACACTTACATGCAGAGACAGAGACAGAGACAGACAGAGAGAGCGAGAGAGAGAAGAGAGAGAGAGAGAGAGAGAAGAGAGAGAGAGGAGAGAGAGAGAGAGAGAGAGAAGAGACCAGAGACAGAGAGAGAGAGACAAGAGACAGAGAGAGAGAGACAGAGAGAGTCAGAGAGAGAGAGAAGGAGAAGGAGAGAACAGAGAGAGAGAGAGAAACAGAAGGAGAGAGAAAGAGAGAATAGAGAGAAAGAGAGAGAGAGACGAGACAGAGAAGAGAACAGAGAGGAGACAGAGAGAGAAGAGAGCGAGAGAGAACAGAGAGAGAGAGACAAAGAGAGACAGAGACAGACAGACAGAGAGAGAGAGAGAGAGAGAGAGAGAGAGAGAGAGAGAGAGAGAGAGAGAGAGAGAGAGAGAGAGAGAGGGGGGCGGGATAAAAGACACAGATAAATTAGCACCACTGGTGTACGTCTGTCAAAATTAATTTTTCAAAGTGGCTGTGATGTCCCTGAGCGATCTCATTTCCTCCCATCATTCTTCACCGGAAATGATGCCAACAAAACCACCATGAACTTCCGTCAGCCCTTTTGACCGTATCAACCACAGACAAGCGGCCACATTGTTGACCAATGATTTGAAACAGATTGGGAAAACTTATTTTCATCAGTTTGCTGATCAGATAAATGATTAAACAAGAAAGAAAAAAAAGTGATGAGAGGTAGTGATTTTACTCTTTTGTTTGTTTGATTTTTTTTCCTAGTCATTTCCTGCTAGGTTAGACAGCATCAAGACCTGTGTTTGATTGCATACTTCTAAGCTTAATCCAAAATTAACAATGTCTTGGTGAATAACTCCTAGATCCTCGCGCTGCGTCATTGTTGCGCATAGCTGATATAAGTGTACATTTATGAATACAAACTTGAAGAGACTGTACCAGACATAAATTCTTTTGAAAGATATATTGCCACAGAATGCAATACAAAACTGACGTGGACAATTGCCATATTCACGATAAGGAAGAATATAATTTTACATTATGTAATCAGTTTATAGTTTATGATACATGTATTGTCAATGTACGCAGACTAATGGAATATGATGGCGAGTCGCATTTCTCAAATCTCTGCCCATGTATATATGTATGTATGTATGTATGTATGTATGTATGTATGTATGTATGTATGTATGTATGTATGTATGTATGTATGTATGTATGTATCGATGTCTGCCTCTCTCTCTGTCTGTCTGTACGTACGTACGTACGTATGTATATATGTATATATGTATGTATATATGTATGTATGTATGTATGCATGTATGCATGGATGTATGTACGTACGTACGTACGTATGTATGTATGTATATATGTATGTATGTATGTATGTATGTATGTATGTATATATGTATGTATATATGTATATATGTATACTTGTATGTAATTATGTATGTAGTCAATGGTAGTAACTGTTGTAACTGAAGCAGTTTAGATCTTTCTTGTATGGCGCTAGCGTTCTCCTGCAAACTCCTTTGGACAAACTGTGCATTACACGTAATCAGGCGTTTTAGTGATGCGTGGAGAACTCAAGCCGTTGTGCAACCTTATCATATTGTCTGGAACGATCTGCCCTTTTCTCTCCGCTGTTCATCATCTCTCTCTTCTTTCAAGGCGGGCCTCAAAACTCATCTTTTTGAAATTATTCTCCCAGTAATGAAACATGATTTTTTATCTCTCTGATTCAGTAATGTATGTATTAGTACTTGCTTACAACAGATGTGCTAGTGTGTGTGTTGGAGGGGAGGGACTAGGAGTGGGAGTAAGTATAATCGATCACTAGGCATAGGGCTGACTGGGAAAAATGAACTAATTATTGTGTAGCGCGGTGAGTCTTTACCTATGTGTAGGAGAATAGCGCTATATAAAAGTGAATTATTATTATTATTATTATTATTATTATTATTATTAATTCCATCATGTTCTTGACAGTCTGCGTCTTTGGTAAACGTGAATGCTGGGTGTCGTTTTTTCTTTTTTTCGTAAGCTACCGAACACTAACACCACTTAGAGATCTTTACTGTTCATAATTCGACGTTCTGCGTGCGTATACACATGAAGGGGGTCTATCCACTGACAGGTCTGCTTACATGATGACCTGTGATATCACAAAAAATCACTTACCATTTACCCACCGATTGATGTATTACCCATTTGGCTAAAGTGCCAGTTATTAGTCTAGCTGTGTCTAGTAACAGAAGACTAAACTTGGGAGAACTGGACAGCAGCAGGTGGTCAGATGCTAAATACACTGGCAAAAAAGATGAAAAAAGGAGACAAGAAACAGTGAAGAGGGGGGGGGGGATGTACAGGAAAAACAACAACAACAACGACAACAACAACAAAAAACCAACCCTCCCCCCCCCCCAAGAAACAAACAAACCCAAAAGAACTCAAAAGACAAGACAAAAAGGAAAAGTCAACACTATATACCAGGATGCAGCGGAGGTCCATTAAAATGGGTTACCAAGGAGCAAAGAAAAGAAAAACAAGAACAGGGAAGAGGGGGGAGGGGGGGGGTAGAAAGAAGAGGGGGAGATGTTACAAGAGGTAACGAGAAGGGGGAACAACTTGCTTCATTTCATACACACGCCACACCTCCTTTCCTCCTGTCTACTGTCTCAATCCATTATCCCGGTGCACAGAGTTTAGAGAAAGTCCACAGCAAAGTATTCCTGCCACTAGACTGCTCACATAGATTCACTTTTCTCACAGCTGACTCGGTAAATGGGGAAGCAAAATGGATCTTGGGAATCTGCTGAAGTTCCACTTCTGTTCTAGTCCATTGCACAGACATGGCTCTGGAGTGGCCGGACCACAGAAACCTTCACGACCAGCGGAACACAGCAGTGCAAAAGGTCTTCTCCTCTGTCCCCCTTGGTGATCAGTGAGATGTACGGGGTGAGGTGGCTCATGCTAAACTGCCAACATCACCCGATAAATCTGGTTACTTTGCTTGGTCAGCATGGGAGCTGATGTATTTGAAGTTTGACATGATAACTTCACACACACTTGTCAATGTCAGAATTAGCTGAGAAATGGGGGAGGGGGGCAAGTACACAGGCTAAAACTAAGGACAGGATTAAATGTGGTGTGAACAGGAGAAGAAAGTTTGGAGTTTAGCAAAAAAAGAAGAAGAAAAAAAAGAAAAAAGATTCATGGCACACAGAAAAGTCCTTATGCGCTCCACCACAAAAACCGCCATATGTTCGCTGGCAGAATCTTCGATCATGTGCAAACCCCTATACACTGGCAAAATCTTGAAATGGAAGCGGGACAGTGAGGATTAGGGAGGGTAGGACCTGTTTCAGTGTCAGTTTCTCAAGATGCCGTCTTCGCGCTCGGAGTAAATTCCATATGCACTAACGTCACAGGTGCCACCAGTTGCAGTGGTGTAGTGGTTAACGCAACGGACTACCTACTGGAAGGGTGTGGATTCAAATCCCCATCAGTCCCTTCAAAAATGTATCATTGTGGGATTTTTTTTGCTCTAACCGGCTCCTAACCGGCTCCTACCCAGACTTGGACGTGCCATAGGCTCATTGAAAAGACTGGGGGCCGGGACCACTCAGTCGAGTCTCATCCACTTCACCAATGATTCATTGTGGTTATTGCTCAAATCTTCTGACTAGCACCGCAGGTGTCTTTATCTCTCAGGCCTGGTTTATGCCAGGATACATTGATGGTAAGCGTACAGTACAACTCTGTCACGCAGTCTCAATCCTAGATGGAATTCCATAGCATCATGATTATCATCCTCTTCGACATCATCATCATCGTATTGTGAAAAAGCACTGTACCAGTTTCTGTGGCCATTCAGATGGCATAGACAATGGGACGAGAAAAAGGTGAACATAAAGGTAACACTCCTGTCCATGGAACTCTCAACAGTCTTCTTAGAAACCACATTTCAGTTGCCTCAATCAATTTTGTTCTGACTTTGCGTGTTGCCTGTCCAAATTGTACTTGTAGTAGTAATAATAATACAACAACAAAAAAAAAAACTCAATGTGAAAACATGGTTAAGTGCATTTTAATGAATGGAATCTGAAACAGAAGACTATTTACAAAACAAACAACAACAAAAAACCAACCAAACAAACAAAAAGAAACAAACAAAATAACAAACAAACAAACAAACAAAAACCAACAAAAAACAAAAAACAACAACAACAAAAACTCCAAAAAGAAAATGACATCATTATCTGCGACAGCGCGTTATCAATTGAATAGAGAAGCAGTAGACTAGACTTAAAGCGGTCTAGACATAATTATAATTGTATTCCAAGCGTGAAATGAAGCAATAAGAAATAATACATCACAGAGAGTTGATCATAATTGAGAATCACGCATGGATACTGTTACACCAACATTCTATATAAAAATGTGTCGGTTCTTCTTCTTCTTCTTCTCTTTATAAAACTACAGCAATAACTTTGATATGCTTATGATCCTCTCTGGTGATGCATGATGTCTATTTTTCCTGAGTAAAAATAATCAATTATTCACAGCGTTTTCTGTTCGTTGATTGCTTGGTCTAACTCCTTTTTCTCCAGTTCTAAACATTTTGCTTGTAAATTTTCATTTATACCATATGCTAAGATACATTGATATGTAATCGAGAAAAAAAAATCAGACCACACTGACACAAAATCTTATGGAATGATTTTTCTCTATTTCTTATTATTAATTTTTGTTATATTCATTCAATTATTCATTTTGTTATTTTAACAATTGATTTAAAATTTTTTTTTAGTCTTTGATTCCTTCGTTTCTTTGTTTATTATGACTGAATTAAAATATACATGTGTCTTTGTATGTAAATCTATATATACACTTCTGAATACAATTAATTATCATAATGTATCTTTCTATCTGTCTATGTATGTATGTATGCATGCATGCATGTATGTATGTATGTATGTATGTATGTATGTATTGTATGTATGTATGTATGTGTATATGTATGTATGTATGAGTATATGTATGTATGTATCAACCTATCTACCTGCCTATCTATCTATCTATCTATCTATCTATCTATCTATCTATCTATCCATCTATCTATCTATCTATCTATCTATATCTATCTATCTATCTACGTAAGGCTGGTGTGTATACATGTTTGAGCAGCCTAACAGAAGAAAATGGAATTGGATGAGTCCAGGAGATAATACCTAAAATCAAATTGACTACATCCTGATCAACAAAAGATTTAGAAATTCTTTACTGTCTGCAAAAACACTACCAGGCGCAGACTGCAACAGTGACCACAATCCGGTAGTGGGAAGGTTTAGGCTGAAATTGAGGAAAAGGAAACAGACCAAAAGCAACATCAAACTAAACCTTGGACTCTTAAAGTCAGATGAAATGATACGTCAAAAATTTAATGTACATGTTCAAAACAAATTCAGTGCTCTGGAAGACGTTGGTGACAGTGAGGAACAATGGACAAAGTTGAGAAGTTCTATAAATGAAGCTTGTGAAGAAATCCCTAAGGCAAATAGAAAAGCAAAAAAGAGTTGGATGACTAATGAAATTTTGGGCCTGATGGAGGAAAGGAGGAAGGCAAAGAAAAACGAGGAGATATAGAGGAAGATAAACAAAGAAATCAGGTATAGGTGCAATGAAGCTAAGGAAGCTTGGCTGAACACAAAATGCAAAGAGATAGAAGAACGACACAAAATGGATCCTTAGGGTATGTACAGACGAATTGAAGTAATTGTCCACAGGAAAAATACATGCACATGAACTGGTTGCTTAAAATCGAAAGATGGCACGCTTATCATGGAAAAAGACAAAATATTAGACAGATGGGGAGAGTACATTAAAGACCTTTTTGAGGATGACAGAAACAAAGAACACATTATAAAAAAGAACTTTGAAGGAACACCCATAATGAAAGATGAAGTTAGAGCAGCACTGAAAAAGATGAAACCAGGAAAAGCCCCAGGACCAGACAACATTACTACAGAGATGATTGAAGCCCTGGAGGAATTTGGCATAGAAGAAATAACAGTCCTCCTAAATGAAATTTATGACACTGGAAAAATCCCCAAAGATATGTCAAAATCAATTTTCATTGCACTTCCAAAGAAGACAGGGGCTATAGAATGCGAACTCCATCGCACAATCAGTTTGATGAGTCATGTAACAAAAATCCTGTTAAGAATAATCATGATGAGGATAAGGAATAGAATCAAAAGAGAAATAGCAGAAGAACAGTGTGGATTTGTGGAGGGGAAAGGAACTATTAATGCCATATACATCCTAAGAACTATCATAGAGAGGTCAATTGAGATGAATAAGGATTTGCATTTATGCTTTGTTGACTATACCAAGGCTTTCGATTGGGTACGACATGATGAATTGATCAACCAACTGGAGAGACTCAATGTCGATGGAAAAGATCTACGAATAATCAAGAATATGTACTGGGAACAAACAGCTGCAATGAGAATAGAAAACAATATAAGCTCTTTTCAAAACATCAAAAGAGGAGTCAGACAGGATTGTGTTTTGTCACCAGATCTGTTTTCACTATATAGCGAAAACATCATGAGAAACCTAGAAGAAGACCCTGGATTAAAGGTCGGACGGAAAATGATAAACAACAATCGGTACGCAGATGACACCGTGCTAATTGCAGAAAATGAAAGGGACCTACAAAACCTTGTGAATGTACTAGAAACAGAAAGCAAAGGTAAGGGGTTGGAACTAAACAGCAGGAAGACTGAAGTCATGGTGATCAGTAAAAAACATGAAATCCCCTCCTGCAAAATAAAAACAAATGGCACAATCTTGTCACAGGTTAATAAGTTCAAATACCTGGGAACGGTCATTTCATCAGACGGCAGAAGCACATCGGAAATAGCTGGCAGAATCGGCCAGGCCGGGACAGCATTCGGGAAGATGACAGGCGTTCTTGCCAACGGATGCCTATCGATTGACATCGGAGAGAGAGTCCTTGAGTGTTATATGGAACCGATACTGTTGTATGGATGCGAGGCGTGGACAGTCATCAAGCAAAGCCAGAGCAGGAACGAGGCAGCCGAGATGTGGTTTCTCAGAGGAATGTTGGGAGTTCCATAGACGGCGAAGAGAACAGGCGGGACAGTCTTGATGGAGGCAGACACACAAATGGATCACTCATAAGGAAGATTGGGAAAAGACAAGCAACATTTGTAGGCCATTTTGTGGGGAAGGGGGATTTGGAGCACCTGGTCGTGGCGGGAGGGCTGGAGGGAGGGACAGCGCCGGGTGGACCCAGGGAGAGAGTGCTGGACGGACTTGCAGGGTGGCTGGAGATGAGGAGGGTGGGGGAGATGCTGGGGGAAACGAGAGATAGAGATGGTTGGAAGTCCATGGTCGCCAACGCCATGCTGATGATGAAGATGATACATACATACACACACACACACACACATATATACATGTATATGTATATACTTACATATACATATGTGTGTGTCTCTCTCTCCCTCTCTCTCTCTCTGTTTGTGTGTTTGTATGTGTGTGTGTATGTGTGTGTGTATGTGTCTGTGCACGCGCGTATGTGTGTGTGTGCGTGTGCGTGCGCAAGCGGGCGCGTGTGTGTGTTTCATTTCGTCCCACTTTCCATAATTCACAAAACTTTTTTATGATATGAAGAGATTCCATTATCATTGTGCGGAGTCACACTTAATGTACGTGAGCAATTCAGCAATTACAAAGAATGTATATCCCAGAAGACACAGATAATAAAATATAAACCATTCACACAGTATAAGAGTAAAACAAGTGGACACGTTATCAGAAAACTTAAGCTGGTGTGTGATTTTGCCCAGCTAATGCTTAGGTTTTCGTGTCCAGTTACATGTGATCAAAATTAAGTTTTGGTCCTTATTTTTCTCGAGGGAAGTAGAAAAGATAACAATAAAAAGAAAAAAGGAATATTATAAAAACACATTCATACATACACATGCATGCACACGCTTACAGACATACACGCTCACAGACGCACACGTACACACGCACAATCACACACACACATACACACACACACACAGACATATATATATATATACACACACACACACACACTCACACACACACACACACACACACACACACACACACACACACACACACACACACACACACACACAGACACACACACACACAATGTCTCTGTGTTTTATAAATCTTTTAGCCTCTATTGGTGCATGGAGGATAAAAGCAAATAATGAATATAATGAAAACGCACACATTGGCAAACACACACACACACACACACACACACACACACACACACACACACACACACACACACACACACACACACACATACACACACACACACGCGCGCGCGCGCGCGCTCCAGACCGCATGCAAGCACAAAACAAAATATTGATGAATATTTTCTTTTCGTGGGGTTGATTTGAGAAGACACAAAAATCATGGCCAGCCACACCTCAAACTTCAAAATGCAAACTCAGAGCACACTTACATCACAGTTAAAACCGTCATTGAACCAGCGTCACACCTTGAAAATCATTGCCTTTTACGGTATTACATTTGACAGACAAAGAGATAGAAAGAAAAATAAAAAACAGATAGAGACAGAGAGAAAGACAGACATATAGCGAGAAAGAAACAGAGACAAAGACAGAGAGAGCAAAGAGAGAGAGAGAGAGAGAGAGAGAGAGAGAAAGAGAGAGAGAGAGAGGCAGATAGACAGACAGGCAAAGAAAAAGAAAGAGAGAGAGAGAAAGAGAGAGAGAGAGAAAGAAAGAGAGAGAGAGAGAGAAAGAGAGAGAGAGAGAGAGAGAGGCAGATAGACAGACAGACAAAGAGAAAGAAAGAGAGAGAGAGAAAGAGAGAGAGAGAGAGAGAAGAGAGAGAGAGAGAGAGAGAGAGAGAGAAGGGTCAGACTTCAGAATGCTTCATTACTGAACGATAATAATATTAGATCCCAGTAGGTTATCTCATAGCCAGTCCATCTTACTCTACACGCAAACTATCAGCATAAAAATAGGAAATGAATCATAATAATAAAGTGTTTGACAAGTTTTAAAATGAGTTGCTGTGACATGTTGACTATAATATGTACGCTAGAGGGAGAGAGAGAGAAAGAGACAGACAGAAGACAGACAGACAAACAGACAGACATCAGACAGACAGAGAGGGAGGGAGGGAGGGAGAGAGAGAGAGAGAAAGAGAGAGAGAGAGAGAAAGGAGAGAGAGAGAGAGAGAAGAGAGAGAGAGAGAGAGAGAGAGAGAGAGAGAGAGAGAGAGAGAGAGGGGGGGTCAGACTTCAGAATGCTTCATTACTGAACGATAATATCATTAGATCCCAAAGGGTTATCTTACAGCTAGTCCATCTTACTCTACACGCAAACTATCAGCATAAAAATAGGAAATGAATCATAATAATAAAGTGTTTGACAAGTTTTAAAATGAGTTGCTGTGACATGTTGACTATAACATGTACGCTAGAGGGAGAGAGAGAGAGAGAGAGAGAGAGAGAGGAGAGAGAGAGAGAGAGAGACAGACAGACAGACAGACAGACAGACAGACAGTGTCCCTCTAGAAAATGTCAAGGACTTTAAATATTTAGGTTCAGTCAAGACACACGATGGAACATGCTCAAAAGACATAAAGATGAGAATTGGAATGGCCAAGAACAGTATAGTATGGTTCAATTGAACAATATTTGGAAAGACCACAGCATAACAGCAGACCTTAAGATAAAACTCTTAAAATGTCCACTGCTGTTCCAACCCTTCCCTTTAGTTGCTGAGCCAAGCGCGCTGACCTATGCGTGACCCGACCATGATGCCTGCCTTCCCTGGGCAGATTGTTTATATCTCGCCTGTCAGCAGCCATAGCTGACATCTGGTGTTTAACTGGGGGAAATGGGTATAACTTTAAAATGCTACATTTTTTTTAAAGCGCTTTGGCCAAACTAGAGTGTA
>JAPXFY010000024.1:12761567-12789067 GCA_030674185.1 Monoplex corrugatus
GCCCAGCGAGCTTTTCCTTCAGAACAGGGAACAGCCAGAAGTCGCATGGGGCCAAGTCGGGGCTGTAGGGTGGGTGGTCCAAAACTTGGATCCCTTGCTCGCTCAGGAAGGTTGTGGTGACCTTCGCCTTATGGGCACTGGCATTGTCATGCAGAAGAAGGGTCCTCTGGGTGCCGACGGTTGGGCGCTGCTCATGGATTTTTCCTACAACTTTGGGGAGCACAACTTGGGTATAGTAGGAGGCAGTGATTGTTGATTTCTCAGGCAAAATGTCAATTGCCACAAGGCCTTGCGTGTTGAAAAAAATAGAAAACAGTCGCTTGCGACTCTGGAATCCTGGGCGAAGAACAAACTGGTCGGTCTCCGTCAGGGCCAACCCACATGCGGTTGCAGCGTTTGTTGGGGATGCCGTAGATGTGAGCCAACTCTCATCTCCCGTCACTAAGTCACACAGTCGTTTTGGCCGTTGGGCTCAAACTCATCGAGCAGTTTGCGTGAACATGCCACCCGCTGCTGCTTCTGATCATCACTTAAGAGATGTGGCACCCATCTTGCAGCCAGTTTTCTCATGTGAAGGTCTTTGTGCAGAATGTTGTTAATGGTGCCAATTGAAAGTTCACATGCCTCGCTTAATTCCCGCACAGTCGAATGTGGATCCTCCTCTATCAGTCTTTTCACATATGCAATGTTTTGTTCGTTCCGAGCTGGTAAAGCTCGCTCTGCACGATTACCCCAATCAGATGGCACTCTACCTGCTCCTAATTGTTTGACCCACCTGCAAACTGTGCGGTAAGACACACAATCCGTTCCGTAAACAGCTTGCAAATCTGCGTGTATCTTCCTACAATCGTCACCAAGTTGTAGCCTTGTGAAAGTGTAGAAACGAAATTGCTCATTGGTGACGTCCATTTTTTTCAGGCTCAGCTATTTGAAACACATTTGTAATTACGTCATACTCGAGTTGCGTCATGATGTCAACTTTATTTTCTGCATGCTAATCAGGTAAACTTTAAAGTTGTGTTTGGTTATAAACATTTTTCTGTGCGTTGCTTCGTTTTCAAACGGCAAGCCTAGTGTCATCTTAAATTGAACAACCCTCGTAACAACATAAGACGTCTGTCTGTATGCTATGGTCTTTGTCCACTTATAACAACATAAGACGTCTTTCTGTATGCTATGGTCTTTGTCCACTTATAACAACATAAGACGTCTTTCTGTATGCTATGGTCTTTGTCCACTTATAACAACATAAGACGTCTGTCTGTATGCTATGGTCTTTGTCCACTTATAACAACATAAGACGTCTTTCTGTATGCTGTGGTCTGTTTTGTCCATTTATAACAACATAAGACGTCTTTCTGTATGCTATGGTCTTTGTCCATTTATAACAACATAAGACGTCTTTCTGTATGCTGTGGTCTTTGTCCATTTATAACAACATAAGACGTCTTTCTGTATGCTGTGGTCTGTTTTGTCCATTTATAACAACATAAGACGTCTGTCTGTATGCTGTGGTCTGTTTTGTCCATTTATAACAACATAAGACGTCTGTCTGTATGCTATGGTCTTTGTCCATTTATAACAACATAAGACGTCTTTCTGTATGCTGTGGTCTGTTTTGTCCATTTATAACAACATAAGACGTCTGTCTGTATGCTGTGGTCTTTGTCCATTTATAACAACATAAGACGTCTGTCTGTATGCTGTGGTCTTTGTCCATTTATAACAACATAAGACGTCTGTCTGTATGCTATGGTCTGTTTTGTCCATTTATAACAACATAAGACGTCTGTCTGTATGCTGTGGTCTTTGTCCATTTATAACAACATAAGACGTCTGTCTGTATGCTGTGGTCTTTGTCCATTTATAACAACATAAGACGTCTGTCTGTATGCTGTGGTCTTTGTCCATTTATAACAACATAAGACGTCTGTCTGTATGCTATGGTCTGTTTTGTCCATTTTATAACAACATAAGACGTCTGTCTGTATGCTGTGGTCTTTGTCCATTTATAACAACATAAGACGTCTGTCTGTATGCTATGGTCTTTGTCCATTTATAACAACATAAGACGTCTTTCTGTATGCTGTGGTCTTTGTCCATTTATAACAACATAAGACGTCTGTCTGTATGCTGTGGTCTTTGTCCATTTATAACAACATAAGACGTCTGTCTGTATGCTATGGTCTGTTTTGTCCATTTATAACAACATAAGACGTCTTTCTGTATGCTATGGTCTTTGTCCATTTATAACAACATAAGACGTCTTTCTGTATGCTATGGTCTTTGTCCATTTATAACAACATAAGACGTCTTTCTGTATGCTATGGTCTTTGTCCATTTATAACAACATAAGACGTCTTTCTGTATGCTATGGTCTTTGTCCATTTATAACAACATAAGACGTCTGTCTGTATGCTATGGTCTTTGTCCATTTATAACAACATAAGACGTCTTTCTGTATGCTGTGGTCTGTTTTGTCCATTTATAACAACATAAGACGTCTGTCTGTATGCTATGGTCTTTGTCCATTTATAACAACATAAGACGTCTTTCTGTATGCTGTGGTCTTTGTCCACTTATAACAACATAAGACGTCTGTCTGTATGCTATGGTCTGTTTTGTCCATTTATAACAACATAAGACGTCTTTCTGTATGCTATGGTCTTTGTCCATTTATAACAACATAAGACGTCTGTCTGTATGCTGTGGTCTTTGTCCATTTATAACAACATAAGACGTCTGTCTGTATGCTATGGTCTGTTTTGTCCATTTATAACAACATAAGACGTCTTTCTGTATGCTATGGTCTTTGTCCATTTATAACAACATAAGACGTCTGTCTGTATGCTGTGTCCTGTTTTGTCCATTTATAACAACATAAGACGTCTTTCTGTATGATATGGTCTTTGTCCATTTATAACAACATAAGACGTCTGTCTGTATGATATGGTCTTTGTCCACTTATAACAACATAAGACGTCTTTCTGTATGCTATGGTCTTTGTCCACTTATAACAACATAAGACGTCTTTCTGTATGCTATGGTCTTTGTCCACTTATAACAACATAAGACGTCTTTCTGTATGCTATGGTCTTTGTCCATTTATAACAACATAAGACGTCTTTCTGTATGCTATGGTCTTTGTCCACTTATAACAACATAAGACGTCTTTCTGTATGCTATGGTCTTTGTCCACTTATAACAACATAAGACGTCTTTCTGTATGCTATGGTCTTTGTCCATTTATAACAACATAAGACGTCTTTCTGTATGCTATGGTCTTGTCCACTTTATAACAACATAAGACGTCTTTCTGTATGCTATGGTCTGTTTTGTCCATTTATAACAACATAAGACGTCTGTCTGTATGCTATGGTCTTTGTCCACTTATAACAACATAAGACGTCTTTCTGTATGCTGTGGTCTGTTTTGTCCATTTCCCTTTTTCAGTCCCGCATTCTGCACCATCTTAGGAAAAAAATTGTCACTGTGTTACGATGATGCCTGACGATGGAGATGATAATTATAAAGCTTTGGAGTTACCAGTCGCCGTGGTGTAGTGGTTAACGCAACGGACTACAGACTGGAACGTTGTGGGTTCGAATCCACATCAATACCTTCAAAAATCATTTGGGATTTTTCGGCTCTAACCGGCTTCTACCCAGAGTTGGGCGTGCTATGGGCTCATTGGGAAGACTGGAACCACACAGTCGAGTCTCATCCACTTCACAGATGCATCATTGAGGGTGTTGCTCAAATCTTCTGACAACACCACATGTGTCTGTATCTCTCGGGCCTGGTTGACGCCAGGATATATTATGATAGTAAGCGTAATTTACAACCCTGTCACGCAATCTCAATCCTAGATGGAACCCCATAGCATCATGATTATCATCCACATCGACATCATCGTCATCGCATAATAAAAACTGTTTCAGCTTCTGTGGCCATTAAAGTGGCGTAGAAAATGAGACGAAAAAAAAAAAAAGCTTTGGAGTTCCAATCTGGATTGAGACTGTTACAGGGCTGTACTCTAGGTTTCCTTTTACAAAATATCCCGGCGTCAACCAGGCCCGAGAGGTACAGACACTTACAGTGTTGGTCGTGTTACGATGATGCATGACGATAGAGATGATGACTATATAACTTTGGAGTTCCAGTCTGGATTGGGACTGTGTTAACAAGGCTGTACTCTACGTTTCCTTTTACAAAATATCCCGGCGTCAACCAGGCCCGAGAGATACAGATACCTTCAGTGTTGGTCGTGATACGGTGATGCATGACGATGGAGATGATGACCATAAAGCTTTGGAGTTCCAGTCTGGATTGAGACTGTGTTACAGGGCTGTACTCTAGGTTTCCTTTTACAAGATACCCTGGCGTTAACCAGGCCCGAGATATACAGACACCTTCAGTGTTGGTCGTGTTACGATGGTGCATGACGATAGAGATGATAACTATAAAACTTTGGAGTTTCAGTCTGGACTGAGACTGTGTTACAGGGCTGTACTCTAGGTTTCCTTTTACAAGATATCCTGGCGTCAACCAGGTCTGGGAGATACAGACAACTACAGTGATGGTTGGCAGGACATTTGAGGAACATCTTCAATGACGCATCCGTGAAGTTGATGAGAGTGGATTGTGTGGTGATAGGTCTCCGAGCAGAGCCCGTGGCACGCTTAATTGTGGAAAGGAAACGCTTTAAGCGAAAAAATCCGAAACGTGAATTTTGATAGGACTGTACGGATTCCAAATCTTAAACTTCCAGTCTGTTTTCCTTTCCTCTTTTTCCTACAAAGTTTTTTTTTTCTTTCCGAAGATAGGTCACAAGTGGAATTGCACAGGCTTGATAAATGAGGAAATGAAAAGTAAAACAAAACCAAAAACTTTAAAGTAACATAATATTATCATCATGCTCTCTTTACAAGAAGAAATAAGAGGGAAGCAGAGATAATTTTTTTAAATTATTAATCAAAGAACATAACTCGAGAATTATCCCCCATGTAGTACTTCTCAAATCTAACACAGTTTGCGCTACCCATTCAGCTAGCATAGAAGCATATACAAAGTACAAAAACAGTAAGCTCAGAACACTCCTTAAAAAAGGAGCGCCCAAGCCTAACTTTATACTCTGCAACTACCCTACACACAACTATGAGAGAGGAGAGAAATACATACAACATATTGGTCTTATGTTCAAGATTGATATAGTCTTTTATTCTTGAACTGACCAAACACACACACATAGACAAGACAGAACATATACAGGGTTGCTTCCAAGGCATATAGGTAATACCAAAGAAATAAGAGGGAAGCAGGGAGAATTTTTATAATATTTATCAAAGGACATAACTCCTCAGAATTATCTCCCAAATACCACACACACACACACACATACACACACACATACGCACATATACACACGTATATACACACACACACATAACACACACACACACACACACACACACACACACACACACACACACACACACACACACACACACACACACACATATATATATATATATATATATACATACATATATATATATATATATATATATATATATATTGAATATACATACATACATATATACATATAGCTGTTTCTTTGTGTGTGTCCATGGAATTCTTAATATTTTTCTCAGACACCACATTTCAGTTACCTCAATCTTGTTTTCAGTCTTGTTTTGCGTGTCGACTGTCCACGCTTCGCATCCGTACAGATTGATTAGTGCCCTTTAATTAGCGGTTGTCGGACTTTATTGCAGACTGCCAGGAATGGCAAATAAATGGATAAATATGCTGTGTAGTCCATGGACTCAGATATGAAAGCAATCTACTGATCCTAGAAACGTTGTCAGAGTTGTTGGGGTGGTGGACGAGAGGTAGGGGAATGGGGGATGTGGTGAGGAGGCGAGGCAATGAACGGACAAAAATGCGAAATAACTTGTTTGAAAACGTCATCTAAACATCATCTAAGGGAGATAAAGATATACAGAGAATTAGAAAAATAATTTCCTGGCAACTTCATCTCAATAATTACTTGAGACAAGTTTTTTTTCTTTCTTGAATGAATGTAAGACTAAACTGGAGGACATTTTCTTCCTTTGCAAAGTGTAATTCATTTAGAATTGTACACTATTTGTCAAGTATATCTAGAACATTAACTTATCACATATATATATTATAGCCACTGAATCAAAATATGAAAGAAATGAACGAGGTGTTTTTTTATGCACCAAAATGATAATTCTATAATTTATAACTGCTGTATCTATTTATTCTTTTCATTCATGTGATGGTGATGATAATGGACTTCCCCAGAAATCCGATGGAAGAGCAGGTATGCTGGTACTTTTCACCTGGTGTGTGTCTTCATGTGGGATATAAGGCTGACCCTGGAGGCACATAATGATAATTACATTTATTAGGCGCCAAATTTTCATACAAAATTAATATCAAAGCGCGAATTCTCATCATTCACCAAAACAACCATCCAACAACGACTCAGGGTGCAAAGCACACGCAAACCAGGCTCCTGTCTAGTCTTGTCTTGTTGTATTCAGATATGCGTTCTTATTCTTTTTTCGTATTTTTTCTGGTTTAGGGACAGGAAAGACAGGAAGACAGGACGAGAGTGAGACGTGAGAGTAGGCACGCACAGGGGAAAATCGCTCCTGGACAAAAGATGTATGTCTTCATGTTAGACACCTATTCTTCAACAGACTCTACATGGAAGACGATCTGTGGTTGTAGGGTCTGCTCTTCTGTCGTTCCCTGTTCTGTCAGAATAACAGCTGTTCTGTACTCTTTATCTGTGAAAGCACCATGCGTGTATTGCTGTCGCCAGTTTACTCTTCTTGGAGCAAAGTCTTCCTACTTAGTGGTGTTGACGAGGCATTTAATGAGGAGTACGTCTTTCAGAACCGATAATGTGTACGGTCTTGAGGCGTGGACAGTAAACAAGTAAAGCCAGAACAAGATTGAGGCAGCCGAGATGTGGTTTCTAAGGAGAGTGTTGAGAGTTCCATTGACAGGAAAGAAACCGAACGAGACAGTCTTGATGGAGGCAGACACAAGAAGATCATTGATAAGGAAGAGTAGGAAAAGACAAGCTACATTCATATGCCATTTTATGAGGAAAGGGGAATTAGAGCACCTGGTCACAACAGGAAAGTTGGATGGAAAGAAACCACCAGGTAGACCCAGGGAGAAAATACTGGACGGACTTGCAGGGTGGCTGAAGACAGAGAGGGTGGAAGAGGTGCTTGCAGCGACAAGGGATAGATACACATGGAGGGCCATGATCGCCAACGCCATGTGGCAGGGCACATGATGGTGATGATGATGACGTCTTTCAGAGTAACTTTGTGTCAATGCAGCGGTCTGCCCACGTGACGGTGTCCTAGATTCAGCTCTCCGTTTTGAAACATGTTTAGGGCGAGGTTATTTTCCATATGGATAACGTGTCCCGCCCAAAGAAGCTGACATTTGATGATGAAACATTGACTGCTTGGTGGCCATACTTCTTCAGAACTTGTATTTTGGACGCTCAATTTTGTCAAGTTGCAGATCTTGTGCAGACATTCTTGGTAGAATCATCTGTTGTGTTGAATGTATCGCTGGCACTGAGTTCAGGTCTCTCAGCAGTACCGCAATCCACTCAGGATTACTGGTCACAGAAATATGCATACACAATCACGTATATTCATTTCAACGTTTGCATTGTGCAAACAGCGATTTGCATTTTTAAAAGTCGAGTTCAAGGTCTGCCTTTTGACATGGCAGTCACGCCTTTATGTTAAGAAAGTGTTTTTATTTAAACCTTTCAGATACTTCATGAGGTGCGTGGTTGATGCTACAATTTCATGTCTCAAATTCAATTGAAAATACATGTCTGTTGAGGTCAGGTCTCCTGAGGCTGTCACAAAGGACATTTCGTTCAAACAATTTGAGAAATAAAGGATGAGAAACCAATGTGTCTTTTTGTCTCTGTCTCTGTCTTTCTCTCCACCTTCTCTGTCTCTCTCTCTCTCTCTCTCTCTCTCTCTCTCTCTCTCTTGTCACTCGGTTAGGTGTTAGTTTTCATCTGTCTTTTTTCTTCTAATTTATTAATATATTGCAGCATCGTAATTTGATTTCTTTCAACGGTAAAGGATTTGCAATAGCATATATTCTGTTGATTTACATGGTAATATATATAGCGTCGATAAATCAATATTTAATTCATTCAATTCTTTTCTTTTCTCCCTCCGTCTGTCTGTGTCCATCTGTTTGTCTCTCTGTCTGTCTGTCTCCCTCCCTCCATCGCTCCCTTTCTTTCTCTCTCTCTCTCTCTCCCTCTCTCTCTCTCTCTCTCTCTCTCTCCCCTCTCTGCATATGCAATTGTCCCAGTGCAACGAATTGAGTGAATTGCATACAAAATTGTCTCGGTGCAATGAATCCATCCTGAATAAACTCCAAACACTAAAGTCCAAACTAATATTTATTTTCCCATCAGACATCTTAGAGAGACTGATCATCCCTTTGACTCCCTTACCCTATCCACTAGAATCTGGCATTGTCAGCCAGAACAAAAAAGCAATAACTTAACCATTTCACTCCCTCACCCTATACACCAGCTTCCTGCAGAAGGCTGGGGCATAGAGTGAGAGAGTGAAAGGGTTGAGTTTTTGCCAGCTGGTGGTGAGGTAATGAAAGGGTTAAATTTTTGCCAGCCGGTAGAGAGGGATAGAAAGGGTTAAGTTTTTGCCCGCTGCTGGTGAGGGATTTAAAGGGTTAAGTTTTTGCCAGCTGGTGATGGGGGAGAGAAAGAGTTAAGTTTTTGCCGGCTGCTGGTGAGGGATTTAAAAGGTTAAGTTTTTGCCAGTTGGTGGTGAGGGAGTGAAAGGGTTAAATTTTTCACCAGCTGGTGGTGAGGGATTTATAGGGTTAAGTTTTTGCCTGCCAACTGGTGGGTAGGGTGCGCGCGTGGAAAGGTTATACAAGCTCAACACATGTAGCATTCCATTCCGGAGAGATCCACTAAAACAAATATACCATTTTTATTTCAGAGATTGATTACAACGCATATGCCATGCTCAGACGTGTTGTTGAAAGATAGATGGGAACATGAATCCCTCTTAGACACTCTATAACCAATCACTTGGGGAAAACATAAAGTTTCCATTGGGGGGAAATTTTAATTTCAAAAACATCAACCTCTCTCGTAACCTTTTCACCTGACTTTTTACCCGTTTATTCCTCTCGAAGGACAAACAAATCCTAGTTCTACATTTACGCATCCTTGTCCCCGTTGTTGATCAATTTGCTTGCTGTTTGTTTGCTGATAAAACGACGGAAGTTCATCGCCATTGTTGTGGCGTCATTTCCGCTGGTGAATGATGGGAGATAAACGGAGATAACTTTGAAGCTTCACTGGTGCTATGGGAAATTAACGCTGACAGATAGATGGGGGCAGAGGGTGGCGGGGGTTCACAAATCTCTGTGTGACATTGTGTTTGCCTCTTGTTTGTTGTGCATTTCTCATCTCTCTCTGCGTTTATGTCTGTGTGTTTGTTGTGTGTGTGTGTGTGTGTGTGTGTGTGTGTGTGTGTGTGTGTGTGTGTGTGTGTGTGTGTGTGTGTGTGTGTGTGTGTGTGTTGTGTGTGTGTGTGTGACTCTTTCTTTACCTCTGTCTATCTTTGGGTCTATTTGTATTTTATGTATGTTCGTAGATTTCAACGGCAATTATGATTTTAGCTAACAGTTTTTACCGTTGGAAAATTAAAGCATCATTGTCACACTTGTTTTGGATTCATCATTGTCACTGTCATTCTCTCTGTCTCTCTGTCTCTGTCTCTGTCTCTGTCTGTCTGTCTCTCTCTCTCTCTGTCTGTCTGTGTGTGTCTTTCTCTAGTCTTTCTTTCTCTGTTTCTGTCTATCTGTCTGTCTATCTGTCTATCACCGTCTCTTTCTCTCTTCGTTTTTCTCTCTGGCTGTCATCAGATGGTTTATTTTACTTTGGCCTTTGGCCATCTACAGACCACATCTATCACAATACAACACACAACAAAACAGACAGAACATAAACAGATATAACAAACACAGAAACAGACGAAAACATTTAAATTTTTTTTGGACTTTGACGAAAAATACAAAACTATTGGTCGCATTCATTATTTATCGATACTGCATATTGGATTAACATGACTACTTTTCTGCAAGATGATACGTGGCAAAATGAAAAAAAAAAGTTAGTTTTAGCGACGAATGATATGACTCGAATATTTCTGTAAATGTTTTCTCCTGTTAAAAGCACAGTAAACATACTTCGTTAACAGTCTGTCATGCATGGCTTGCATATTGGCCAATGACCCGCGAGAACCACTAATAGTGTGAAGTTTGAAATCTGAAGCCTCTTTAGCTGTCTCCATCCATGGACAACTGTTATTATTATTGTTATTATTTTTTCGTCGTTGTGGTCGTCGTCGTCGTTGATGTTGTTATTAAGAGTTAACGCGTATTGACGTTACGTGTCTCTTCCTCTGATTATCATACTATATAAATCTCTTGACTGACTGACATATGAGACTCACGATTTTATTATGAAAAAAGAAAAAAAAAGAAAAAAAGAAAACAATGATGTTGCTTATGTCATCTGTTTTAATCATAGCATAAGAGGTGACATCTCTCTCTCTCTCTCTCTCTCTCTCTCTCTCTCTCTCTCTTTCCACTCTCTCTTGTTTGTTTTTTTATGCTTCCTTTGCTGTCTTCCTTTCCTTTGATTCTGTGTCTCTCTCATTTTCCCCTCTTTCTTTTCGTCTTTTTTTTTCCGAAATGCCTAGCCAATCGATATAGGGACCAATATTTTACTGGTGTTAAGAACATGGCCCTTTATAAACTGAGCAGACGGGCTGAAAAGTAAGAGCGAGTTGTTGTTATTTCGTTTTGATTTGTTTTGTTGTTGTCATCTTTGTGGTTCTGGTCCTTCTTCTTCTATGTCTCTGGTGCTTTAGTGAAGTACTTGGCCAGCTGATATGCAGATCAATGCTTAGTTGTAAGAAATTCAAAACAAGTGTGACTGCCAGCGTTCAAGCAAACAGGAACTCAGAAACAACAACAACAACAACAACGACAACAACAAAAACAACAACAAAAACAAAACAAAACAAAAACAAAACAAAGCAACAACAAAAAAAACACAAAAAAAACAAACAAACAAACAAAAAAAACCCCACGAAAAAAGAATCAGAGAGCGCGTTAAATACGTGTTCTAATTCTTTTTTCGTGTTTTTTCTTCTGATGTTCAGTTGTAGTTGTAATTCATTCTTGTAGTTTCTTTGAAATTGTATTTGCGTTTGTTGTTATCATAGAGTTAAAGAGTTTGTATGTTTCACCCTTCCCATGTATATTTTTATTGGTGCCTTTATTTTTTTGATTATGCTTATGTTATAGGACCTTGTGTAGACTAGCAAGGACTACATGTAGCTATAGGACAGGCCCGGTGGGATCTAATGCTATTATCTTTGAGTAATTATGTTTTTGAAGTTTGAAGGTTGCTAATGCCCTGTGTGTTAAAATTGCTCTGTTTGTAGGTATGTTGGTATCAGCGTACAAGAAGTATCTTTTTTCATATCAGCCTGTGTGTTTGTATCAGCATACGCTTAAAGGTCGCAGAGAGAGAGAGAGAGAGAGAGAGAGAGAGAGCGAGAGAGAGAGAGAGCGAGAGAGAGACTGAGACAGACAGACAGACAGACAGAGACAGAGACAGAGAGACAGAGACAGAGAGAGACAGACAGCGAGAGAGAGAGACAGACAGACAGAGAGGCAGAGAGACAGGGAGACAGAGACAGAGACAGAGACAGAGAGACAGAGACAGAGAGATAGACAGACAGACAGACAAACCGATATATAGATAGACAGATAGATAGATAGACAGATAAATAGATAGATAGGTGTACATATACATGTAACATATATATATATATATAAAGGAGAGAGAGAGAGAACAGACAGATATATAAGTAGATAGATAGATAGATATATAGATTGAGATATATAGATAGATAAATAGAGAATGGATAGATGGATAGATAGGAGGATAGATAGAGCTAGCTAGCCAGATAGATAAATAGATAGATAATAGATAGATGGATAGATACATACATACATACACACATACATACATACACACACATAAATACATACATACATACATACATACATCCAGCCAGCCAGCCAGCCAACCAGCCAGCCAGCCAGCCATACATACACACATACATGCATACAAAGAGACATAGATACAAAAATACATAGAGAGATAGACAGACAGACAGATAGATAGATTAATATATTTATGACCCACAGAATAAAAAAACCAACATGAATGATTACCCAGTGCCACAAACTTTGGATGACAACATGGCAGTAGTTTCTTACCAACATAGTCACAGAGATATTCGTCACTGCTGGAACACCAGTCAGAGCAGCTCTTCCGCTAGTAAGATCATCTCCATGCTATAGAGAATGAGAGCGATGGGATGTGTAGCGATAGTAAATTTCATTTACCTACCCACAAAACCCGATCCATTTGCAGTTTGAAAAGAGCAGGACACAGAACCAGGAAGAACTGGAATAGAGGGGAGAGGGTTTGGGGGTGGGGGTAAGAATGAATAGGAAGGAAAACGCAGACAGCTGGATAGTTAAACATTTTTGTGCTTTGATGTGCAGATTTAAAAAACAAACAAACTTGCTTTTACATTGTTTTGGTTGTGTATTTCCAACGTCTTTCACAAAAAATCATATGACTTATTATAGATTTATAGATAAGATGTATGTATGTTACTTGTTTGAGTCTTCTGTGTATTTTTGGTTGCGTATTTCCAACGTATTTCACACAAAATCATATGACTTATTATAGATTTATAGATAAGATGTATGTATGTTACTTGTTTGAGTCTTCTGTGTATTTTTGGTTGTGTATTTCCAACGTATTTCACACAAAATCATATGACTTATTATAGATTTATAGATAAGATGTATGTATATTACTTGTTTGAGTCTTCTGTGTATTTTTGGTTGTGTATTTCCAACGTATTTCACACAAAATCATATGACTTATTATAGATTTATAGATAAGATGTATGTATGTTACTTGTTTGAGTCTTCTGTGTATTTTTGGTTGTGTATTTCCAACGTATTTCACACAAAATCATATGACTTATTATAGATTTATAGATAAGATGTATGTATGTTACTTGTTTGAGTCTTCTGTGTATTTTTGGTTGTGTATTTCCAACGTATTTCACACAAAATCATATGACTTATTATAGATTTATAGATAAGATGTATGTATGTTACTTGTTTGAGTCTTCTGTGTATTTTTGGTTGTGTATTTCCAACGTATTTCACACAAAATCATATGACTTATTAATTATAGATTTTTGTAGATAAGATGTATGTGTGTTACTTGTTTGAGTCTTCTGTGTATGTTACTCTTTACAATAAGATGTATGCGTATTACTTTTTTCAATCTTCTGTGTATGTTCTAGTTACGGTATCATGTATGTATGCTACCTTTTCAATCTTCAGTGTATGTTACTGTTTGAAATATGAGGAATGTATGTTCCTTTTTTTTGCAATCTTACGTGTATGTTAGCATTTACAATATGATGCATGTATGCTACTTTTTTAATCTTCTGTGTATGTTACTGTTTGCAATACGAGGAATGTATGTTACCTTTTTCAATCTTATGTGTATGTTATTATTGACAATATGATGTATGTGTGTTACTTTTGTCAGTCTTGTGAGTATGTTAGTATTTACTATCTTCTCATTGTCATCTGAATCACACTTTTGTCTTTTTTCTGCACTGTTTATGTATTTGTCTTTGTGTCTGGTTATGAATGATTTAAAGAAGTCTGAAAGAAACGACAGAGAGAGAGAGAGAGAGAGAGAGAGAGAGAGAGAGAGAGAGAGAGAGAGAGAGAGACAGACAGACAGAGACAGAGACAGAGAGAGACACACAGAGGCAGAGAGAGAGAGAGAGACATACTGAAAGAGGGAGAGACAGGGAGGGAGAGACACAGAGAGAGACACACACACACAGAGAAAGAGACAGGGAGTGACACAGAGAGAGACAGAGAGACAAAGAGAGAGACAGAGACAAGGAGGGAGAGACAGAGAGAGAGACACACACACAGAGAAAGAGACAGGGAGAGAGACACAGAGAGAGAGAGAGAGAGAGAGAGAGAGAGACAGAGAGAGACACAGAGAGAGACAGAGAGAGAGAGACAGTGAGAGACAGAGAGACAAAGAGAGAGACACACAGACAGAAAGAAAGAGAGAGAGAGAGAGAGGGGAGAGAGAGAGAGAGAGGGAGAGAGAGGGAGAGAGAGAGAGAGAGAGAGAGAGATAGAGAGAGAGAGAGAGAGAGAGAGAGAGAGAGAGAGAGAGAGAGAGAGAGAGACCTTACAAGCAACAACGTAAGACCAACTACACGATCCATCAAGCAAACATACAGCATCTCCTTCAGCTCTCTCAACACAATCTTTCTGGTGCAGAAAACCTGGATAAAGTTCACAGCAAAAGCATTCCTGCCACGAGATTGGCAATGGACATCACATTTTCTCACAGCTAACACAGCAAATGGGAAGGTAAACTAGATTTTGGAATCTGCTAAAGATCCACTTCTATTCTCGTCCATTGCACAGAATGGCACTGGAGTGGCCAGACCATAGAAGCCTTCACAGCATTGGAACAGCTCTTCCTCTCTGTCACCCATGATGATCGCTGCGATGAACTGGGTGAAGTGGTTCATGGTGAACTGCCCACACCACCCCCAACAAGCGGGTTACCTTGCTCAGCCAGGATGTAAGCTGATATCTTTGAAGATTGACATGATCCAGATGAGATTGTCAGCGAGCGTGATGCGAATGCAAATGTCACTTAACAAATACCTTGTTTGTAAAAGATCCTTGGGAGTATAAAACACAAAGTTTCGAGCCCAGGCCCTTTGTCACTTGACAAAGGGCCTGGGCTCGAAACGTGTTTTGTACTCCCAAGGATATTTTACAAACAAGGTATTTTTTAATATTTTGTTTTTACCCTCAAGATCCAGCAGTCACATTTTGTTTTACAGTCACTTAACAAAATTCCTTGTTCTTTAAGCGGGTTGGTTATTTCCTTTGATAGAGCCGTGGAGTCAAGATCCGATATCTCGAGTTCAGTCCCAGCCTGATACGTAAAGAGAAACAAACAAACAAACAAACAAACAAACAAACAAACAAACAAACAAACAAACAAACAAATAAACAAACGAACAAACAAACAAACAAATAAGCAAACAAACAAACAAACAAACAAAAACAAACAACAAAAACTGGGCTGTTCGCTGACTATCTTAATGTTTCCATCATTCTGGAGATGTCAGTTTAATGTTGTCTGGTCCTTACCCTTCCCTTTCAATGTTAAGACCTTAATATCGCGTAGGGGTTTATACAGGCTCAAAAAAGTGAGAGATTTTTACTTTCAAATTTCAATACAAGTGCATATGAAATTGTCCGAATGCGATGAATTCCTCTTAAACTATTTCCAAAATAACCTGCAATATTGACCTACACTGCCCACTGGCGGCACATTCAAGAGATGAAACAATTCAACCTGAGACATCTGCGTAAAGTTTGCAAAACAGACTGTCCAACCTTCAAGTTGTGAAGAATTAGTGTGGCTTCTAAGGTATCTGTTAAAGTGTCTACTTACGAAATGCCAGCTTGGTTGGACATCACATGTTGTCTGCATACATGGAAAACAACCAACTGCATCCCGATGATAGAGAGCTGAAGCAAGGATACCAAGGTCAGGGAAGAGCATTTAGCTGACTTAAAGGTAACGGGAAGGCCAAATTGGTCAGACAGAGCATCAATACCATCAACTTGTAAGACATTGTCTTGCCAACAGAATGTGTTGATGAGAGGGAGAACTCAATCACATCTGAAGAACAGATATTCAGCAGACAGTAGTGAATGCAAACTATATCGAAATTTTTAAAAACGAATTTTGAATAGAGAAATATACTACAGAGTTACCAGATATTTATCGTTTTCCTTTGATTTAATTTCAAAGCAGCTGTCACAAGCTTGAGACTGACTTATGTCAACGCAAAAGAGTAGACAGGCAAAGCAGAATATGTAAGTTTTATGATGACAACGCCTTAAGCTATGAGTTTCACTCTATTTTTGAATGTTACGAATTCCTTGATGATCGACTGAAGTTTATCCTATAAAATATTCGTCTATCAAAAAAATAAGTTTTCATTCTGTAATTACATTTCTGGTATGAAAAGAGATATTGGAATTAGCAAAAAATTATAAGATTTTCAAAAGTTTCTGTTGTTCTTTTTCACACATTGGGGTATTTTATCGTAAAACAAGTTTAAATGTTTTTTTTCTGATGAACTAAACTGTTTTTATTTCATGTTATACATTAACCCTTTGATACCCGCAACCTGTCCACCAGCATCCTGCATTGTAAAGCATACTAGCTAAACAAATACTTAACCGTTTGACTCCCTTACCCCACCTATCAGCTTCCTGCAGGAAGCTGGTGGATAGGTTGAGGGGGTCAAACGGTTGCTTTTTCGGTTGGTGAATAGGGTGCAGGAGTCAAAGAGTTAATCCCGTTGGGTTTTCATTTATTTGCTGTTATTCTACATGCCCCATTGGGCATTGAACATTGAACATTGAGCGTTGAACATTGAACATTGAACATTGAACATTGAACACTGAACATTGAACATTGAAATTGGACATTGAACATAGAACATTAAATTGAACATTGAACATTGAACATTAAATTGAACATTGAACATTGAACACTGAACATTGAACATTGAGCGATGAACATTGAACATTGAACCACTGCACTGGAACATTGAACATTGAACATTGGACATTGAACATTGAACACTGAACACTGAACATTGAACATTGAACATTGAACATTGAACACTGAACACTGAACATTGAACATTGAATATTGAACACTGAACACTGAACACTGAATATTGAATATTGAACACTAAACATTGTAAATTGAAAATTGAACACTGAACATTGAACATTGCGTATTGCACATTGAACAGTGAACTGAACATTGAACATTGAACACTGAACATTGAACATTGAACATTGCACATTGAACATTGAACATTGAACACTGAACATTGAACATTGAACATTGAACAATGAACACTGAACACTGAACACTGAACATTGAACACTGAACATTGAACATTGAACATTGAAGAGAGACTGGCGAAACAGGACCCAAGATCTGCAGGGTTCCTTTCTACCCATAACTGCAGAACAGGTACCTCCAATATCGGTCTTGTATCCCACACCTGGCAATTGTTATTGTTACTGTTATTGTTGTCTGAAGTCGAGCTGACTGCGCAGAGCCATACAAGGGCTATAGTCATATCAATGTGTAAAGTAGACCTCACTGGAGAAAAAAAAGAACACCTGGTAAAGAAAATCAAATACACATATCAATGCATTCGCGCACATAGTCTAAGGATATGCCCCTGGCGTTGACCACACCGTCCAATTTATCCCCAAGGGATTAAAAAATCAAACCTGAAAACAAATATAAATGTTACTAAGACACTGACACATATAAAACAGGCCTAGATTTCCTTAAACTGTTTCTGCACATCACATTTTCTTAGAGCCAAAAAATGCATTTGATATGTGTACTCAATCATCAATCCTAAGAGAAAGTACACAAGACATTGTCGAACACATACAGGTGAATGGAACAGCAAAGCAGAAAATGATAGGAAAAAAAAAGAGACAGAAAGCAAAGCAGCAAGGCAGAAACAAAGAGAGTGACAGAAAAAGAGGAAATTTCTAGCACCAGGGAGGAATACTATATATGTGACCTCCCACCACGAAATCAGTCTTAACTCGCAGTCAGTCGAACAGCACTAGGAGCTGAAAAGGTGACTGAGGGTCTATCTGGGGTGTTTTGACTTTTTCTCAAAATTGATTTCTGTAGACTATAATCTATCTCCCACAGAATTTTTTTTTCTTGAAAAAATATTGTTAATGAATATAAAATGGTATTTTAATGCACTGATCGCAGCTGAAAGAACGCAATTTCCTACCAAAAGTACCTATTTTTGTCTCTTATTATGAACCGTAACCTGTACAGTACCCGCACATGTAATATACTGATAGAAAGCTCTTTGGTGCACCTTTCAGATAATGACAGGTAAAATTAGAAACAAACTGGGTCAAAGCCACCAAATAAAGAAATTTAAGGAAAATGTGTAGGAGAGCACACAAAACTCTAGAGACCGTTTTTTCAAAATGGCCGTCATACAACTTAATGACTTTAAACATACATAACTTCTACATTTTTTTTAGTACAAGCTTTAGTCAAGTACCAAAATAATCAGCAGAATGTACACTTTCCAGTGAAATGTATATCTCGAAAAGCCAAAAAATACTAGTTAAGACTGATTTCGTGGTGGGAGGTCACATATACTGAAAGAGCTCCTGGTATCTACAATGGGGGAAATACCAAACAATGAAAACCGGTATGCCTAGTCAACTGTAATATCGAAAGGGGTTAAGGGGGTTCCATCATAATCATCATTATTAGACTGTCAGGTGCTAAGTCTATGAGTTCTTAAATTCTCTGCTTGTGACATGCCATATAACATACTGATACACAGCTCGGCAGCCTGCCATTACATAATGCGTAATATGTTTGAGCATTTCTTCAGGGTGCTTGCTTCATCGATTGATCGAATGAGAGAGGGATGTAGGGGAGGCATAGAGAAAGAAGAAGAGCGAGCAAGAGAGAGAGAGAGAGAAATGAAGAGAGAGAGGGATAGATAGATAGATAGATAGATAGAGATGGATAGAGAGACACACAGACAGACACACAAAGAGACAGACAGGAAGACAGATAGACAGACAAAGACAGAGCTAGAGACAGACAGACAGACAGACGCACGACAAACACAAAGCTACAGAAAGAGAGGCTCAAACAGAGAGAAAGAAAGAAAGAAAGAAAGAAAGAGAGAGACAAAGACAGAGAGAGAGAGAGACAGACAGACAGACAGACAGACAGACTGACAGCCAGCCAGCCAGCCAGCCAGACAGACAGACAGACAGAGAAAGATATTTCAGGATTAGCGATAATAGACAGATACTTCTCCTTATACCAGTGTATCAGTGCATGATACCTCCCAATCCACATGCCACTTTCTCAGCACATTTCGTAGCAGTGAATCCGCAGAGAAATCTCCTACAGAGTACTTCTGTTTCTAGACTGGCAAGGCAGATTCAATTTTCTCTCTTCAGGTACAGCAAATGGAGGGGAGCTCAATGGACATGAATACCAGTCCATCAGCGAGACCCCCATCCCACCACAGTCAGTGAACTGGTAGCCGAGCAGCAAGTATACACACACAGAAACCTATCTATCTATCTGTTTATCTGTCTGTCTATCTGTCTGTCTGTCTGTCTATCTGTCTATCTATCTATCTATCTATCTATCTGTATATCTGCCTGTCTGCCTGTCTGTCTATATATCTATCTATCTATCTATCTATCCATCTGTCTGTCTATCTATCTGTCTGTCTGTTTTATCTATCTATCTATCTATCTATCTATCTATCTATCTATCTATCTATCTATCTATTTATCTGTCGCTCTCTATCTATCTATCTATCTGTCTGTCTGTCTGTCTATCTATCTATCTATCTACCTGTCTGTCTGTCTGTCTGTCTCTATCTATCTATCTATCTACATGTGTGTCTATCTATCTATCTATCTGTCTGTCAGTCTGTCTATCTATTTATCTATCTATTTATCTATCTGTCTGCCTGCCTGTCTTTCTATCTGTCTACCTATCTATCTATCTATCTATCTGTCTGTCTGTCTATCTATCTATCTATCTATATATATCTGTCTGTCTGTCTGTCTATCTGTCTGTCTGTCCGTCTGTCTATCTATCTATCTATCTACATGTCTGTCTATCTATCTATCTATCTATCTAACTACATGTCTATCTATCTATCTATCTATCTGTCTGTCTGTCTTCTGTCTGTCTATCTATTTATCTATCTATTTATCCATCTGTCTGCCTGCCTGTCTGCCTGTCTGTCTATCTATCTATCTCTATCTACCTGTCTATCTATCTGTCTGTCTGTCTGTCTGTCTATCTGTCTGTCTGTCTGTTTGTCTGTCTGTCTATCTATCTTGATGTCATTTACTTGCTGCTCCGTCGAGTTTGACAACGCTGCCTAGGTAATTGAACATTTCAGCTGTAGGTCTATTCCATTTACTGGGATAAGTGTAGGGTGTAGGATTTTCAGTTCCCCCGTTGGGATGGGATGTCTGGGACTCTTTTAGAATAAATAGCATCCCACCTTCTAGAAATTCCGTGCGAGAAGTTTCCTCTTTTCTGTCGCTGTCTTTATTTCTGCCTTGCTCCTTTGTTTTCTGTCATTTCTTCCTATCAATTTCTGCCTTGCTGGTCCATTCACCTGTACGTGTTCTGTTAAGTCTACATGCTTTCTGTTAGGATAGATAATTGGGTGCATGTATTAAGTGCCTTTTTGGCTGTACGGAAATGTGATATGCAGAACGAATTCGAAGTATATGTTTTAGTGTCCTTAGGTATGTTAAAATTTGTATTTAGCTTTTTAAGGTTTCTAAGCCCCTTGTTGATAAATTGGACGAGTGGTCAACGCCAGGGCATATTCTTAGATTCTGTGCACGAACGCATTGATATGTGTACTTAATTTTCTTTTCCATTTTTTTCCCTAGTGAGGTACTGTGTACGTTCTCACATGGTTACAGCACTGATACGACTCTGCGTATTCGGTTGGGCTTTAAACAAAATTGAAGAAAATGATCATTGCACGAAAGTAATTTCATTTGTGCTCATCTTTATTTTTCGTTACTTATTTTCTACGACAGCTTATTGACCAAAGAAGCTGGAACAAATTGTTACAATGCTATGGTGATGGTGATGACGATGAGGATGATAAATATGATATCTGGAAGTTCACTGGGATTAAGACTGTATTACAGGACTGTGCTCAACCCTGCTATCATACCCTGGCACCAAAGAGGCTCGAGAGATACATACACCTACAATACTGGCCAGGAGATTTTAGCAACACCTTCAATTTTGTATCCGAAACGTGGATGAGACTCGATTGGGACATTCCAGTCTTTCCATTGAGTCTGCAGTACGCTCAGCTGTGGCTAGGATCCGACTGAAGCCGAAAATTCCCACACTGATTTTGACACACCTGATGAGGATTCGAAACTAAGAGCTACCAGTCGGTAGTCCCTTGTGCTAACCACTGTACTAATTCAACTTGTCAACAAAACTGAAGCTGACTCCCCCCCCTCCTCCCTTCGTCCTGTGACTATGTGACCTAGACAAACAGACAGCAGAGCACGTGGATTGTCCAAACTACAGTTTCAAACTTCAAAACACTTAATTACAAAAGGATAGTAGCATTAAGTCCCATTAGAGTTGTCTGAACGAGAGCAGGTTGTCAAGTAGACACCTGCCAGACTTAAAGTCAAAATGTTCTGACTTCGGTCCGCTTAAATATCTCTGTCTGATGGGCATTATTCCAATCACCTAGGTCAACATGTCTGCAGGCATGCAAGTGCTTATACAACCCTCCTCCTTCGTTTGTTTCCGCATGTAGAATATGATACAAGTTTTATTTCACTTCAGATTTCTCAAGGCGGCGTTACAGTGGCCTGTATGATTTCCTGGACAGTAACATTATAGATGTCCTGCGGTAGAGAAAGATCCAAAGTTATTATGATAAATGCACCCCTTTCTGCTTAAAAGTCCCAAAAGCTGGCAGGGTGTCATTGGGGTCATACCAGACTTATAGCGTACGTCATCATCAAGTGCCTTGCCACATGGCGTTAGCGATTATGGCCTTCCTTCTGTTTCTATCCCTTGTTGCCGCAAGCACCTCTTCCACCCTCTCTGTCTTCAGCCACTCTGCAAGTCCGATCAATATTTCTTCCCTGGGTCTACCTGGTGCTCTCTTTCCCTCCAGCTTTCCTGTTGTGACCAGATGCTCCAATTCCCCTTTCCTCATAAAATGGCCTATAAATGTTTAGTGTCTTTTCCTAATCTTCCTTATGAATGATTTTCTTGTGTCTGCCTCCGTCAAGACTGTCTCGTTTGTTTTCTTTGCTGTCCATGGAACTCTCAACTTTCTTTTTAGAAACCACATTCGTACGTATGAATTCTTTTTATCATTATTATTATTTTCTAGGATCATTGCACTCAGGGAGGTTACCTTTGTGCTAACCGTTTGTTTTTCGTAGCATTTTCTAAGCCACCTTAATGGCCACAGAAGCTGGCACAGTTTTTAATTTTGTTTTTACAATGCGATGATGATGATGTCGATGGGGATGATAATGATCATGTCATGGAGTTCCATCTGGGATTGAGACTGCGTGACAAAGCGGTACTCTATGCTTACTATGATAATATGTCGTGACGTCAACCAGGCCCGAGAGATACAGACACCCGCAGTGCTGGTCAGAAGATTTGAGCAACATCCTCAACGACGCATCTGTGAAATGGATAAGACTCGACTGGGTGGTCGCAGTCTTCCCATAGCACACCCAACTCTGGGTAAGGAGCTGGTTAGAGCCGAAAAATCCCATAATGATTTTTGAAGGGACTGTTGGGATTCAAACCCACAACCGTCCGCTTAGTAGTCTGTTGAGTTAACCACTACACCACGGCTACTGGTGTACTTACAAAATGTTTGTTACTATGTCAGTGGGTCACGGCCATTTTGTTCACGTCATATCCGGTGGGAAATATGGAGGGAAATAAAAGTGCTTAAAAGAAACCGCTGGCACTAAAAGGAAATTACTGTTTGCTGGTAGACGACGAAGGCATTAACCACTGGGATTTATTTCGTATTTGTGTGGGCACATTGTCTGAGAAAGTGAAATAGATACCGAGGAAGCCTTGGCCATTGCTGAATGGGTCACTGTTTTTAAAACTTTATAGAACTTGTGGCTCGTTCCATTATTCACAGTGGTATGGGTTGACATGTGTTTTAGCAATCGATGTTCCTCTTCCAGAAGTGGAAGAGGACATGTTTTTTCTGTGCCCGTGTCCTCTGTTAATTGTGTTTAGAGCTCTTGCGAGATGAGGCATGGTGCAAATATTTCTTCTTCTTCTTCTCATTATCATCATCATCATCATCATCATCATTTCATCATCATCATCATCATCATCATGTTATCATTATTGATATTATTATTTTATTATTACTTATTATTATTATTATTATTATTATTATTATGTTATTATCATTGTTATCATTATGTTATTATTATTATCATTATCATTATTAATTTTTTGTATCATTATTATTATGTCATCATCATCTCATCATCATCATCATCATCATCGCTATTAATATCATTTTAAAAAAATTGTTCTATATTAATATAATCATCATTATCATTATCATTGTTTTCTATTTTCATCATTATTATCATCATTAACATTATTACTAGTATTACTGAACTGTTGCCATTATTATCAGTAATACTATTGTTAATACTTTTACTATCGTCATAACTAAAAAAATAGTTTGACACTTGTATGGAACATTTTCTTTTTCGCACATACATACTTTACATACATACATACATACATACATACATACATACGTACATACGTACATACATACACATATCATACATACATACATACAGACATACATATATACATACATGCAGACATACAGACATACAGACATACATACACATATCATACATACATACATACATACATACATATATACATATATACATACATACAAGCTTGCATGCATGCATACATACATACATGCATGCATACATGCATGCATACAGACAAGCAGACAGACAGCTAGACAGATAGATAGACAGGCAGGCAGGCAGACAGACACACAGACACACAGACAGACACACAGACACACACAACTGATGACATATGGCTACATTCTACGGCTCAACAGGCTTTTCTTCAGTCAGTCAAAGAGAATACTCAAAGCGATAGTTACCACCCGAATTACCCAGTAACGAGAGTCTATTATTCGTCCTTCAGCTAGATTAGACCTTTAAGCTCTTTCTGTTCGGTTTTCCCGTCTCTTTACAGAACGTGCAGCGAAAGCTTCGGGTTACTTAGCTTAATCCGCTTATTTCTTCATCGCGAAGCACAAAGTCTCCACAATCATCCTCCAGCTTTTGTTGGATTCTAGTCAGCTGTTTGGCTGTCTCTTTGGTGATGCTTCGAACTCTATGTCGTTCCAGAAGACTGCATTGCAAGAAATTCGCTACGAATGCTATATAGTCATTGTGACTAAATGTTAGTTTCAAGGCATAGCTACTGAATTTATAATCTCTCGGTTTCGTCTGTTGGTTACACATTTTGTATCATTTTGAGTTTGAAAATTGAATGGGGCATTCCTGTGTATAGCCTAGGCAACAAGATTTGAGTCACTGCAACATCCATCGTCTCACTCAAAGTTGAATAGTTACAAGAGGTGGCTGAAAATCCATTGCAAAAAAGGAACCAGAAAACACGAAAAACAGAATCAGAACACGTATTTATTACAACCAGACACGTCAGGTGCAAAATTACGTTCAACTGGCCTTTGTCAAGCATAGATGTAAGATCAGAAACGAACAAACAACGAATACAAAAATTAGGAGAAAAAGACCAAAACTTCCCTGCTGCTTCGTCCAGGACTAAAATAACAAAAGAAAAGCACAATAAGACCTATCCTAAGTGAGACAAACGTTAGTAGGTCCATTGTTTCAAAACCAACACCGTCCACACTCCTGCAGTGGAGTGGAAGGTATTAGGCGGTTCCTGATTCTGAGATAAAATAAAGGTTCAGGGTATGATGATTTGTGTTGTTATATGGGCGTTCACTGATTCAGAGATCAATTGGAGGCTAAGAAAATAAAGGAGCAGGGTACGATGATTTGTGACCTGCCAGCACGAAATCAGTCGGGGCATTTTGAGATATACATATCAATGGAAAGTGTGCATTCTGCTGATTATTTTGGTACTTGAATAAAGCTTGTACTAAAAAAAATGTAGAAGTTATGTTGTTTAAAGTCATTCAGTTGTATGACGGCCATTTTGAGAAAACGGCCTCTAACGTTTTTATGTACTCTCCTATACATTTTCCTTAAATTTCTTTATTTGGTGGCTTTGACCCAATTTGTTTCTAATTTTCGCTGTCATTATCTGAAAGGTGCACCAAAGAGCTTTCCATCAGTATATTACATGTGCGGGTACTGTACATATCACGGTTCATAATAAGAGACAAAAATAGGTACATGTACTTTTGGTAGGAAATTGGGTTCTTTCTGCTGCGATCAGCGTATTAAAGTACCATTTTAAATCGATTAAATATTTTTTCAAGAAAAAAATGTCTGTGGGGGATAGATTATAGTCTACAGAAATCAATTTTGAGAAAAAGTCAAAACACCCCAGATAAACCCTCAGTCACCTTTTCAGCTCCTAGCGCTGTTCAACTGTCTGCGAATTAAGACTGATTTCGTGGTGGGAGGTCACATTTGTTTTGTTATATGGACGTTTACTGAATCAGAGATCAATTGCAGACTACGAAAATAGAGGTGCAGGGTATGGTGACTTGTGTTAGCAAACAAGAAGCAGCTGTTTGACATAAATGTATCGAGCAGGGCGTCAAGGTTTCTATGACGTGAATGTATCGTGCAGAGCGTAAGTGTTTGTACGACGTGAATGTATCGTGCAGAGCGTCAGGGTTTCTGTGACATGAATATATCGTGCAGAGCGTCAGGGTTTCTATCACTTGAATGTATCGTGCAGAGCGCCATGGTTTCTATCACTTGAATGTATCGTGCAGAGCGTCAGTGATTGTATAACCTGAATGTATCGTGCAGAGCGTCAGGGTTTCTATGACGTGAATGTATTGTGCAGAGCGTCATGGTTTCTGTGACGTGAATGTATCGTTCAGAGCGTCAGGGTTTCTATGACTTGAATGTATCGTGCAGAGCGTCAGGGTTTCTATGACGTGAATGTATCGTGCAGAGCGTCAGGGTTTCTATGACGTGAATGTATCGTGCAGAGCGTCAGTGTTTGTATAACCTGAATGTATCGTGCAGAGCGTCAGGGTTTCTGTAAGTGAATGTATCGTGCAGAGCGTCAAGGTTTATGTAATGTGAATGTATCGTGCAGAGCGTCAGTGTTTGTTTAACCTGAATGTATCGTGCAGAGCGTCAGGGTTTCTATGACGTGAATGTATAGGGATAGGGCGTTCGTAAAGTGCAGCCATACTCCCCGACCCCTTTGTAAGCATGGGAAACATGCTAAATAGACTCCAAAGACAGTGTCAACACGTGGTGTGTATACACAGGCTTAACGCTTTGCCATGGTCATTTTGATTCTGTCCATCACATGATATCAATGATGTATGTGTGTACGGAATTCATTCCGAGAAAGGAGACGCTATCTTAGGAAACCTGAAGAGAAACTGTGTTTGTCTCGTCAGCAACATTGTACATAACCCATTCAAGATACTGCTGCATAAAGCCAACGCTACTCCAGCCTCAGGTGTCCTACTTCCTCCACAGATACCTCCAATGTTTCGACATTTTAGAAACAAAGGCTGCACTTCAAGTTGACAGAAAGACTGGTAAAGGGAAACAACTCGACAAACATGGTCTGAGTTGAAAAACAAAATGAATGTGGACAACACTGGAGTAGGTCTCTGCAATCGGCGTTGAGTGACGAGCTGACATTTTCAACAATAAGATTACTTCAAGAACTGGTTTTCTGTTATTTGCTCACAGATTTTATACCAAACGTGTGTTTAACTGTCATACGAAATTTGGTACCAAACCAGTAGTACACCCAAAAGTTGAAAGAAGAATTGATATACGTTAAAAACTGTTTCATAGTAAAGAAGAAAGAATACGTGTTGTAATATTTCCCATTAAGACTCAGGTCTGGAATAAAGGGGATCAAAGTGTGGAAAATGAGAGGAGGGGTTGAGCACACTACGAAGAGAACATTGGTCCCGATCAGCATCTGGGTCAAGGTCACATCTCTGGCAGCACTTCCATCAGAACTGTAAGCGGCGTGTTCTCGCCATTTCATCATCTGATGTAATTTGATAACAGTGACAATTGTTGACAAGGAAATTCCGAACACAAAAAGCCCAGGTAAGAGAATACCCAGTATGATTCCTTCAAATGCATCGAAGATTTCTTTGTTGTTCAGATAGAACTGACTGGAGTAAAACATATCCACTGATCGTCCTGTGAGCGGGTCATACATGCACACAACTTTCCATTTCATAGCTAGGACATGATTTGGTCCAGAATGAGAATATGTCCAAGGATGATTATAAAAGCTGTAGTTTTCGTTTTTAACATGTTGTCAGCTC
>JAPXFY010000024.1:12791567-12799067 GCA_030674185.1 Monoplex corrugatus
CTCGATAAAGACAGTGATTTTGAGCCCAAAACAGAAGAAATGGCCTCTGAATCGAGAGTGTATCTTCGTCGATCGGCACTTGAGTCGACAAAGAGCCCTTGCAAAGACCGAAAATTGATACAAATGGAGGTAGAAAAGCAGCTACCAACATCAAGTGGGCATGTTCATGTTGATGCTTTTAGAATTGTCCGACATACTGTATGGCAAAAGCGACTGGACAGTGATAATGAGAATGAAGGCTTCTTTTGTCAGTATCTTGCTGTACAGTATGTAGGAGCAATCTCTGGCCTCACCACCTACAACCACCACCTCCTCAACTTATGATAGGGCCTCTGAATCAGTTTTTAATTTAAGACATGTTTTTGGTCTCTTCCTTCCATGATCCAAAGTCAGAACTTTCAGACTGTGAGGCAACATTACACTGTCTATTCTACTTATCAGAGTAGGACTATGCAGACTGTACAGTAGCATTATGGTCGCTTCTACTCACTGGAGTAGGAAAATGTAGACTGTGCAGCTATATTACATTGTCTCTTCTACTCATTGGAGTAGGAATACGTAGACTGTATATATTACATTGTCTCTTCTGCTCACTGGAGTAGGAATACGTAGACTGTACATGTATATCTATATTACATTGTCTCTTCTGCTCACTGGAGTAGGAATATGTAGACTATGCAGATATATTACATTGTCTCTTCTGCTCACTGGAGTAGAAATATGTAGACTATGCAGATATATTACATTGTCTCTTCTGCTCACTGGAGTAGGGATATGTAGACTATGCAGATATATTACATTGTCTCTTCTGCTCACTGGAGTAGGAATATGCAGATTGCACATCAACATACACTGTCTTTTCTACTTTCTGAGGCAGGAACATGCAGAATGTGCAGCATTATTACATTACCTGCACGGTGTGGACCAATCAGAACAATAGGCATAACATATACAAGCCAACATGAGCCTGCTAGATGTACACATATTGACTATTTGACGTGTGACCACGTCTGGACACAAGACCAGTTACAAAATGCTTGGGTATATGATTATTTTCAATATAAAAGCCTTCAGTTTTGTCACAACATAAAAGCTATAAAAGCCAGTCAGTTAAACAAAAACTTACATTAGAATACTTAATGTAACTGAACAACAGATATCGTTTGACTACTTACCAGTGTGTGAAACATTCACAGGTACGATATGACGTATCTAGTCTACAAGAAACTAGATAATATAACTGCAAGTCGTGTGAAGCAGAAAGAATGGTCACTGCCGTGTCATGGTCGAGCCCTGCCCAAGAAGACATGTTCATCCATCTCCTTTGACATTGCCAGAAACTTGGACACCAGAACAGCTAGATACTGAAGTCAACACCACTGTGTCCTGTGTCAAGTTAAACCTTTGACTGCTGCACCTTATCCACCAACATCCTGCATTGTCAACCATGCTAGCAAAGCAAAAACCTCACCCTTTGACTCTCTCACCCTATCGACCAGCTTCCTGCAGAAAGTTGGTGGATAGGGTGAGGAAGTCAAATGGTTAAGGGTGCGGGAGCCGAAGGAATAAATGTTGAACGAATAATATTACATAGGGCAGGTGTAATATTATTCGTTCAACAGGTGGTTGATAAATTCAAATACCTGGGAACGATCATCTCATCAGATGGCAGATGCACATCAGAAATAGCTGGCAGAATCGACCAAACCAAAACAGCATTCGGGAAGATGACAGGCATTCTTACCAACAAATGCCTATCAATTAATATCAGGAAGAGAGTTCTTAAATGTTATATAGAACCAATACTGCTATATGGTTGTGAGGCGTGGACAGTCAACAAACAAAGCCAGAACAAGATTGATGCAGCCAAGATGTAGTTTCTAAGAAGAATGTTGAGATTTCCATGGACAGCAAAGAAAACAAACGAGACAGTCTTGATGGAGGCAGACACAAGTAGATCACTCATAAGGAAGATTAGGAAAAGACAGGCAACATTTATAGGCCATTTTATGAGGAAGGGGGATTTGGAGCACCTGGTCACAACGGGAAAGCTGGAGGGAAAGAGAGCGCCGGGTCGACCCAGGGAGAAAATGCTGGACGGAATTGCAGAGTGGCTGGGGATGAGGGGGGTAGGAGAGATGCTAGGGGCAATGAGAGATAGAGACAGATGGAAGTCCATGATTGCCATGCGGCAGAGCATCTGATGAGAGGGCAGGAAGACCATCTTATCAGGCGTTCAGTGTTGATATGTTTCATGTTCAATATGTGAACAGACTTTGACCGATTAAAGTCTCAAAACGTCTTCCAAACACAAAGCTCTCATATTCAAGGTCGAATTTGGTCTGTAGAGCCATTGGCTACAGGCTGTGCAGACCATTTCTGAATTTGAAGGTGTTATTTTAATGGTAAGTCTTGGAGCAGACTTTTTCCTCAATGAATTTGTGATGATGTGTGTGGATGTTGTTGCATGTCGCTTGCTCGTTGTCTCATAATATGGATACATACAACATGAAACACGCCTGGCAGTAATATTGTAGATGCGTTTATATTCAGCCTTGTGAGAATGTCATTACAATATACTAGTGATGATGCAGGAAAGACGTTAGGTTTCTGTTTACCTTGAAACTGTATTTCAGAGTTGTTTCACTTCACCAAAGTAAGCATCGTTACCAGAATTCCACTAATGACTTGCTTCTTACTAAGATTATTTAGCCTTCTCACCTTTCTAAAATCTTGGTAAAATAATTAAGTGGCACTGCACAGTGGCGACACGCTCTTAAAGGGAAGAGCAGCCTGAGTTTCACATGGTAAATTCATTGTGACAAAAATATATGAATATGAGTATGAATGTGAATATGAATATGCATATGAATATGAATATGAATATGAACATAAATATGAATATGAATATGAATACGAACATGAATATGAATATAAATATGAATTATTTTTCGTAAAGTTGTCGACAGTTTGACCTCTGATAAACGCTTCTTCAGAACGAGAGTTCCCTATGTGTTTGGCTCTAACATGTTTGCTGTCGAGTAATTCCATGAAGACACTGCCCACTTACTATTTAAAACTCATCCCGCCCTGTGCCTGACAAATTGTCAGGGGTGACTGATCACCTCTCAGCTCCTGCGCCCGACAATTTGTCGGTCGCACACACCCACTCATTTTTGATTTCATTTTTATGCATATTTATCAAGGAAGGGACATTACTCTGTCACTTTTCCCTTGTGATAACTTCGAAGATTCCGCCAAGTCATTTTGAAGCAATTTTACGCAGTTCTTGTTGTTTTTTGACGTCAAGATGATCAAACGAGCTGGCTGCATAGTGCAACAAATTTTGGATGAAATCTTCCTCGATAAAGACAGTGATTTTGAGCCCAAAACAGAAAAACGTCCTCTGAATCGATGCGCGACAAAGAGCCCTTGCAAAGACCGAAAAGTTAGGAAATGGAGGTGGAAAATCAACTAATATGAAGTGGGCGTGTTCATGTTGATGCTACTAGAATTCTCCGATATACTGTATAGCAAGAAAGCGACTGTGACAGTGATAATGAAAATGAAGGCTCCTTTTGTCACTTTCTTGCTGCACAGTACGTTGGAGCAACTCTGGCCCCACCACCCATCACCATCACCTCCTCAACTTATGATAGGGCCTCTGAATCGAGTGTATCCCACATTTGCAGAAAAAGTTTTTCTTCTTCCTCTATTTTTTCGATATTATGGGATTTACCACAATTTCAAAGCAATTATGCCCATTATGTAATATCTCCTTTTGTGTTCACTTGTGTGCATTATGATTTTGGTGTGTCTGTTCAATTGTGAATATGAGTGAATGATAAAAATAAATGTTTTGTTGTTGTTAAGCTTCACATAATTTTTACGAAGACTAAAAAAAAAACAATAAATGATTTGAAAATAACATATGAAACAGAACACTTATTTATTAACAAGCATACAAAATTTCAATACATTTCATCGAACATTTTTGAAGATAAATGTGTTTTATTGGGGTACCCATTAATTTAGCATCCTCCCCCATCCAAAACCCCCAGACTGGGAGTGCATTTCTCTTGTAAAATAGACAGGGCTGAAAGAGTTAAGTGTAGCTCGTCTGTTGTCAGCATCTAGCCACTTATTCCGCGAAAACTCACTTATTCCGCCAGTACTTTTGAAACCTGAATTTTCTTGTTCTATTGTATGCGTGCGTGGGTGTGTGTGCGTGTGGGTGCGCGCGTGGGTGTTTGTGTGTGGGTGTGTTTGTGTGTGCGTGTGTGTGTCTGCATTCGTTGCTGCACACGCGTGCATGCTTGCATGTATGTGTTTATGTGTATTTCTTGTATTATGTATTTTGTTGAAAATGTGTTCTCCCCTCCCATTTCACCACTTTACTCCTCCTTTTCAAATTTGTGAAGCGCTTTGAGTCCATAGAAAGCGCTATAAAAATCTCCATACTTACTTACTTACTTACACGAGCAAGCCATGGAATCATCTCTTCTGAATGTGGCAACAGGTCTGGCGATTTATACACAAAACTAAACGATCATTTCTTGCTTCGAGGGCATATCCTCATCATCATCTTCATGTGCCCTGCCACGTGGCATTAGCGATCACGGGTCTTCATATGTATCTATCTCTTGTTGCCGCAAGCACATCTTCCACCCTCTCTTGTCCTCAGCCATCCTGCAAATCCGTCCAATATTTTCTCCTGGGTCTACCTTGTGCACTCTTTCCCTCCAGCTTTCCTATTGTGACTGGGAGCTCCAATTCCCCTTTCCTCATAAAATGGCATAGAAATGCTTCGTGTCTTTTCCTAATCTTCCTTATGAATGATCTTCTTGTGTCTGCCTCCATCAAGATGTCTCGTTTGTTTTCTTTGCTGTCCAATATCTCCAGTTTTCCTGTTGTGACCAGGTGCTCTAATTCCCTTTCCATTTTCTGCAATTAGCACGGTGTCATCGTTACACAGACATCATGCTAATTGCAAAAAATGAAAGGGACTTACAAAACCTTGTGAATATACTTGAAATAGAAAGCAAAAATAAAGGATTGGAGCTAAATACAAGAAGACAGAAATCATGGTAATCAATAAAAACATGAAATCCCATTCATGCCAAATAACAGCAAACAGCACAACTTTGAGACAGGTTGATAAATTTTAATATCTAAGAACGGTCATCTCACCAGACGGCAGATGCACATCATAAATAGCCAGCAGAATCAGCCAAGCCAAAACAGCATTCAAGAAGATGGAAAGCATTCTTACCAACAATGCCTAACAATTAACATCAGGAAGAGAGTTCTTGAATGTTGTGTAGAACCAATAATGTTATGCGGTTCTGAGGCGTGGACAGTCTATATGCAAAGCCAGAACAAGACTTATGTAGCCGAATGTGGTTTCTAAGAAGAATGTTGAGAGTTCCATGGACAGCAAAGAAAACAACGAGACAATTGACCAATATGTGAAAAGCACGTTCCATTGTTGTAATGCACAGACAGAGAAGAACTTAGGTCGAAAATTTTATTCTTTACACGAGGAATGGCAGTAATGAAAAGGAAATGTACTTTACATACCCCAAAGTGGAAACCGGTAGTTGTTTTCCAAAAGAACTTTGACTACCCGCGTTCAAGCAATCAGGAACCAGAAAAAACACGAAAAAAGAATAAGAACGGTATTTTAATACAACCAGACAAGACAGGCGCAAATGTTTGGCCAACCGGCCTTTGTCAAGCGTAAGATCACAGACAAACAAACACCAGAAACAAAAATTAGGAGAAGAAGACTGACACTTCCCTGCTGCTAGGTCCAGTGTGAGAAAAAAAATGTGTATCTGGTGTTTGTTTGTTTGTGATCTTACGCTTGACAAAAAGCCAGTTGGCCGAACATCTGCGCCTGTCTTGTGTTGATGTATTAAATACGTAGTATTTGTTTTGTTCGTTTTTGTGTTTGTGTGAACAATATTCCAACCGTAAGGTGAGTACAGTAAATTTCTTTACTTTGGTCTATGCCATTCTATGCTTATACCATTGAATCAGTGTTTATTTCTGTTCATATATCTAGTACCAAGAAACTCTGGGGTGAACCGGACTGCAAAAGGTCCTCAGAGGAGAAACCCCCGTCAAGCAAGTGTTTCAGCTCTGAATTCTTGACGCTCTAAGGGGGCCGGGCCACATCCTGGTCATGACTCCGTCCTGGATGCCCCTCTGGTCCCTCCGGGAATCGAACCCGCGCTTCTAGGTGGTCAGGTTTATCAAGGAAAAGTCACCCTATATCTCTGTCTGTCTGTCTGTCTGTCTGTCTCTCCGTCTGTCTGTATGTCTCTCTCCTTCTCTATCTCTCTCTCTATATATATACATATATTTTATTTTCAGTATATCATCTAGGAGCTTGTTTCGTGGGATGTTGCACTATATAAATCTTGATAACAGTAATAATGACGCTGCTGTTGCTACTTCTGCTGACGATAATGGTGATCATGAAGATAATGTGATAACAGTAAAGATAATGTTGATAATAACACCAATACTACTACTACTACTTCTACTACTGATGATGATGACAACAACAACAATGATAATGATGATGATAAATAATAATAATAATAATAAATTAATAGCAATAATAGTAATAATAATATAATAAAAAATATAAATAATAATAATAATAATATAACAAGAACAATGATAACAACAAAATAATAGATAATAATAACAATAATAACTAATAATAATAATAATAACAATAATAATAATAATAATAATAATAATAATAAATAATAATAATAATAATAATAGTGATGATGATGATGATGATGATGATGATGATGATGATTTGAAAATAATGATAATGACAATAATAATAACAATAATGATGATGATAAAAAAAACAAACATCCATCATCATCATCATCATCATCATCATCATCATCATCATCATCATAGTTATAATAGTAATAATGATAATAATATGCGGGTGGTTGTACAATAGAATTCAACATAACACAATATAATAAAATGCAATACCTTACACTACACTATAGATAAATTTGTTGTAGACACTTCGATAATACGCTGTAACGGCATCGCAATTGCTCTGTTTCAACACAGACTTTCTCTGTTCATTGTTAATTGTTTATAAATATGGCAATTTGTTTCCCCTCCCTCCCTCCCGCACCCCTCTCTCTCTCTCTGTCTCTCTCTCTCTCTCTCTCTGTCTCTCTCTCTCTCTTTCTCTCTCAGTACGTCAGTTAATCTGAGAGATGGTCGTTGAATATTGACATTATTTCTTCGCTTCTGTCTCTGTCTTCTTGTCTCTCTGTCTCTGTCTCCTTGTCTCTCTGTCTCTGTCCGTCTCTCTCTCAAATACACACACACATTCGCACACAGACGTGCACGCAAACACACACATATGACGCATAGAAAAGCGTTTCTACGAGTGTATATGTGCATGTGGTGCGTGTGCACTTTCGTACGTGTGTGTGTGTGTGTGTGTGT
>JAPXFY010000024.1:12804067-12814067 GCA_030674185.1 Monoplex corrugatus
TGAATACGAAATGAGATTTGCCTTTACTGTGGCGTGCATCCATACACAATTCTTAAAGATATTGAGCGTTGGGGGATGAAAAAAGAAAAGTGTGTTATGGAAGGAACTCGGTTAGCATAGGCTTGCTTACTTTTTGAGTATACATGCACATGGGCAAAGCTCGTCTTAGCTAGGTTTGTTTAGAGCAAAGCAAACTTACCGTCTAAGATCAGCTGTGCAATGGTACCTTGTTGACTGATTGTTTTTGAAGATCTATCTTCTATAATAATAATAACAACATATACAACAACAACAACAATAACAATAATAACAATATGATAATAATAATGATGATGATAATAATAATAATATGATAATAATGATGATAATAATGATAATAATAATACAAATAATAATAATGATGATGATAATAATGATAATAATAATAATAATAATAATAATAATATAACGATGATGATGATGATGATAGTATTTATACAGCATCAAATCTTGACAATTCAAATCAAAGTAAACTCACGCTCCAGGCACACGCATACAATCGACAAAGACCACTTAACAATATTTTATACACAGACTGCTATCTATCTGCTTTAACTATTTCAGCCCTGTCTATTTTACAAGAGAAATGCACTCCCAGCCTGGGGGTTTTGAGGGGGGAAATGCAAAACTAACGGGTACCGCAATAAAAATACCAGTATCTCCATAACTGTTCGATAAAATGTATTGACATTTTGTTTGCTTGTTAATAAATAAGTGTTCTGTCTCATATGTAATTTTCAAATTTTTTGATGTTTTTATTCTTAGTTAATAATATTATATGAAACTTAACGACAACAACAAATCTGATTTTTATCATTTACTCATATTCACAATAATTATGAACAGGCATACCAAAATCACAATGCACACAAGTGAACACAAAAGGAGATATTACAAAAAGTGCATTATTACTTTGAAATTGTGTTCAATCCCATAATATCGAAAAACTCGAGGAAGAAGAAACACTTTTTCTGCAAATGTGGGCTACTCGATTCAGAGGCCCTATCATAAGTTGAGGAGGTGGCGGTAGTGGATAGTGAGGCCAGAGATTGCTCCGACATACTGTACAGCAAGATAGTGACAAGAGGAGCCTTCATTTTCATTATCACTGTCACAGTCGCTTTCTTGCCATACAGTATTCTAAAATTAGTCTAGTTTGTAGATTACAAGCGTCAGCATAACTATGCATGTGTAGCGACAAGGCTTGTAATGGGCAGAACAACGAACTTTTACAAGTCTCCGGCCATTGTTGATGTTCCCCTGGGCTGACGAATATTGCGCACGTTCATTGGCTGAACACAAGTATTGTTATTATAACCAAAACAAGGCTACTATTAATATGACTATGAGCGCCTGATCCTACACCCCCCTTACTGAGGCTAGATTTAAACTATGTATACATGTAAATCTGCCTGCAATTGTTCCAAACGTTCACGGTCTCTTGAAAATTAAAACGGTACATAAATTGTAAATTTAAACTGTGTATAAGTCCTCCTGCAATTGTTCCAAATGTTAGCAGTCTTTTGAAATTTGAAACAGTCCATAAATTGTAACTGAATGATAACACAACATGAACAAACAGTTTGCAAACTTGTCTTGTTTCAACTACTGTTTATAGGTCAAGATTTTGGGGGGTATTTTACATGCCGACCACTGCGTGTAACGACTGCACTTGAATTTCTGTGTCTATCTGTATGATTGTCACTATCAGGATGCTGGACATCTGTATGGACACAGGTTGGGTTTCTGATGTCTGTTGATGATTCTTTTGGTCTGGAAGTGTGGAAGTCACTTGAGGAGCACTACCAAATGCTGATAGCTGTTGGCTATTTCTGAAGTGGAGATAACATCACTTCCTTCTTTGGATTCCTCTATTGGTCTGGACAGCATTATGACCTGGTGCAAAATGGTGGTGATGATGAAGTGCCCACCACTACTGCTTTGTATCTGCAGGTGTCTTGATCCAAACTGGTTGTCCTTTCTCTAATGGTGGCAAAAGCCTAGCTTGGTGACGCCTGTCAAAGTCTTTCTTCTGTGAATGTTTCAGTTTGGAGTCAACTTCTCTAAAGATCTGCATGTTCTTCCCTTGTGGGACATGTTGTTTTGGTACTGTTGGAATTCTGGTTCGCAGTTTTCGACCCATTAGCAGTTCTGCAGGACTGAATCCTTGTTGAAGTGGCGTGGCTCTATAATTTAGTAGTGCAATATATGGGTCTTCTGCCTTTTCCAGCAAAGTTTTGATTGTTCTGACTGCTCTTTCTGCCTTTCCATTTCCTTGTGGGTAAAGTGGACTGCTGGTGAGATGTCTGAAACCATATGACAAGGCGAACTTCGTGAATTCCTTTGCACTGAATTGTGGACCGTTGTCTGAAATGACCACTTCAGGAATTCCTTGACGAGCAAAGATTGGTTTTATATGCTCGATGACAGCAGATGACGTGGTGTGTTTTAGATGTGTCAATCCAATCCACATAGAAAAGTAGTCCACAATCAGCAGATATGTGTGACCTTTCCATTCAAAAAGGTCCGTTCCAACCCGTTGCCAAGGGTAGTCGGGTGTCTTTGTTGGTTGCAGTGGCTCTGGGTGTAGTACGCTCTCCTCACAGACTGAACAATTTGAAATTTTCTCTCAATCTGTGTTGATAACCCCGGCCACCATACACGACTCTTGGCCAAAGCTCTGGACTTTACTATGCCCTGATGTCCTTGGTGCAGACGTTGCAAACTATCTTCTTGCATTTCTGCTGGGATGACAAGACGACTCTGAAAAACAGTAATAATCCATTTTCTAATTTCAGCTCATTTCGGACTGTCCAGTATGGCTTCAATAATGGATCACGTTTTGCTCTTTCTGGCCATTGTGATTTGCAGTATGTTTTCACTTGGCCTCAAGTAACGTTCTTGTCTTGTTTACCTGTATTTCTTGTAGTCTACCATTACTTGCAGGAAGTCCTTCAATGACTGCACGGACAAACATTTGTGTCTCGATCTCCTTCTGATGATCCTGTTCAGCAGGGTCACCAACAGGAGCTCAAGAGACAGTGTCTGCCATCACAAGATTCTTTCCAGGAACGTAAATGATCTGATACGAAAAACGCACCATCCTCATCCAGAATCGTTGAATGCGTGGGTTCAGCTCATCCAGAGTTTTGGTTTTCAGTAAGGCGAGCAAAGGCTCATGATCAGTTTCAATAGTGAATTTTTGCAACCCAATTACAAAATCTGAAAATTTTTTCACAGCACCAGGTAACCGTAAAAGCCTCTTTTTCTACCTGTGCATATCTTTGCTCTGTACTGGTGAGCGACCTTGATGCGTAGAACATTGGCTTCCAATCATATCCTTCCTTTTAAAACACCTCCTATACCATAGGATGACGCATCAGCAAAAATGTTGGTTTCTTTCTCAGGAGTGATTGAGCACTGGTGCACTACTCAGCTGCTTCTTCAGAGCCTGGAAGGCGGTTTCGTGCTGATCATTTTAGGTCCATGAGTTTTCCTTCTTCAGTAGATCTCGTAGTGGCTTTGCGATATCTGCGAGATTTGGAGTGAATTTTCCAAGATGATTTACCATACCCAACAGTCCACGGACCTCTTGACGTTCTCTGGTCTGGATAGTTTGGTAACAGCTTCAACCTTGGCTGGATCCACTTGTATTCCATCTTTTGAAATGATGTTTCCCAGAAATTTGATTTGGTCTGTTTCAAAGACACACTTGTCATTCAGAGTGACCTTAGCTTCCTTCAGTCTCTGTAGGACAGTTTGCAGTCTGTGATCATGTTCCTGTTTATCTTTTATCTTTTCCACTGACTAGAATATGTCATCTGTGTCACAGACAACTCCAGGAATTCCAGCAAGAATATGTGTCATCTCACGATGAAACACTTCTGGACCCGAACTGATTCCAAATAGTAAACGCTTGAAGCAATATCTTTCAAATGGTGTAATAGATGTCGTCAACTCTTGGGATTCTTCATCGAGTGGTATCTGGAAAAAAACACACTGTTGCAATCAAGCTTGTTAAACACAGTGGCCCCACAGAGTTGAGCATTGAGCAAGAAGGTGGTCTGTTGATGGGAGCTGAAAATGTTCCCAACGAACACTTTCGTTGAGTTTGGTCAGGTCAACACATGTTCTGACTTTCCCATTCGAATGACTCATGTGCTTCGTGGGACTCACCTACACGAAAGTCTTCAAAAGCCTTCGTAACATTTTGTAAATCTGTTTTGTCTTCTTCCTCATTGAAGTGGAAACCATCAACCATTTCCATTGCTTCTTCGCCTATGATTGCTAGAAAAACGGCAGTCTGGAACGGTCCCTCTTCCTTGTTTAATCTGCTTGCTATCATATAGTTATTGAACTGACGTTTAAACTTTTTCCAGTTGTGTGCGAGGCTTCCTCCCCTTACATTCGGCTTGGAAGGCAATGGTATATTCGCTGTGAATTGTCTTGCAGGGTTTGCCATGATCAAAATGATGTGAAATTTTCACTTTCACTTCAGTCACGATCTGTTCGACGGTTTCGGACTAGATCTAAGTGTTGTCAATGTAAACAAACGATCGTTTGGCTGATGTAAGAGGAAAAAAATCTACTTACAGTATCCTGCATCTGACACCATATAAATTAGTCTAGTTTGTAGATTACCAGCGTCAGCATAACTATGCATGTGGTAGCAGCGAGGCTTGTTGATGTTCCCCTGGGCTGTCGAATATTCCGCACATTCATTGGCTGAACACAAGTATTGTTATTACAACCAGAACAAGGTTGCTATCAATATGACTAAAAGCGCCTGATCCTACAAGTATGTCGGAGAATTCTAGAAACATCAATGTGAACACGCCTACTTGAAGTTGGTAGTTGATTTTCTACCTCCATTTCATCAATTGTCAGTCTTTGCGAAGGCTCTTAGTTTGTCGAGTGAAGTGCTGCTCGATGAAGATACACTCTCCATTCAGAGGCCATTTCTTCTGTTTCGGGATCAAAATCACTGTCTTTATCGAGGAAGATTTCATCGAAAACTTGTTGCACTATGCAGTGAGTTCGTTTAATCATCTTGACGTCAAAAAACAACAAAAATTGCGTAAAATTTCTTCAAAATGACTTGGCAGAATCTTTGAAGTTATCAGAAGGGAAAAGTAACAGAGTAATGTCCCTTCCTTAATGAATATTCATACAAATGAAACCAAAAAGTGAGTGGGTGTGTGCGCCCGACAAATTGTCGGGTGCAGGCAGGAGCTGAGAGGTGATCAGTCGCCCCTGACAATTTGTAGGGCGCAGGGCGGGATAAGTTAAGCTGACATCTAATCAGATGGACACGTGATACCAGGCATTGAAGAAAAACCTTTCTTTTATAAATTGTTTTTCTGCCTTCAGCCAGCATCTAAACCAGGAGGACACGATGAGAAAAGTTACTTTAAATAAATGTCTTTTTGACATCTCTGCCATCAGCTCTCGTCCAAACCAGGGAGAAACGATGATGTGGAGATGCTGAAAATGGAAAGTATTCACCTGCTAAACAGCAACAAAATTCAGTCATACAAGCATCAGAATAACATGTATACAGTGCCTTAACAATGTACACTGACATTCTACAATCAGCTTTTGTTCTTTTGTCTACTCTAGGCCCAAAACTGTCTCTGTTTATAAGCCTACAAATTTTTCTGGAATGACAGAGAACACCCCGAAAGAGAGTTACTGGACAAACCTTAACACGTGATCAGCGTATATTATTTCACACTACAATTATACAGAACACAGAACATTGTAAGCTAACTGGTAACACGTGGACAGTGTACATTTACACAGTATCGTTCTAGAATGTTGTAGAAGAACACGGCTCATACCGTGCAAAGTTTAACACGTGAACAGGGTGATTATTTCACCCTACAATTATACAGAAGAACACAGAACATTCTAAACTAACTCAAATCACGTGGGCATTTGGCATTTACACAGAATCTTACAGAACAACACAGCTCGCACTGAGCAAACGTTAACACATGAACACTGGGAATCATTCACCTGAATCACTTCATTCTAGACTCTTATAGAAAGACATGGATGGGCACATAAAGCCCTGGGCTAAATTCAACACTTATAAAACGAGCATTAACATCATCTCACATTTTAGAGACATTTAGGACTTCTGATAAAACGAGAGTAAAAAAGTAAACTTAAAAAAAGAAATACTGTGCTCTTTAATTTTGTAGAGAATTCTATGTTGGAACTATTTTCTTTCAATGAATAGGACAAGAAACTGAACTGAAAAGATCTTTACACAATTGCAACCAACCAAACAAGATAAATTGAAACTTGTTAAAACCAAAAACATTGAAACGAAATGGGTATGGTACAAAAACAATTTTTACAAATTTGCAGTCACGCTCATTTTTTGTCTGCTCCTTTGTCAAAAGATGAGGTGTCCATTTAGCAGCCACTGTCTCATCTTCAAGATCGTACCATAGCCATCATCATCATCATCATCATCAAGTGCCCTGCTGCATGGTGTTGGCGATCAGGGCCCTTCACACGATTTTATTCCCTGTCACTGCAAATACATCTCCCACCCTCTCTGTCTTCAGACACCTGCAATATTTTCTCCCTGAGTCTACCTGATGTTCACTTTCCCTTCAGCTTTCTTGTTGTGACCGGGTTTTCAAATTCCCCCTCCCTCATAAAAGGTGCTATAAATATTGCTTGTCTTTTTTAATCTTCTTTATTAATGATCTTGTTGTGTCTGTCTCCTTCAAGACTGTCTCTTTTTTTTCTTTGCTGTTCACGTAAATCTCAACATTTTTCTTAAAAACAACATTTCAGTCGCCTCAATTTTGTTCTATGTAACATAAAATTAACTTTTTTCACAAACTGAAATGTACGGATCCTCTTCAGCTTCTCTCCTTATAAGCTGAACAGTTTCCTCGTTTCAATCCTCATTTGGAGATTTACATTGGTACTTGTCTTTCAAGTCAGTTTTGCCTTGTTTGAAGCTATCAACACAGCGGCAGACTGTGCTATATGGCACAGATTTGTCTTCAAACATAATTTACGAATTTGCACGAGTTTTGATCTGACTTGTCTCCAAGTTTGAACCTTGCAAAGACATAGCATCTGAGCTGCTCTATGTTATAATTCTGTTTCTTTGTGTGTGTGTGTGTGTGTGTGTGTGTGTGTGTGTGTGTGTGTGTGTGTGTGTGTGTGAGTGTGTGTGTGTGTGTGTGTGTCTGTGTGTGTCTCTGTGTGTGTGTGTGTGTGTGTGTGTGTGTGTGTGTGTGTGTGTGTGTATGTGTGTGTGTGTGTGTGTCTGTGTGTCTGCGTATTTTCCTTTTTTGTTTCTTTCTGTCTTTTGTTTTCCTTTGTTTTTTGACGCACAGTCAGTTAAATCAAATTTTTCAATGACGTCATATTATATATGACTTTATTATAACTTGTGTATCTTAATATCACAAAGGCTATGATTTATCTCAGTACAAGTTAAAGTGTTCAATATAAGACGTTCAGAAGTAGCACCAGACCTCGTATATTGAGCCTGTGCGTACAACATCTGTTCATGTCCATCTCTAACTTCTCTCGTCACAATCGTCTCGGCCAAGTCTATACCTTCATCATCATCATCATCAGGTGCCCTGCCGCATGGCTTTGGCGATCATGGACTTCCATCTGTCTCTTTCTCTCGTTGCCCCTAGCATCTCCTCCACCCTCCTCGTCCCCAGCCACTCTGCAAGTCCGTCCAGCATTTTCTCCCTGGGTCTACCCGGTGCTCTCTTTCCCTCCAGCTTTCCCGTTGTGACCAGGTGCTCCAAATCCCCTTCCTCATAAAATGGCCTATAAATGTTGCCTGTCTTTTCCTAATCATCCTTATGAGTGATCTACTTGTGTCTGCCTCCATCAAGACTGTCTCGTTGTCTATACCTTGCATAAATGAAATGACAGTACAACATCTCAAACTGACTTCAAATCAACACAAATATGCAAAGGAAACAACATACATGGTTTGGGAACAATGACAGATATATCACTAGATATTAACTATCAACCAGAAGTAACTGGCCATCGAAGACAAGAAAAAGCAACACCCAGAATCAAGACGAGGTAACACGACCAAGTCAACTGACATCAAATGATTTTTGAGAAAATTCAAGAAACACAGGCTGGAAAATAAAATGGAGAGGACATTCACAGAAAAGTTAGTTCAAGTTAAAACCAGCGAAGTGGCATAGAAGAAACATGGCACATATTCATACACCCCCATCAGTACACTCGAGGAAACATATAGCATCAATAAGTCTGAAAGAGATCAAAGAAAAGCAACAGTATCAAGAATGACAATGTGAAGGAGGCCCTCACCAAAACGAAAAAGGCTGCACAGGATATGAGTCAAAATTAAGCCTTGACGAAGACTATATAAAAAAAAACACGGCAAAGAGGCACAGAAAGAAAGTAGTCAAAGCTGTAAAAGACGCATCTTACACGATATATGTAGAAAAGCTGAAGGAAGTTTGTAAACACACACCAAAGGAATTCTATAAGAGTGTGAAAGCCATACAACCAACCACATAATCAATGTCAAAGAAGGAAACGCCTTCTATCATAAAGGCAAAATCACATAAAAATAGTGAGACTAATATGAAGTCAATTAGCCAACCAACCAATTAACCAACGAAGCAATCAATCAACTGAATATATCACTCATGTACTTGCTCACTAACTCCCACACACACTCACTCCCTCACTAACTCAATCAGTCACTCATTTACTAACACTTCTTGAAAAAACAAAAAAAAAAAAAAAACATACACTGTTATTGTACACTGTGATGAGGTCGATTCGACAAGCCAAATATAATCAAATAAATCAGATATGTTATTCATGACTTCATCTACCGAGAAGTTTACGAAGCAAACAGGATAATTAATCAATAATTTACAGAAATGTTGAATCAAAAAGTAATAAAAACCAGATGGTCAAGCAATCCTGATATTCTCCCTCTTCTTTGCTTTTTAATACGAAACATTGTGCTGACAATTTTCGTACTTCTCAAGGTCAATATTAACTTGAAGAAGCTTCCGTTGAACTATAACTTGCCATCTGTTGGTGAGAATAGGAAACTGTGGCAACCCTTAACAATCTTATTTTCAAGGTAACTGATGACTAAATAGGTCATGCAGCGCATGGACAGGCCATCTTTCTTTGGTGAAATGGCTACTGGGTGAGCAGGGAGTTAGGAGGTGACTGTCCGTCAGTGGTGAGGCATTGGTGTTGTGGGTCTCATGCATCATCCTCGGGTGTTTCTTGGCCACTCAGACTCGCAGTCTGGCAGCTGGCTTCAGAAAATCAGACCCTGATGACTTCACAGAGAGAGAGAGAGAGAGAGAGAGAGAGAGAGAGAGAGAGAGAGAGAGAGAGAGAGAGAGAGACGCTTGACGCGCGCTTAGCGCGCCATTTATTGACGTAACCATGTACATAGTTTTAGCGCCAAGGGGTATAACTCATCCCTCTCATGCTGGCAACAAATGTAAATAAAGGGAAACAAATAAAGGAAACAGAAAAATGGAAAATTCAAATAAAGAGCAGAAAAGTAATATTTACAATATCAAAACAACAGTTTTACAGTAGAAGTGGACATGCGTGACCATCCAACTATACCTAATATTGACCGTCACTATTTTGGGTAAGGAAAAAGCTATTAGTCTTAACAAAAAACCTTTTCATATTGAAATTAAAGCAGCAATGTTCTTCTTCGTATCTCATATGCTTTGACGATGTATTTAGATATTGACTGTAAATTCCCTGTTTTTTCACATGCTAATAATGACCATAGATCATGTCTTAACGCTGCTGGGGAGGAATATATATTGCATCTATTTCTAACAGTACTATAAGCTTCACATTCAAAAATAAAATGATTTTCGTCTTCCTTTTTTTGGTAGCATAATCTACAAAGTAAACCATCCTCACTGCTCCGCTG
>JAPXFY010000024.1:12816567-12821567 GCA_030674185.1 Monoplex corrugatus
CATGGAATTCGTTCCGAGCGCGGAGACGTCGTCTTGAGAAACTGAAACATGATGACAGCTTGGAAAGACGTCAGTCCTGGGATCCTGTTGGAGCCATTTCAACTCTGGCTGACAAGGAGAAAAATAGGCTGTGTCTGAAGCATCATGTCTGACCACTTTAACGATTAAACAAACACCCCATTGATGTTTTGATATAACAATGTTGAAAGCTCCCAACTGCATAGTATTGATATCTTAGTAAGGGGAGTAGACTTTGCGTTTGTGCTAGCTGGGAGCTTGGTGTGCTGGCCAGTAGAGTGATGTAGGCCTGGGGGTAAGTCATTCTCTCCTGGGCTAGTGTTTGAGCTGGACCTAGCTGGTGAGGCAATCTTCCAGTGTCTGTCATTACCTCATTTTGCCATTCGGCTCATGAACTAGGTAACTAATGATTGTACATGTATCTAACTTGGTCATGCAGAGCATAGACAGCCCTCTTTACTAAGGTAAATATATACGTTGTATAGGGAATGGCGTTCGTAAAGTGCAGCCATTCCCCCCTCCCCACTGTAAGCATGGGAAACATGTGCTAAATAGATTCCAAAGACATTGTCAGCGCGTTGTTCTTATGCACAGGAATAACACTTTGCCAAGATCATTTCGATTCTATCCATCAATTGATATCTGGGATGTCTGTGCATATATGGAATTCATTCAGAGAAAGGAGACATGCTCCAAGGAAAATTAAAGAGAAACTGTGTTTGTCTCGTCAGCCACATTGTGCTTAATCCATTCAAGACACTGCTGCATAAAGCCAACGCTACTCCAGCCTCAGGTGTCCTACTTCCTCCACAGATACCTCCAATGTTTCGACATTTTCGAAACAAAGGCTGCACTTCAAGTAGACAGAAAGACTGGTAAAGGGAAACAATTCGACAAACATGGTCTGAGTTGAAAAACAAAATGAATGTGGACAACACTGGAGTAGGTCTCTGCAATCGGCGTTGAGTGACGAGCTGACATTTTCAACAATAAGATTACTTTCAAGAACTGGTTTTCTATTTGCTCACAGATTTTAGGCCAAACGTGCGTTTGACTGTCACACGAAATTTGGTACCAAACCAGTAGTACACCAAAAAGTTGAAAGAAGAATTGATGTACGTTAAAAACTGTTGCATTGTAGCCAAGAAAGAATACGTGTTGTAATATTTCCCACTAAGACTCAGGTCTGGAACAAAGGGGATCAAAGTGTGGAAAATGAAAGGAGGGGTTGAGCACACTACGAAGAGAACATTGGTCCCGATCAGCATTTGGGTCAAGGTCACATCTCTGGCAGCACTTCCAACAGAACTGGAAGCGGCGTGTTCTCGCCATTTCATCGTCTGATGTAATTTGATAACAGTGACAATTGTTGACAAGGAAATTCCGAACACAAAAAGCCCAGGTAAGAGAATGCCCAGTATTATTCCTTCTAATGCATCGATGATTTCTTTGTTATCCAGATAAAACTGACTAGAGTAAAACATGTCCATTGATCGTCCAGTGAGCGGGTTGTACATACACACAACTGTCCATTTCATAGCTACGACGTGATTTGGTCCCAGAATGAGAATATGTCCAAGGATAATTATGACTGCTGTAATTTTCGTTTTTAACATTGTTTGAGCTCGTAGTGGACTAACGACACACAAACATCTTTCCAGAGCGATTAACGTGGACACAAACCCAGACACGTACCCAAAACCTGCCAAGGAGTGAATGGTGGTGGTAAAACAGAACTTGGCTATAGCCAATTTATTAGGACTGTTGGTGACGGTGGAATAGAATTTGTCCAAATCGCAGCTGAAAAAGATGGCCATAGTGACGATGTCGGCGAATGACAGGACAAACAGACACAAGTTGATTCTTTCCTTAAGACCATGTTTGTAGAACACCACCATGTTGATAATGTTTAGAGGAGTGGACACAAGAAATAGCACGGGCAACACGTACACGTCAACCATTTCTTCAAAGGTCTGTTGGGTCGAGAAGGACACAAAGTCTTCAGAGTTGTTCCAGGGGGAGAAGGTTGAGAGAGGAAAAACCACACATCCTGGTGGAATTACTGTCACCTGTGTCACGTTGTCGTGGGTGGTGTCTTCCAGTGCCATGCTGTGAAACACGTCATTAATAGAAGGGCTCACGTTTGACACGCTGGTGGCTTGCTTTACTATATTGTTGTCATTGCTGTCGTTGTTATTGTTGATATTGTTACTGGATGATTATTGTGTGATGATATTGTTCTGGATGACACAGGATTTTTTTTTTTTTTTTTTGTCATTTCAAGGAAAAATAATTTTGTTTCACAAGAACACACACACACACGTACACAAACACGCACACACACATACACACAAACACACACACACACATACACATACACACACACACACATACACACACACACACAACACACACACACACACACACACACACACACACACACACACACACCACCAAATGACTTAACCCTTTTAAGAAACTGTGGCAGCTTGTGGATAGTGTGTCAAACGGATTAAAAGATGTTGCTACTAACTGATGCTGGTGGTGGTCGTGGTGTAATGATGATGATGTTGCTGTTGTTGTTGTTGTTATTGCTGCTGATGTTGTTGTTGCTGATGTTATTGATATTGTTCATGTTGTTGGCCCTTCTTCGCTATACTACACATTCTCAACAATCTCCTCCTTGCAACTGATACTGGCAAAGTCTCTCTCCTCACACTCCTTGATCTGTCTGCAGCCTTCGATACCATTGACCATGGTATTCTCCTTTCTAGACTTCATCATACTTTTGGCATCTCTGACATTGCTCTCTCCTTTTTCACTTCGTATTTATCAAACAGAAAACAAACTGTTCTCATCAATGGCACTTACTCTCAACCTGCATACCTGACCTGTGGTGTTCCACAAGGATCTGTCCTTGGCCCTGTTCTTTTCACTCTTTACACCTCGCCCCTGTCCACCATCATCAACTCCCACTCTATAAAACACCCCTTCTATGCTGATGACACCCAACTTCAAGACAGTGACTCACCTGATAATATACAGCGCCTGTTGACTCGCACCACTGAGTGTTACTCGGACATTAAGAACTGGATGACGTTCAACAAACTTCAGCTTAATGACGACAAGACAGAAGCTATCCTCATTGGCACCCGTCAGAAACTTTCTCAGCTGCCTCCTCTTTCTCTCCCATTATGTAACACATCAGTCCCAATTTCTGATTCAGCTAAAAACCTTGGTGTCTGCATTGACTCTACCCTCTCCATGAACAACTTTGTTTCTCAAACTGCCAGATCTTGCTACTATCATCTCCATCATATAAGGCTGATCAGGAAGTATCTCTCTGTCGAAACAACTGCAAAACTCGTTCTCTCCTTCATAATGTCTCGCATTGACTATTGCAATTCACTCCTGTCTGGTCTTCCTGCCTCCTCCATTCACATCCTACAGCGCATTCAAAACAATGCTGTACGCCTTGTACTCAAAAAGAAAAAAGCTGACCACATATCTCCTCTCCTGGCACAACTTCACTGGCTCCCTGTATCAAAGCGCATACAGTACAAACTAGACACCATGTGCTACAAAAGCCTCAATAACGCAGCCCCCGATTACCTGTCAAGCCTACTTGAGATCTATCTTCCCTCAAGTACCCTCCGCTCTGCCTCCGATCCTCTGACTTTTCGCTTTCCACGCACTATGCTCAATACCTATGGTCCACGAGCCTTCTCTGTTTCTGGTCCACTCTCCTGGAACAAACTTCCTCTCTCAGTCCGTCAGCAACCTACTTTTGTCTCCTTCAAGTCCGCTCTCAAAACTCACCTTTTCTCCTCTGCATAAAATCCTGATCTCACTCAACCCCCCCCCCCCCCCCGCTCTGCAGCCTGTCTCCGCTCGGAGGGGAATCACATGGTTATAATATATAATTGTATATGCTATGCTCTCTATAATTTTCCATTGCTTTTATTCTTGCTTTTATTGCTTTTATTCTTTCTCCCCATTTATAGCCATGCTGTGTTGTGTGTGTGTGTGTGTGTTGTGTGTGTGGTGCGTGCGTGTGTGTGCGTGCGTGCGTGCGTGCGTGCGTGTGTGTCTGCTTCAGCGCTTAGATTTGATTTTATCAAGATTTTGCGCTATATAAATATTGTAATTATTATTAATTATTATTATTATATATTTTCGCGGTAGAATTCTTGTATCGTTATGTCCAACTTGTGAAGAGAAATTACAACCGATGGAGATTCTGCTAACATGACGAAAACAGTCTTTATTGGTTTAGTCACCAGTACAGCCTGAAAACATCTGTGTTCGAGTTGAAATCAGTCAACTGAATTCCTGAATTCACTACGCTCCAAACAGACTGCGAAATGGAAGACTTTATGATTTTGTTTTTCAGTTGGGAATGCTGGGGTAATCTTTTAGGACGATTACTTAGCATTCACATCTTCTTAAAAACAAAATCTGTCTTTGAACTGTATTCTGACATATTAGGGGAATCTTTTGCGTCAAATATATATAGCATTCACATCTTCTTAATTAAATTAAATTCTATCCTTGAACTGTATTGTACCATTCGTATTATTTTTACCTTTATTAAATTACTTTCAATGACTATCACTTTTCTTTTTTTCTGTCTTTCCAGTCTTTTTACTCGTATCTGCAGTTTTTATCTAAAAATATTTTTGGTCTGTCCCTTCCATGACCCAAAGTCTGAACCTTCAGATGGCGAGGCAACATCACACTGTTTATTCTGCTTGTCAAAGTAGAACTTTACAGTAACCTTATGGTCACTTCTACTCACCAGAGTAGGAATATGCAGACTGCGCAGCTATGTTACATTGACTCTTCTACTCACCTGAGTAGGAATATGCAGATTGCACATCAACATACACTGTCTTTTCTACGTTCTGGGGCAGGAATATGCGGGATGTGTAGCAATATTACATTACCTGCATGGCGCGGACCAATCCACCAAAACAATATGC
>JAPXFY010000024.1:12829067-12851567 GCA_030674185.1 Monoplex corrugatus
ACAAGGAATAGACTCAAAAAAGAGAAATAGCAGATGAACAGTGTGGATTTGTGGAAGGGAAAGGAACTATTAATGCCATATACATCCTAAGAACCATAATAGAGAGGTCAATCGAGATGAAAAAGGATTTATATTTATGCTTTGTTGATTATACCAAGGCTTTCGATCGGGTAAGACATAAAAATTGGTCAACAAACTAGAAAACTCAATATTGATGGAAAAGATCTACGAATAATCAGAAATATGTGTTGGGAACAAACAGCCGCAATGAGAATAGAAAACGATATAAGCTCTTTTCAAAACATCAAAAGAGGAGTCAGACAGGGTTGTGTTTTGTACCCAGATATGTTATATAGAACCAGTTCTGTTATATAGTTGTGAGGCGTGGACAGTCAACAAGCAAAGCCAGAACAATATTGAGACAGCCGAGATGTGGTTTCTAAGAAGAATGTTGAGAGTTTCATGGACAACAAAGAAAACAAACGAGACAGTCTTGATGGAGGCAGACACAAGAAGATCATTCATAAAGAAGATTAGGGAAAGACAGGCAACAGTTATAGGACATTTTATGAGGAAAGGGGAATTGGAGTACCTGGTCACAACGGGAAAGCTGGAGGGAAAGAGAGCACCAGGTAGACCCAGGGAGAAGATACTAGACGGACTTGCAGAGTGGCTGAAGACAAAGAGGGCGAAAGATGTTCTTGCAGCGACAAGGGATAGATGCATATGGAGGGCCATGATCGCCAACGCCATGAAGCAAGACACCTGATGATGATGATGATGATGGTGATGATGGTCACAACAGGAAAGCTGGAGGGAAAGAGAACACCTAGTAAATCAAGGGAGAAAATATTGGACGGAATTCCAGGGTGGCTGAGGACAGAGAGGGTGGAAGATGTTCTTGCAGCCACAAGGGACAGATGCATATGGAGTGCCATGATCGCCAATCATGTGGCAGGGCACATAATGATGATGATGATAGGCTTGCTTACCTTCTGAGTATACATAGGCAGCGCTCGTCTTTTCTAGGTTTGCTTACAGTAGGTTCAAAGTAAACTTACCATGTAAGATTGGCTGTGCTATGGTATTCTGTTGCCTAATTTACATTGTAATTTAGTATGTGGTCTATCTGCTTTAAGCTCACATCCATATCAGATGATACCAGACACTGAAGAACCTTTTTCATAAATCGTTTTTCTGCCTTCAGCCAGCATCTAAACCAGGTGGAAACGATGAGAAAAGTTACTTTAAATAAACGTCTTTTTGATTTCTCTGCCATCAGCTCTCGTCCAAATCAGTGAGAAACGATGATGCAGAGATACTGAAGGTGGAAAGTATTCACCACCTAAACAGCAACACATTCAGTCATACAAGCATCAGAATATTCTGGACCATGTAAACAGTGCCTTAACAATGTACACTGACAAGCTAGAATCAGCTTTTGTTCTTTTGTCTACTCTATGCTCCACACTGTTTCTGTGTATAAGCCTACAATATTGTTTTCTGGAATGACAGAGAGCACCCCCCAAAGAGAGTCACTGGACAAACCTTAACACGTGATCAGCGTATATCATTTCACCCTGCAATTATACAGAAGAACACAGAACATTGTAAGCTAACTGATAACACGTGGACAGTGTACATTTACACAATATCATTCTAGAATCATACGGAAAACATGGCTCATATTGAGCAACGTTTAACACATAAACACTGGGAATCATTCACGTGAATCATTTCATTCTAGAATTTTATAGAAAGCCAGGACGAGCACAAAAAGCTCTGGATTAAAGTCAACACGTATAAAACGAGCATTAACATCATCTCGCATTTTAGGACCTCTAACAAAACGAGGAAAAAAAGTAAAAATCAAAAGTAAAAAAGAAATACAGTGCTCTTAGATTTTGAAACTATCAAATAGAGAAGTCGATGTTATAACTATCTTTTTTAACAATGATTAGAACAAGAAACTGGTTAGAAAAAAATTATTTGCACAATTACAACTTACCAAATAAGTTAATTAAAACTTGTTTCAAAACTTAATGGGCATGGTACGCGAATAATTTTTATAATTTTGCAGTCACACACACACACACACACACACACACACACACACACACACACACACACACACACACACACACACACCAACACACACACACACACACACACACACACACACAACAAAGAAAAAAACCCACCTGTACACAGCCCTTGCTACTGCCAACATGCAATCAGTTTGGGATGAAATCAAGAAATTCTTTGGACAATGCAAACCACTTTTGTAACTGCATTAAAAGCTGATCATCATGTTTATTTCTCATCGACAGTGAAAATTACAGAAGAACTAGAACGCATTCAGGGCAAGTTTAGGCAGGACAGGTATGGTCTTAAAACCGAGGCAAATTTTAGCGAAGATCAACGAACATAATAGGGACAAATCCGCCTGGTTCATTGACCTTACGAATGTTTTATATTCTGTCAATCGCGATGGCTTTTGGACGGTCATTTCCGGACTAAGTTGGCTCTTTGAGATCCTGCAATTTACTCTCTAGCTGCATCATAGCAGAGATGGTCAAGTCAAGCTCCAATCCCTTCCATAATTAATAATAATAATAATTACAATATTTATATAGCGCAAAATCTTGATAAAATCAAATCTAAGCGCTGAAGCAGGCACACACGCACGCACGCATGCACGCACGCACGCACACACACGCACGCACGCACACACACACACACACACACACACACACACACACACACACACACAACCACATTTCAACATAAAAAAAAGAAACACGACTTCTATTTGAGAAATAAGAATAAAAGCAATAAAAGCAAGAATAAAAGCAATAGAAAATTATAGAGAGCATAGCATATACAATTAGGCCTATATATTATGACCATGTGATTCCCCTCCGAGCGGAGACAGGCTGCAGAGGGGGGGGGGGGGGGGTTGAGTGAGGTTAGGATTTTATGCGGAGGAGAAAAGGTGAGTTTTGAGAGCGGACTTGAAGGAGACAAAAGTAGGTTGCTGACGGACTGAGAGAGGAAGTTTGTTCCAGGAGAGTGGACCAGAAACAGAGAAGGCTCGTGGACCATAGGTATTGAGCTTAGTGCGTGGAAAGCGAAAAGTCAGAGGATCGGAGGCAGAGCGGAGGGTACGTGAGGGAACATAGATCTCAAGTAGGCTTGACAGGCAATCAGGGGCTGCGTTATTGAGGCTTTTGTAGCACATGGTGTCTAGTTTGTACTGTATGCGCTTTGATACAGGGAGCCAGTGAAGTTGTGCCAGGAGAGGAGATAGGTGGTCAGCTTTTTTCTTTTTGAGTACAAGGCGTACAGAGGGATTCTAGAGGGATTAAGCAAGGATGTGTTCTGTCCCCAACCTGTTTTGCCATTTTTTTCATCATGGTTCTCAGAATCCTCCCAAGTTCTCGTCACAGCAGTCGGAAAGGGATCATCTAAATGGTGAAGCCATCACAGGTATAGCTAGCTGAGAAAGGACAGACAATTGTTTAAGAAACTAAGAGGAAAACGAAGCAGCCAGATCAATACGGAAAACAGGAAATGGAAAAGAACGAGTTGGATCAAGCAAAATTTGCACCTGGAATATCTGATCGAGGGTTGAAAAGAAAACCAAAGAGAGTAAAATTCATTCAAAAACGCGAATATCACTACAAAAGAAAGAACAGGGATAAAAGAAACGGGTAATTTTGTTCTGATATGGAATGGTATGAACCTGGAACCAGAAAGGCATTCATAATACAGGATTTATTTCTGCACTAGAACGTAGAAAACTATCTTCTAGAATCTGATGTCATGACGAAAAGAAATATCCCGATCAAAATTAGGGAGATGACCACTAACTACTGCCAGACATGACACATTCTTTGATGAAGAACAGGATAGATTCTTTGAGCAACCCTCAACAATGTCTATGAGGGCAAAAGACACAACATACATGGTTTGAGAATAACGACAAATATATCACTAGATATTGACCACCTGCATGAAGTAACTGGACATCGAAGAGAAAACAACAACAACAAAAACACCCCAAATCAAGACGAGATAACATGACTAGGTCAACTGACGTGAAATTATTTTTGAGAAAAGTCAACAGATACACGGGACTAGAAAAAAAATGGACAGACATTTACAGAGAAGTTGGTACACGTAAAAACCAGCAAAGTAACAAACGAACAAACATTGGACATGTTCATACATTCTCCTCATTACACTCAAAGAAACATGTGGCACCAGTGGGTCTGAAAGAGGCGAAATAGACCACCAGCAAAACGAAAAGGCTGCACAGAATATGACTCAAAATTAAGCCTGGGCGAAAACTATATGACACAAATAACGGCAAAGGGGCACAGAAAAATATAGTCAAATCTGCAAAAAGAGATGCATCTTGCAAGACGTATGGAAAAGCACCGAGTGAAGTTTGCAAACACACACCAACGGAATTCAAAAAGAGCGTGAAAGCCACACAGTTCAGATATAAACTTTTTAACCAAACCATGTGGTCAAAGACAAAGAAGGAAACGCCCTCTATTATAAAGGCAAAATCACAACAATAGTGACTGATATGATGTTCAATTAGCCAACCAACCAATTAATCAACGAAGCAATCAATCAACTGAATATATCACTCATATACTCGCTCACTAACTCACGCACACACTCACTCCCTCATTGACTCAATATGTCACTCATTTACCAACACTTCTTGAAAAAAAAACAGCAACAAAAAACAAACAAACAAACAAACTAAAAAGACTGTTATTGTACACTGTGATGAGGTCGATTCGACAAGCCAATTATAATACAATCAATCAGTATGTTATTCATGACTAAGTCTTTATCTACCCAGAAGTTTACGAAGCAAACAGAATAGTTAATCAATCATTTAGAGAAATGTTGAAACAAAAAGTAATAAAAACCAGATGGTCATGCAATCCTGACACTCTCCCTCTTCTTTTCTTTTTAACAAAAAACAAAAACAAAAAAATAGTACATACAATTCTTCGTACTTCTCAAGGTCAATATTAACTTGAAGAAGTTTCCGTTGAACTATAACTTGCCATCCCTTGGCGAGAATGGTTAACTGTAACAACCATTAGAAAATCATTTTAACCCTTTGAATCCCGCACCCTAACCACCGGCTGCGAAAACTCAACTCTATGACTCCCTCACCCTATCCACAGCATCCTGCGGGAAGCTGGTGGATAGGGTGAAGGAGTCGGAGAGTTAAAGTTTGCTTTGATGGTAATGGTTGACAATGCAGGATGCTGGTGGACAGGGTGCAGGAGTCAAAGAGTTAAAGGCAACTGATGACTCAGGAGATGATATCTGGCCAATGGCGAGGCATTGATGCTCTGGGTCCAACCCAACACCCTCGGCTGTTTCATGGCCGCTGTGACGCACTGTCTGGTTGTTGGCTTCAGAGAATCAGACCTGATGACTTCAGAGACAGTTCTGATATCTTTCCTGTTTATTTATGTACATATTCCTTTATTTTGTATTTATTTTTTTACCTATTTACGTATATACTTCTTACGTATTTACTTCCTTACTTCCTTCCTTGCTTACTTATTTACTTATTTATTCATTTACTAATTTACTTATTTACTGACTTACCTATCTATTTCCTCTTTCCTTTCCTCGGAAGTGAACGACAGACTGGCGGGGCCATGATTAAGAAAATTCTGTGTTCACCTAGTTAATATACAGCTGAGGCTTTGTGCATTGACTGGTGTTGTGTGTGTGGGGGGGGGGGGGGGGTTCTGTCATGTGACACGAGTTTATACAGAATAACTAGTTGTGTTATGATTCAGACCTTTATTTATTTATTTATTTACTTTATATATATGTTTCTCTTTGAAGATAAGATACACAGATACACATGTCATTTACACGTAACCAAGATTATTCCAGTGCTAGACTGATACAATAGCAGTATAAAGTACAGACTAGGTAAAACATAGGCTAGGTAGGGCGTCACGACCTGGCCAGCTCATGGATTTATGTGCAGGTTTAAATTAAGGCATGTGCCATGATCACCATACACATGGCACGTGTGACGTTAGTGCACATGGAATTCGTTCCGAACGCGGAGACGTCGTCTTGAGAAACTGATACCTGATGACAGCTTGGAAAGACGTCAATCTTGGGATCCCTTTGGAGCTATTTCAACCCGGCTGACAAGGAGAAAAATAGGCTGTGTCTGGAGCATCACATGTCTGACCACTTTGATATGATTAATGTTTCGAGCTCCCAACTGCATAGTATTAATATTTTAGTAAGGAAAGTAGACTTGGCGGTTGCGCGAGCTTGCAGCTGGGTGTGCTGGCCAGTAGAGTGAGTAGGTGCCTGGGGGGGGGGGGGGGGGGGTAAGGCATTGAAAAGATCTGTCATTCTCTCTTGGGCTAGTGTTTGGGCTGGACCTGGCTGGTGAGGCAATGTTCTGGGGTCTGTCATTACCTCACTTTGCCATTCGGCTCATGAACTAGGTAACTCATGATTGAATCTAAATGGGTCATACAGGACATATACAGCCCCCTTTACTAGGCTAAATATATACGTTGTATAGGGAATGGCGTTCGTAAAGTGCAGCCATACCCCCCTCCCCACTGTAAGCATGGAAAACATGTGATAAATAGATTCCAAAGACATTGTCAGCGTGTTGTGCTTATGCACAGGCATAACACTTTGCCATGGTCATTTTGATTCTGTCCATCACATGCTATCTGGGATGTCTGTGCATATGGAATTCATTCAGAGAAAGGAGATGTGCTCCTAGAAAAATTAAAGAGAAACTGTGTTTGTCTCGTCAGCAACATTGTACATAACCCATTCAAGACACTGCTGCATAAAGCCAACGCTACTCCAGCCTCAGGTGTCCTACTTCCTCCACAGATACCTCCAATGTTTCGACATTTTCGAAACAAAGGCTGCACTTCAAGTAGACAGAAAGACTGGTAAAGGGAAACAACTCGACAAACATGGTCTGAGTTCAAAAAACAAAATGAATGTGGACAACACTGGAGTAGGTCTCTGTAATCGGCGTTGAGTGACGAGCTGACATTTTCAACAATAAGATTACTTTCAAGAACTGGTTTTCTGTTATTTGCTCACAGATTTTATACCAAACATGTGTTTGACTGTCACACGAAATTTGGTACCAAACCAGTAGTACACCAAAAAGTTGAAAGAAGAATTGATATACGTTAAAAATTGTTGCATGGTAAACAAGAAAGAATACGTGTTGTAATATTTCCCACTAAGACTCAGGTCTGGAACAAAGGGGATCAAAGTATGAAAAACGAAGGGAGGGGTTGAGCACACTACGAAGAGAACATTGGTCCCGATCAGCATCTGGGTCAAGGTCACATCTCTGGCAGCACTTCCAACAGAACCGGAAGTAGCGTGTTCTCGCCATTTCATCATCTGATGTAATTTGATAACAGTGACAATTGTTGACAAGGAAATTCCGAACACAAAAAGCCCAGGTAAGAGAATGCCCAGTATGATTCCTTCTAATACATCGATGATTTCTTTGTTATCTAGATAAAATTGACTAGAGTAAAACATGTCCATCGATCGTCCAGTGAATGGGTTGTACATGCACACGACTTTCCATTTGGTAGCTACAACGTGATTTGGTCCTAGAATTAGAATATGTCCAAGGATGATTATGACTGCTGTAGTTTTCGTTTTTAACATTGTTTGAGCTCGTAGTGGACTAACGACACACAAACATCTTTCCAAAGCGATTAACGTGGACATAAACCCAGACACGTAACCAAAACCTGCCAAAGAGTGAATGGTGGTGGTAAAGCAGAACTTGGCTATAGCCAGTTTATTCGGACTGTTGGTGATGGTGGAATAGAATTTGTCCAAATCGCAGCTGAAAAAGATGGCCATAGTGATGATGTCGGCGAATGACAGGACAAACAGACACAAGTTGATTCTTTCCTTAAGTCCTTGCTTGTAGAACACCACCATGTTGATAATGTTTAGAGGAGTGGACACAAGAAATAGCACGGGCAGCACGTACACGTCAACCATTTCTTCAAAGGTCTGTTGGGTCGAGAAGGACACAAAGTCTTCAGTGTTGTTCCAGGGGGAGAAGGTTGTAAGAGGAAAAACCACACATCCTGGTGGAACTACTGTCTCCTCTGTCACGTTGTCGTGGGTGGTGTCTTCCAATGCCATGCTGTGAAACACGTCATTAATAGAAGGGCTCACGTTTGACACTATGGTGATGTTCTTTACCATATTGTTGTTGTTGTTGTCGTTGTCGTCGTTGATACTGTTACTGGATGATCATTGTGATGATATTGTTGTGTATGACACATAGGTTTTCATTTCAAGGAAAAAATAATTACATTTCACAAGAACACAGAGAGAGAGAGAGAGAGAGAGAGAGAGAGAGAGAGACACACACACACACACACACACACACACAACTCTCTCTCTCTCTCTCACACACACACATACACACACACCAAATGACTTAACCCTTTTAGGAACCTGTGGCAGCCTGTAGATAGACTGAGTATATCAAAAGGATTAAAGGATGTTTTTGTTACTAACTAATGATGCTTGTGGAGGTAATGGTCGTGGTATAATCATGGTGATGTTGTTGTTGTTGTTATTGCTGCTGATGTTGTTGTTGCTGATGTTGTTGTTGCTGATGTTGCTGGTTTTAAGCTGTTGGCCCTTCTTCGCTACACAATTTTGTGGTAGAATTGTTGTCTTGTTATATCCAACTTGTGCAGACAAATAACTGCTGTAGATCCTGACAACATACGAAAACAAAGTCTTTATTGGTTATTCACCAGCAAAGCCTGACAAATCTGTGTACGAGTTGAAACCAGTCAGCTGAATTCCTGAATTCACTACGCTTCAAACAGACTGTGAAATGGAAGACTTCATGATTTTGTTTTTCAGTGGGAATGCTGGGTGAATCTTTTGGGACGAATACACAGTATTCATATCTTCTTAAAATATATCCTCGAACTGTATTCTGACATACTAGGGGAATCCTTTGGGACGAATACATAGCATTCACAGTTTCATAAAATCTATTCTTAAACTGTATTCTGCAATGGATGAACGGAGGAAGGCAAAGAGAAACGAGGAGATATACAGGAAGATAAACAAAGAAATCAGGAATAGGTGCAATGAAGCTAAGGAAGTTTGGCTGAAAACAAAATTCAAAGAAATAGAAGACCAACACAAAACGGATCCTCAGGGTATGTACAGACTAATTGAAGAAATTGTCCACAGGAAAAATACATGCACATCAACTGGTTGCTTAAAATCGAAAGACGGTACGATTCGCATGGAAAAAGAAAATATAAGACAGATGGGGAGAGTACATTAAAGACCTTTTTGAAGTTTGACAGAAACGAAGAACACATTATAAGAAAGAACTTTGAAGGACCACCAATAATGAAAGATGAAGTTAGAGCAGCACTGAAAAAGATGAAACCAGGAAAAGCCCCAGGACCAGACAACATTACTACAGAGATGATTGACGCCCTGGAGGAATTCGGAATAGAAGAAATAACAGTCCTCCTAAATGAAATTTACAACACTGGAAAAATCCCCAAAGATATGCCAAAATCAATTTTCATTGCACTTCCAAAGGAGACAGGGGCTATAGAATGCGAACTCCATCGCACAATCAGTTTGATGATTCATGTAACCAAGATCCTATTAAGAATAATCATGATGAGGACAAGGAATAGAATCAAAAGAGAAATAGCAGTTGAACAGTGTGGATTTGTGGAAGGGAAAGGAACTATTAATGCCATATACACCGTAAGAACTATCATAGAGAGGTCAATTGAGATGAACAAGGATTTATATTTATGCTTTGTTGACTATACCAAGGCTTTCGATCGGGTAAAACATGAAGAATTGATCAACCAACAAGAAAGACTCAATATACGACGGAAAAGATTTACGAATAATCAGAAATATGTATTGGGAACAAACAGCTACAAGGAGAATAAAAATGATCTTTCCAAAACACCAAAAGAGGAGTCAGACAGGGTTGTGTTTTGTCACCAGATCTGTTTTCACTTTACAGCAAAAACAACATGAGAAACCTAGAAGAAGACCCTGGATTAAAGGTTGGAGGAAAAATGATAAACAACATTCGATACGCAGATGGCAACGTGCTAATTGCAGAAAGTGAAAGGGACCTACAAAACCTTGTGAATATACTAGAAATAGAAAGCAAAGGTAAGAGGTTAGACCTAAACAGCAGGAAGACTGAAGTCAAGGTGATCAGCAAAAAGCATGAAATTCCCTCAGGCAAAATAACAGCAAACGGCACAACCTTAAGACAGGTTGATAAGTTTAAATACGTGGGAACGATCATTTCACCAGACGGCAGATGCACATCAGAAATAGCCAGCAGAATCGGCCAAACCAAAACAACATTCAAGAAGATGAAAAGCATTCTTACCAACAAATGCTTATCAATTAACATCAGGAAGAGAGTTCTTGAATGTTATATAGAACCAATACAGTCGTACGGTTCCGAGGCGTGGACAATCAACAAGCAAAGCCAGAACAAGATTGAGGCAGCCTAGATGTTGTTCCCAAGAAGATGTTGAGAGTTTCATGGACAGCAAAGAAAACAATCGAGACAGTCTTGATGGAGGCAGACACGAGCAGATCATTAATTATAGGAAGATTTGGAAAAGGCAAGCAACATTCATAGGCCATTTTCTGAGGAAAGGGGAATTGGAACACCTGGTCACAACGGGAAAGCTGGAGGGAAGGAGAGCACCGGGTAGACCCAGAGAGAAGATACTAGGCGGACTTGCAGAGTGGCTGAAGACAGGGAGGGTGGAAGAGATGCTTGAGGCAACAAGAGATAGAGACTGATGGAAGTCCATAATCGCCAGCGCCATGTGGCAAGGCACCTGATGATGATGATGATTCTGTAATTATTTTTATTTCTGCCTTTATTCCTTTACTTTCAATGACCATCATATTTCTTTTTACTGTCTTTTTAGTCTTATTACTCGTATCTGCTGTTTGCATTTAAGAACTGTTTTTGGTCTGTCCTTTCTATGACCCAAAGTCGGAACTTTCAGATTGCGAGGCAACATCACACTATTTATTCTACTTATCAGTCAGAATATGCAGGCTGTACGGTAACATTATGGTCATTTCTACACACTAGAGTAGGAATATACAGACTGCGAAGCAGTATTACACTGTCTCTTCTACTCACACTCTAAGAACTATCATACAGAGGTCAATCGAGTTGAATAAGGATTTATATTTATGCTTTGTTTATTATACCAAGACTTTCGATTGGGTAAGACACGAAGAATTGATCAACCAACTAGAAAGACACAATATCGATGGAAAACAGTTTTTGAATGTTACATACAACCAATACTGTTATACGGTTGTGAGGTGTGGACAGTCAATATACTAAGTCAGAAGAAGATTGAAGCAGCTGATATGTAGTTTTTAAGAAGAATGTTGAGAGTTACATGGACAGCAAAGCAAAACGAACGAGACGTTCTTGATGGGGACAGATACAAGAAGATTATTGATAAGGAAGATTAGGAAAAGACAAGTAACATTCATAGGCCATTTTACACAACAGAAAAGCTGTATGGAAAGAGAACACCAGGTAGACCCAGAGAGAAAATATTGGACGGACTTGCAGGGTGGCTGAGGACAGACAGGGTGGAAGATTTACTTGCGAGGACAGGTGATAGATTTGTGTGGAGGGCCATGATAGCCAACACCATGCGGCAGGGCACATGACGATGATAATGACTCACTGGAGTAGGAGGAAAAATGCAGACTGCGCAGCTATATTACATTGTCTCTTCTACTCACTGGAGTAGGAATATACAGACTGCGCAGCTATATTACATTGTTTCTTCTACTCTCTGGAGTAGGAATATGCAGAGAGCACAGATGTATTATGTTGTCTTTTCTACTCGCCGCAGTAGGAATACGCAGACAGCGCAGCTATATCATATTGTCTTTTCTACTCACTGAAGTAAGAATATGGAAACTGCGCACTATATTACATTGTCTCTTCTACTCATTGGAGCAGGAATATGCAGACTGTGCACTACATGTATATTACATTGTCTCTTCTACTCATTGGAGCAGGAATATGCAGACTGTGCACTACATGTATATTACATTGTCTTTTCTACTCATTGGAGCAGGAATATACAGACTGTGCACTACATGTATATTACATTGTCTCTTCAAACTCATTGGAGTAGGAATATGCAGACTGTGCACTACATGTATATTACATTGTCTTTTCTACTCATTGGAGCAGGAATATACAGACTGTGCACTACATGTATATTACATTGTCTCTTCTACTCATTGGAGTAGGAATATACAGACTGTGCACTACATGCATATTACATTGTCTCTTCTACTCATTGGAGTAGGAATATACAGACTGTGCACTACATGTATATTACATTGTCTCTTCTACTCATTGGAGCAGGAATATACAGACTGTGCACTACATGTATATTACATTGTCTCTTCTACTCATTGGAGCAGGAATATGCAGACTGTGCACTACATGTATATTACATTGTCTTTTCTACTCATTGGAGCAGGAATATACAGACTGTGCACTACATGTATATTACATTGTCTCTTCTACTCATTGGAGTAGGAATATGCAGACTGTGCACTACATGTATATTACATTGTCTTTTCTACTCATTGGAGCAGGAATATACAGACTGTGCACTACATGTATATTACATTGTCTCTTCTACTCATTGGAGTAGGAATATACAGACTGTGCACTACATGCATATTACATTGTCTCTTCTACTCATTGGAGTAGGAATATACAGACTGTGCACTACATGTATATTACATTGTCTTTTCTACTCATTGGAGTAGGAATATAAGAAGATTTGAAATGACAACTTACATTGGTCCTTTACTGAGGAGAGGGAATAACACCGGTCACAAGTGAAATAGGTACGAACTCACTGGTAGACAAGAAAGACTGGCGGATATTACAATGGTCTTATCACTGGGGGTAGAGATATGCTTGAGGCACTAGAATTAGAACTTTGGTAGTCCATATCGGCAGCGACATAGTGGCAAGGACCTGTGATGATATATTCTGTAATTTTTTTATTTCTGCTTTATACTTACTTGCTAATGACCATTATTCTTTTTACTTCTTTAGTCGAATTGACTGTTCCTGTTTGATTAGAATGTTTTTTCTTCCCTATGTACCAAATCGGAACTAGTTGCAGCAATCATAACATTTTCTATTTTGCTCAGAAATGGAAGCTGTACGTCAACTTACATTTCTAACATATGAGTGGTAATAACAGATGCGTAGGAATATTCAACTGTCTCATCTACATGATTAAGATCTATTACCATGAGGGCAATCGATGCAATAAGATTTTATTTATCATTTGTTTTATTACCAGATTGGATTGGTAAGACTGAGCAATACAACCAACTACATTGTCATATTGACAAATATGTTTTTGAATGTACTACATACCAATAGTTATAATGGCTTAGGTTTGACATCAAGGATAAGCGAAGAGATTGAGGCTATGCTACATGTTGCATTTGCACTATTGGGAGGAAAGTGCAGGACTCAAATGTTTTACATGCGTTACTCACAGAAAAGATATGGAGTTGACTTCATATCTACTTGTTCTGGTGTCTCCGGCAAGGAAAGATGAGAAGCTTGCAGCGCTCTACGATTGTCACCACTAACTTCCCCATGACACGACTTGGTTAATACTTAATTCTTCTTGTACTAATTTGATTGTAAATGTTCACAATTATTTAGAAATTTACATTACTGGTGAGTTCACCAAGCCACGCATAAAGAACGCTGCATAAGATGGCAAACCAGAAACGGAACATGTAGAGTGCGATTTTCACTGTTTGGAGTGACCTAGTTCTGAAAAATAGGTTTATGTAAATACTGGATGTATAAATTTGTTTATCATAACTTAAGTTTTTTAGCAACTATTAAAAGCATCGGCTTTGATGCTTATTTTACAAATAACTTTTATTTAAAAATGTAATTAATCCAAAATTTGGACGTTATCATCCAGATTACGTTTCACACGTATCAAGTGTAAACTTTACGATATACATTAGCATCTTAGTATGAATATGTTATATAGATTCCACAATAGCGGTAATGCAAATATGAACATTTGCATGTTGACATCGCCAGCGTCCAAAAGAAGACATTATGTCTATGCTCCTAATATCTGCAATTGGACATCCGGAAAACGACATATAATAACTACGCGTCTGCCTGTTTACTTACGCTTTGACCCTGCACTAGTCCAACGCAGTCATTCTGCAGGTCTTGTAACCATGCTCAAAAGAAAACTAACTCGACCTTCGCTCTATCCACAGTGAGGAAGTCAAGGGTTAAGGTTTTGGAGTCAAGGATTAAGTTTGCAGATGAAAGGGTGAGAAAGTTAAGGAAAAATATAATATAGGGGCAGGTAGACCATCTTATCAGCGTTCAGTGTTGATATGGTCCATGTTCAATATGTGAACAGACTTTGACCTTATCAAGTCTCAGAACCTCTTCCAAACACAAACGAAGCTTTGGTTGGTAGAGCCATGGCTAGAGGCAGTGCTGACCATTTCTGAATTTGAAGGTGTCGTTTTAATGGTAAGTCTTGGAACAGCCGTTTTCCTCAATGAAGTTGTATGGTGTGTGTGGATGTTGCTGCATGTCGCTTGCTCGTTGTCTCATGATATAGATACATACGACATGAAACAAGCCTGGGGTAATATTTCAATGCGTTTATATTCAGTCTTGTGATAATTTCAGTACGATATAGTAGTGATGATGAAGGAAAGACGTAGGTTTTTGTTTACCTTGAAACTGTATTTTAGAGTTGCTTCACTTCAACAGAGTAAGCGTCGTTACCAGAATTCCACTGATGACTTGCTTCTTACTAAGGTTATTTAGCCTTCTCGCCTTTCTAAAGTCCTGGTAAAATAATTAAGTGGCACTGCACTGGGCGACACGCTCTTAAAGGGAAGAGCAGCCCGAGTTTCATATGATAAATTCACTGTGACAAAAAAAATTATATTAAATGGATATGAATATGAATATGAATATGAATATGAATTGAATGTGAAATATGAATATGAAATGAGATGAATATAAATATGAATGATATGAACATGAATATGAACAAAAATAATGAACAAAAGCATGAATATGAATATGAATATGGATACGAATATGAATTATTTTTCGTCTATATTTGACCTCTGATAAAGTCTTCTTCAGAACGGGAGTTCGCTGTGTGTTTGGTTCTACATTTTTGCTGTGAAGTTATTCCATGAAGACACTGCCCGCTAGTATCTAAGTGAAGCTCTCTGTCGTCGGCACCTGGCCACACATCAAGCCCTTTACAATCTCTTCTGAATTTGGCAACAGGTCTGACGATTTATACACACAAAACTAAACGATGGTCATTTGGTTTGAAGGCATACAAAACTTCCCTACCTATTACTGGCAGAGCACGTTGAGAGGGTTAACTCGGACATTTCTCTGTCTCTATCCCCCTCTTGCAATTTTTTCATCACTGTCTCTCTCTCTCTCTGTCTCTCTCTGTCTCTCTCTCTCTCTCTGTGTCTCTGTCTCTCTCTCTCTCTCTCTGTCTCTCTCTGTCTCTCTCTCTTGTCTCTCTCTCTCTCTCTCTCTCTCTCTCTGTTCTCTCTCTCTCTCTATCTGTGTCTCTGTCTCTCTCTGTCTCTCTCTGTCTCTCTCTGTCTCTCTGTCTCTCTGTCTCTGTCTGTCTGTCTCTCTCTGTCTCTCTCTGTCTGTCTGTCTGTCTGTCTGTCTGTCTCTCTCTGCCTCAGAATGTCTGTCTGATTTGTGTTGCTACATTCCAGACACGCAATTCTGTCTAAAAATTATGTTTTTTGTTTCTTTTTCTTGTCGTTTCTTTTTTTCTCCTTAACACTGCAAAGTAGACAACCATTCTATCCTTTATAAGGACTTAGAACATATACTTCCATTTACTCTTTGTATATAAACAGTACGGATATTACGGAAATGAAAGTTACATTCTTTTAAATCAGAAATGGTTCATAACAGCTTACCTACTAACGTTATGCTGGCAAATGTGAGAGTTGGAAATAGACAGCAATGTTACTTTTGCGATAAAAACGTGACATATATTTTTACTATAATTTTAGGAATGTCCACATAAAAATGTTTCCTAGAACAGCTTATTACATGTAGCAAGCGTCGACTGAATTGGCTGTGCCATGCTGCTAGACTTCTGTCTTCCAGACCTGCCAACCAAGTCTTGAAAACTGAAATCCAGGAGGAGGGCAAAGGAGAGAAGACCAAAAATGAACTGGCGTCAGACGGTTGACAGAGACTTACCACCACTGGAATGATACTCTGAAACTCTCTGCCAACCAAGTTCGGTGGAGCTCTCATGCTGCCTCAAGAGCTATGTAAAGAGAAGTAATATACAAATCAGTGCCAAAAAGTGCACTAGAAATAGATACTACCATGACATTAATTAACTCTGTGGATAAATGCGCAAGAAAATATTGTGATGCATTGATTACTGATAATAGTAAACCAGTTGACTTCAAAGTGGATGGGGAAACATCACATCAAACGGTCATTTTTTTTAATACGTAGAATATATGACTTTGCACTTAAACTGTTCCAAATTCGAATCGCTCATATTATTCTGGAAAGAAACATAATTTCAACAGATATGAAAATCAGTAAAACTCATTAATGAAGCTTCTGCATGAAGACTAAGGACACACTTGAACAATCTGTGGAGATACGAATATTCCAAACACGTTTGTTTACATCTAGAAAGACGTGAAACCAAAACTGTTAAATATGTCACAACATTAATCTAACAGAATATTTACTTTTGCTCCAATCAGATACTGAAATTCACACAGACCTGATTTTGACCTTATGACAGACTTTTCCTCGTTTATAAAAATATAAGAAAAATGCACCTATTTATGAAAACAAAACACCTTTCCTCATATCCTGGGGTGCACTACATTAAAACTGGCCTTCTCACTGTCCCATCTTAGCATCGTCGTTGGGTGAAGTCAGTATAGGATTAGATAAGCCGCCCTGCCCCCCACCCCCCCCCCCCTTTCCATGGGATGGTTATCCCCGTCGGCTGTATCAACTGAGTAGGTGCCGACGTAAAAACTGAACCAAATCAATTGCATTTCCTCATATCTTTCTTTTCATTCCAGATGGAAGCATTCACCTCACCTCACCTCTTTCCCTCGCCGGGATCGACGATAAGTGTCACGCTCGACGTCACAAGTCTTCTCCAGGTCACACGATTGAGACTTTTGTGGGTCACCTGTCTCCCTTGCCGGGATCGACGGTAAGAGCCACGCTCGACATCACTAGTCTTCTCCAGGTCACATGACTGAGACATTTGTGGGCGACCTTCTGGATCCCCAGAGCACAGATTCGGCGATGTTGTTGAAATAGGAGGTGTGCGGTCGTACTCTGTATCATCTCCTTTGTTGAAGATGCCTTCTTTGTTCTATTTGATCGTGTAGTCAATGGTTAAACATCGGACTTTCAATCAGACGGTCATGGGTTCGATCCGCCCAGACACCTCCTTCAGGTGGGCAAAGGACGACCTATTTTTTTTTAGATCTTCCAGGTCAAAATGTGTGCAGAACTGTCATTGTCTAAACCTTCTTTGTGTATATAAACATGAAGAATTTCGATTTTTTTTTCGTCCCATTTCCTACACCACATTAATGGTCGCAGACGCTGGCACAGTTTTTTCCAATGCGATGACGATGATGTCGATGAGGATGATAATCATGATGCTATGGAGTTCCATCTAGGATTGAGACTGCGTGACAGGGCTGTACTCTAAGCTTAGTATCATAATATGTCATGGCGTCAACCAGGCCCGAGAGATACAGACTCCTGAAGTGCTGGTCAGAAGATTTGAACAACACCCTCAATGACGCATCCGCAAAGTGGATGACACTCGACTGTGTGGTCCCAGTTTTCCCAATCAGCCCACAGCACGCCCAACTCTGGGTAGGAGCCGATTGGAGCTGAAAATTCTGATAATAATTTTTGAAGGGACTGATGGGGATTCGAACCCACAACATTCCAGTCGGTAGTCCGTTGCGCTAACCACTATACCACAGAATACCAAATATGTATCAAGTGCATGTATATGCACACTAAAGATGTTTCCCCCATGGGGATGCCGGGAGGCTCTTTCAGTATAAATAGTATCCCCACCTTCTGGAAAATCTGTGCTAGGAATTTCTTCTTTTCTGTCACTTTCTTTGTTTCTACCTTGTTCTTTTCCTTTCTGTCATTTCTTCCTATCATTTTCTATCATTTTCTATCTTGCTGGTCCATTCACCTGTACGTGTTCGATAAAGTCTTAGGTACTTTTCTCTTAAGAATGATAATTGGGTACATGTAATAGTGCATCTTAGGAATGATAATTGGGTACATATATTAAGTGCATTTTTGGCTCTCGGGAAGTGATATATGCAGAGGCAATTTTAGGTATTTCAGGTCCGTTCTAATATAAGTTTTGGTGTTCTTAGTTATGTTTTCATTTGTATTCAGGTATATTTTTTAAATCCCCTGTGCGATACATTGGATGGAGTGGTCAACGTCAGGGACATCTCCTTAGATTATGTGCTCGAATGCATAATTTATGTGTGTACTTAATTTTCTTTTCCTTTTTTTCATGTTGAAGTACTGTATGTGGACTGAAATGGTTATAGCCCTGATATGGCTCTACGCAGTCGCTGGGCTTTACCAACAACAAGAATAAGAGTAAGAATTAAAGATGCTGAGGGTCGAGTGAGTGCCTGACTTATGTATACACGAAAACACCCAGCATGCACGGTAACAAAGATGCAGGACTGTACAACAACATAGTGGAGTGTGGTCAGCTCGCCAAAGAGGTCGAGCATTCCTGTACTCCACTAAAGTGGTGTCGTCTGATTATGTGTGACGCACAGTGAGTTGAAATGATATCGGAGAGCATCATCATGCAGGAATGGTTATTGATGATGATGATGATGATGATGTTGATGATGACGACGACGACGACGACGACGATGATGATGATGATGATGATGATGATGTGATGGTGGTGGTGGTGGTGGTGGTGGTGATGATGATGATGATGAAGATGATGATCATGATGACAATAATGACAAAAAAAAAAATAGCATCATACAGGGATAGTTATGATGATGATGACGATGCGATGATGATATGACGGCGACGACGACGACGACGACGAGATGATGATGATGATGATGAGGGTGATGATGATGACAATGATAACAGTAAAAATAACAATGATAATAATGATGATGACGATAATTATGATCACAACGACAACAACAACAATGATAACGATAATAATAACAGCATTATTATAGTGATCATAACAGTGATAATGGGAATGATATTAACATTGATAATAGTAATGACAACAGGGATAATGAATACAGAAAGTTAGAACAAATGTAATACTAAAAAAATAAATAGTTCGGTCTTAACATTCCAAAGAGACTGATCTGATATTGTTATACATAAATGTTTAGCCTTGAAGCCATTGAGGTTAAATCAGCGTTCTTAAAATGTAAGTATGGTAACAAACATTCACTATATAAAAAATTAATCTATACACCACAACTGTTCAAGTTTCATTCAACACTTAAACTTTAACCTTTTGACTTCTGCACTCTCTCCACCAGCACTCTGCATTGCCAACTAAGCTAGCAAAGCAAAAACTTAACCCTTTGATTCCCTCACCCTATCCACCAGGAAGCTGCTGGATAGGGTGATGGAATCAAAGGGTTAAGTTTGTTCCTGCAGGAACCTGGTGGATAGGGTGAAGAATCAAAGGGTTAAGTCTTTGCAGTTGGTGGAAAGGATGAGGGAGTCAAACGGTTGAGGCAGCAAGTTTTTTTTGCCAGTTGTGTATAAAACATGCAGATAAGTAAGTTTGCATCTGAATTGTCTTCTTGTAAGATATTTGATTGTTTGTCCTTTTCACTTCATCTGGTATTAATTACCATTACTAAACAGTGTCTCTTGCTGCATCCAATTTTGAACGTTTTAATTCAGTTTATGCCTTCATTAGTTATTTTGTTGATACAAGAAATGCTGTGTATGTACTTTTGCTTTGTGTAAGTGTATAGTGTGTGTATGTATACATGTACACACATACAGACACACACACACACACATATATAACACACACACACACACACACACACACAACACACACACATACACACACACACACACATACACACACACACATACACAACACACACACACACACACACACACACACACACACACACCACACACTTGCAGTGAGATGTACTTGCAGCGACAGGGATAGATTCGTGTGAGGGCAATGATAGCCAACACCATGCTGCATAACTGCTTTAACAGAGGACAAAGTTTCATCATCATCATGTGCCCTATCCCCATGGCGTTATCGATTATGGCCCTCAGTAGGTATCCATCCCTTGTTGCTGCAGCACATCTTCCACCCTCTCTCTCCTCAGCCACCAGACAAGTCCTTCCAATGTTTTCTCCGTGGGTGTACCTGGTGCTCTATTTCCCTACAGCTTTCCTGTTGTGACCAGGTGCTCTAATTCTTCTTTCCTTTTTCTGCAATTAGCAGATGACACCGTGCTAATTGCAGAAAATGAAATGGACCTATAAAACCTCGTGAATATAATAGAAATAGAAAGCAAACATGAAGGGTTAGAGCTAGATAGCAAGAAGATGGAAGTCATGGTAATCAGTATAAAAGATAAAATCCCCTCATGAAAAATAACAGCAAACGGCACAACTTTGAGACAGGTTGATAAATTTAAATATCTGGGAACGGTCATCTCACCAGACGGCAGATGCACATCAGAAATAGCCAGCAGAATTCGCCGAGCCAAAACAGCATCCAAGAAGACGAAAAGCATTCTTACCAACACATGCCTGTCAATTAACATCAGGAAGTGAGTTCTTGAATGCTATATAAAATCGATATTGTTATACGGTTGTGAGGCGTGGACAGTCAACACGCAAAGCCAGAACAAGATTGAGGCAGCCGAGATGTGGTTTCTAAGAAGATTGTTGAGAATTCCATGGACAGCAAAGCAAATAAACGTTACAGTCTTGATGGAGGCAGACATAAGACGATCATTGATAAGGAAGATTAGGACAAAGATTCCAATGGACAAATATGTGAAAAGAACGTTCCAGACAGAGAATGAAGTTTGGTCGAAAATTTTGCCCTTTACATGGGGAATGCAGTGATGAAAAAAAAATGCACAGTACTCACCTAAAAGTCGAAACCGGTATTTGTTTTCCAGAACAAGTGTGACTGCCTGCGTTCAAGCAAACAGGAACCAAAACAAAAACAGGAAAAAACCCCAGGAAAAATAATAAGAACAGATACTTAATACAAGAAGACAAGACAGGCACAAATTTTAGACTAACTGGCCTTTGTGAAGCGTAAGATCACAAACAAACACCAGATAGGGCCTACAAACATTCGGAGAAAAAGATTGAAACTTCCTTGCTGCTCCGTTTAGTGTGAGAAAAAAATTGTTATCTGATACTTGTTTGTGATCTTACGCTCGACAAAGACCGGTTGGCTGAAAATTTGCGACAGTCTTGTCTTGTATTATGTACGCAGTATTTGTTTTGTTTGTTTTTGTGTTTGTGTGAACTAAATACCTACCCTAAGGTGAGTGGTGTACATTTCTTTACTTGCTCTATGCCATTTTGTGTTTATATCATTGATTCAATGTTGATTTTTGTTCATGTATCTAGTAGTAAGAAACTCGGGGGGGGGGGGGGGCGGCACTCCAGAATGTCCTCAGAAGAGAAACCCCCGTCAAGCAAGTGTTTCGGCCCTGAATTCTTTGACACTCTAAGGGGACCAGGCTGCATCCAGGTCAGTTTTGTTGTTGCTAAGAAATTTGTTGTCCTCCAGGAATCGAACCCGCCCATCTAGGTGGTCAGGTTTGTCAAGGCAAAGTCACTGCATATATCTATGTCTGTCTGTCTGTCTGTCTGCTTGCCTGTCTTTCCGTCTGTCTGTCTGTCTCTCTCCTGTCTCTGTCTCTGTCTGTATGTTTGTCTGTTTGTCTGTCTGTCTGTCTGTCTGTCTCTCCCTGTCTCTCTGTCTCTGTCTGTCTCTCTCGCTCTACATATGTTCTTTCAGTATATTATCTATGAGCTTGTTTTGTGGGATGTTGCGCTATATAAATCTTGATAAAAGTAATAATGATGCTGCTGTTGCTGCTACTGCTGATGATAATGATGATAAGGTGATAATAGTACAGATAATGATGATAACAACATTACTACTACTAATACTGATGACGATGATGGTGATGATGATGATGATGATT
>JAPXFY010000024.1:12856567-12884067 GCA_030674185.1 Monoplex corrugatus
TAACCTCACTCAACCCTCCCCTCTGCAGCCTGTCTCCGCTCGGAGGGAATCACATGGTTATAATATATAATTGTATGCTATGCTCTCTATAATTTTCCATTGCTTTTATTCTTGCTTTTATTTCTTTTATTCTTTCTCCCCATTTATAGCCATGCGTGTGTGTGGGTGTGTGTGTGTGTGTGTGTGTGTGTGTGTGTCTGTATGTGTGCGTGCGTGTGTGTGCGAGCGTGCGTGCCTGCGTGTGTGTCTGCTTCAGCGCTTAGATTTGATTTTATCAAGATTTTGCGCTATATAAATATTGTAATTATTATTATTATTATTATGTATGTATGTATGTGTGTGTGTGCGTTTGTCTGTGTGAGCGTGCGCATTTGTGTGTGTGTGTGTGTGTGTGTGTGCATATGTGTGTGAGTATGCAATTGTTTGTATATGTGTAAGTGTGTGTGTGTGTGTGTGTTGTGCGAGCGAGCATGTATGTGTGTATTCGTTTGTATGTGTATGTGTGTGTGAGAGCTTGTGTGTGTGTGTGTGTGTGTGTGTGTGTGTGTGTGTGTGTGTGTGTGTGTGTGTGTGTGTGTGTGTGTTTGTCTGTAAAGTGAGTGTGCATGCATGTGTGTGCGTATTTGTGCGTGCGTGTATGTGTATGTGTATGTGTATGTGTATGTGTGTGTGTATGTGTGTGTATGTGTATGTGTGTGTGTATGTATGTGTGTGTGTGTGTGTGTGTGTGTGTGTGTGTGTGTGTGTGTGTGTGTGTGTGTGTGTGTGTCCGCGTGGGTGTATGTGTGCGTGTGTGTGCTACTTATCACCGACGTTTTTTTTTCGCCTGCTCGATATCAATTCTTGTGCTAATTGGTACTCTCGTTCAATAGCAATGCACACAACATTCTTGCTTCTTCTATAACTGAGAGGTTTTCCCACCACAATAGTGTACCTGCCATCTGTCTTCCTTTGGCGATACATCAGTCTGGCGGGAAACCCCTGAGTTGAAAGAGAGATATCAATCAGATAAAAATTTGTTCTTTAAAATGAACACGTAAAGATATTCGCTTACAATGACAGTAACAAGTGTGTTTATGTCTAAAATTGTCTTATCACATTTCATACGTACAATCAAAAACTTCCAAGCTTTTTTTATCACAAGCGGTAATGGTTACTGTCACAAATCTTCAGCTCTGACCGTGGACAGACTGGCAGAGCTGAGAGCATGTTTGAACAGCGAATCTTAGGGTGCCGTAAGTGTGCTGCATGTTACCAAGATTATTCCGGTGACAGGCTGATAAAATACCAGTTTAAAACATAGACTAGGTAAAACACAGTCTAGTTAGGGCCTCCGGACCATGGCAGCTCATGGGTTTATGTGTAGGCTTAAGGCTTGTGCCACAATCACCATACCCATGCCACCTGTGACGTTAGTGCATATGGAATTCGTTAAGAGCGCGGAGACGTCATTTTGAGTAAATGAAACTGAAACTGAAACTTATGGGTAAAACGTTTCTTAAAGGAAGGAAATGGGTTAGCATAGGCTTGCTTCAGAATCGGCCAAGCCAAAACAGCATTCAAGATGAAAAGCGTTCTTTCAAACAAATGCCTAACAATCAACATCAAGAAGAGAGTTTTTGAATGCTATATAGAACCGGTACTGTTGTACGGTTGTGAGGCGTGGACAGTCAACAGCAAAGCAGAACAAGATTGAGGCAGCCGAAATGTGGTTTCTGAGAAAAATGTTGAGAGTTCACGGACAGCAAGAAAACAAACGAGATAGTCTTGATGGAGGCAGACACAAGAAGATCATTGATAAAGAAGACTAGGAAAGACAAGCACATTTGTGGGCCATTTGTGAGGAAAGGGGAATTAGAGCACCTGGGCACAAAACAGATCCTCAGGGTATGTACAGACGAATTCAAGAAATTGTCCACAGGAAAAATGCATGTACATCAACTGGTTGCTTAAAATCGAAAGAATGTACGCTTATCATGGAAAAAGACAAAATATTAGACAGATGGGGAGAGTACATAAAGACCTCTTTTGAAGATGACAGAAACGAAGAACACATTATAAGAAAGAACTTTGAAGGACCACCATAATGAAAGATGAAATTAGAGCAGCACTGAAAAACATGAAACCAAGAAAAGCCCCAGTACCAGACAACATTATTACGGAGATGATTGAAGCCCTGGAGGAATTTGGTATTGAAAAAATAACAGTCCTCCTAAATGAAATTTACGACACTGGAAAAATCCCCAAAGATATGTCAAAATCAATTTTCATTGCACTTCCAAAGAAGACAGGGGCTATAGAATGCGAACTCACGCTCAGTTTGATGAGTCATGTAACAAAAATTCTATTAAGAATAATCATGATGAGGACAAGGAATAGAATCAAAAGAGAAATAGCAGATGAACAGTGTGGATTTGTGGAAGGGAAAGGAACTATTACATTGCCAAAAATACATCCACAGAGGGACCATAATAGAGAGGTCAATCGAGATGAATAAGGATTTTATATTTATGCCTTGTTGATTATACCAAGGCTTTCGATGGGTAAGCATGTATGAATTGATCAACCAATAGGAAAGCTCAATATTGATGAAAAGATCTACGAAAATCAGAATATGTATTGGGAACAAACAGTGCAATGAGAATAGAAAACGATATAAGCTTTTCAAAACATAAAGAGGAGTCAGACAGGTTGTGTTCTGTCACAGATCTGTTTCACTTTACAGCAGAAAACATCACGAGAAACCTAGTGGAAGACCTGGATTAAGGTTGGAGGAAAAATGATAAACAACATTCGATACGCAGATGACACCGTGCTAATTGCAGAAAATGAGAGGTACCTACAAACCTTGTGAATATACTAGAAATAGAAAGCAAGGTAAGGGGTTGGAATAAACAGCAGGATGACTGAAGTCATGGTGATCAGTAAAACACATGAATCCCCCTCATGCAAAATACAGCAAACGGCAAACCTTGAACAGGTTGATAAGTTTAAATATCTGGGAACGATCATTTCACAACGGCAAATGCACTCAGAAATAGCCAGCAGAATCGGCCAAGCCAAAATAGATTCAGAAGATGAACAGCATTCTTACCAACAAATCCTATCAATAACATCAGGAAGAGAGTTCTTGAATGTTATATAGAACCAATACTGTTATACAGTTGTGAGGCGTGGACAGTCAAAAGCAAAGCCAGAACAAGATTAAGGCAGCCTAGATGTGGTTTCTAAGAAGAATGTTGAGAGTTCCATGGACAGCAAAGAAAACATGCGAGACAGTCTTGATGAAGGCAGACACAAGAAGATCATTGATAAGGAAGATTAGGAAAAGACAGGCAACATTCATAGGCCATTTTATGAGGAAAGGGGAATTGGAGCACCTGGTCACAACTGGAAAGCTGGAGGGAAAGAGAGCACCAGGTAGACCAGAGAGAAGATACTAGACGGACTTGCAGTGGCTGAAGACAAAGAGGGTGAAGATGTTCTTGCAGCCAAAGGACAGTGCATATGAGGCTATGATCGGCAATCACGTGGCAGGCACTAATGATGATGATGATGATAGCTTGCTTACCTTTGATATACATAGCAACGCCGTCTTTCTAGTTTGCTTAGGTTCAAGTAAACTTACCTCGTAAAAAGGATCATCTGTCCAACTGGAACTTCTGCGATCCAGTCCACTACAGGTGAACTTTGACCAGCGCCTTTGATCGTCTACAAGAGAGACATAAATCTCCGCGACTGCTGGTGCATTCAATCTCAGCAAACAGTCAGCCAACCCCCAGAACCTCCATGCAACAAACCTAATGCAAGATGTCCTTTCTTGTGCACAGCCACACAGTCAAGGCCAAATCTCATTTGAGAATTACAAACATTTCAATGTCAAACTATAACATTGTCTACTGATCAGCTGCTCTAATGTCCAACTGTATATGGTGAAACTGGACGCACCCTGACACACGTTTCAAGAACACTTGGCTGAACCGCACAAAGGATAAAACTATCCCCAATACTTCAACCAATCAGACCACTCAATCAATGATATTCCGAGTGAAAGGTCTTTGGCTTCTATACAATACAGCACATAGACAGGAAAGACAGAGAATCCCACCTCATAAATAAACTTGGAACACGCAACCATATGGTCTTAATGACAAACCATAAGTAATCCTTGCGCACAGATCAGACATGCCGTTTCATGTTTTTTCTGTTCCAGGCTACCAGATCATGGCACTGGCACAATCTACTCCTTACCTCTTGGCTCTTGCCATGTGCCTTCTTCAGAACAGGCTATACGATATAGCTGGCCACTTCTCAAAATTGCAGAACTCATCTCACTTCCCTTTTGACATCATAGTTCTCCCTCTGCCCACTTCTTACTACTGCTTATGACGACATGGCATTCTTTCTTACCTACGGACGAGGCGGCAGGAATTTTAGTCCGTTTATTATCATTGTTTGGTGTCTGTGATCTGTTGTGACCGTGCGTTCGCGCTTGACAAAGGCTAGTTGGCGAAATTTGCGCTTGTTTTGTTTGTTTTGTTTTGTTGGATACGCGTTATATTGGTTTCTTGATCTTCTGTTCCTAATTATTTTGTATGCGATCTATTGTTTTAGTCACATCCATATCAGGTGATACAGGACACTGAAGAGAACCTTTTTCATAAATTGTTTCTGCTTCAGCCAGCATCTAAATCAGGAGACACAAGGAGAAAAGTTACTTTAGATAAACGTCTTTTTTATATCTCTGCCATCAGCTCTCGTCCAAATCAGGGAGAAACGATGATGCGGAGATACTGAAAATGAAAAGTATTCACCAGCTAAACAGCAACACATTCAGTCATACAAGCATCAGAATAATCTGGAACATGTATATACAGCGCCTTAACAATGTACACTGACAAGCTAGAACCAGCTTTTGTTCTTTTGTCTACTCTAGGCCCCAAACTGTCTCTGTGTATAAGCCTACAAAACTTTCTGGAATGACACAGAACACATTCCAAAAAGAGTCACTGGACAAACCTTAACACGTTATCAGCGTATATTATTTCACACTACAATTATACAGAAGAACACAGAACATTGCAAGCTAACTGGTAACACGTGGACAGTGTACATTTACACAGTATCGTTCTAGAATGTTGTAGAAGAACACGGCTCATACCGTGCAAAGTTTAACACGTGAACACTGGGAACCATTTACGTGAATCACTTCATTCTAGAATTTTATAGAAAGACATGGATGAGTACAGAAAGGTGTGGTCTACATTTAATACGTAGAAAACGAGCATTTAGATCATCTCATGTTTTAGAGAGACATTTAGGACCTCTGATAAAACGAGCCAAAAAAAAGTAAAATTGAAAATGTAAAGAAATCTTTAATTTTGTAAAGAATTCTTATGTTCTATTTTGTTAATGATGGCATACTAAATATGACTTTATTACAATTTATGCATTTTAATAACACAAAGAGTATGATGTATCGCAGCACAATTAATAGGTAATCAATATAAGACGTTCAGAAATGGTGCCAGCCCTCGTATATTGAGCCTGTGCGTATATCACCTGTTCATGTTCATCTCTAACAACTTTCATCACCATTGTCTCTTCCAAGTGTATACCTGGCTACATGAAATGACAGCACAACATCTCAAATTGACTTCATATCAATAAAAGCATGCAAAAAAACCAAAACATTAATGATGAACAATGACAAATATATGACTAGATATTGACCACAGGCTTGAAGTAATTGGACATTGAAGAAAAAACAAACAAACACAACAAATCAAGAAAAACACCCAAAATCAAGACGAGATAACATGACTAGGTCAACTGACGTGAAATTATTTTTGAGAAAAATCAACAGATACATGGGACTGGAAAACAAAATGGACAGACATTCACAGAGAAGTTGGTACACGTAAAAACCAGCAAAGTAACAATAGAAGAAACACGGGACACGTTCATACATTCTCCTCAATACACTCAAAGAAACATGTAGCACCAGTGGGTCTGAAAGAGGCGAAAGAGACCACCAGAAAATGAAAAGGCTGCACAGAATATGACTCAAAATTAAGCCTGGGCGAAAACTATATGACACAAATAACGGCAAATGGGCACAGAAAAATATAGTCAAATCTGCAAAAGAATGAATCTTGCAAGACGTATGGAAACGCACCGAGTGAAGTTTGCAAACACACACCAACGGAATTTTAAAAGAGCGTGAAAGCCACACAGTTCAGATATAAACCTTTTAACCAAACCATGTGGTCAAAGACAAAGAAGGAAACGCCCTCTATTATAAAGGCAAAATCACAACATTGGTGACTAATATGAAGTTCAATTTTGCCAACGAACCAATTAACCAACGAAGCAATCAATTAATTGAATACATCACTCATATACTCGCTCACTAACTCACGCACACACTCACTCCCTCATTGACTCAATATGTCACTCATTTACTAACACTTCTTGAAAAAACAACAACAACAAAAAAGCCAAAAAAACAAACAAAAAAGACTTATTGTACACTGTGATGAGGTCGATTCGACAAGCCAATTATAATACAATCAATCAGATATGTTATTCATGACTTCATCTACCAAGAAGTTCACGAAGCAAACAGAATAGTTAATCAATCATATAGAGAAATGTTGAAACAAAAAGTAATAAAAACCAGATGGTCATGCAATTCTGATACTCTCCCTCTTCAGTTTTAACAACAACAAAAAATAGTCATACAATTCTTCGTATTTCTCAAGGTCAATATTAACTTAAAGAAGCTTCCATTGAACTATAACTTGCCATCTGTTGGCGAGAATGGTAAACTGTGACAACCATTAAAAAAATATTTTAACCCTTTGAATCCTTCACCCTATCCACAGCTTCCTGTGGGGAGCTGGTCGATAGGGTGAGGGAGTCAGAGGGTTAAATGTTGCTTTGATAGTATGGTTGACAATGCAGGATGCTGGTGGACAGGGTGCGAGAGTCAAGGATTAAAGATAGCTGTTGACTGGGTCCGAATGGGACATGCAGCGCATGAACAGCTCACATTTGCGGGGTAAAATAGCTACCAGGTGGGTCAGCAGTTAGAAGGTGATTATCTGGCCAATGGCGAGGCATTGATGCTCTGGGTCCCACCGGACACCCACGGCTGTTTCATGGCCGCTGTGACTCACTGTCAGGCTGTTGGCTTAAGAGAATCAGACCTGATGACTTCAGAGACAGTTCTGGTGTCTTACCTGTTTATTTGTGTACAGACTCCTTTATTTTGTATTTATTTCTTCACCTATTTACGTATATTCTTCCTTATTTCTTACGTATTTACTCTTTACTTCCTTATTTATTTATTCACTTATTAACTTACTTATCTACTTACTTACTTACTCACTTACTCACTTACTTATTTACTTATGTACTTACTTACTTACTGACTTACCTATCTATTTCCTCTTTCTTTCCTCGGAAGTGAACGACAGACTGACTGGACTATGATTAAGAAAATACTGTCTTCACCTAGTTAATATACGGCTGAGGTTTTGTGCATTGACTAGTGTGTGTGTGTGTGTGGAGGGGGGGGGGTCTTTCTGTCGCGTAAGACAAATTTATACAGAATAATAGTTGTGTTGTGATTCAGACCTTTACTTATTCATTTATTTACTTTATATATATGTTCCTCTTTGAAGACAAAATACACAGATACACAAGTCATTTACATGTAACCAAGATTATTCCAGTGCTAGACTGATACAATAGCAGTATAAGATACAGACTAGGTAAAACATAGGCTAAGTAGGCCTCAGGACCTGGCCAGCTCACGGGTTTATGTGCAGGTTTAAATTAAGGCATGTGCCATGATCACCATACACATGGCACGTGTGACGTTAGTGCACATGGAATTCGTTCCGAACGCGGAGACTCGTCTTGAGAAACTGATACCTGATGACAGCTTGGAAAGATGTCAAGCTTGGGATCCTGTTGGAGCTATTTCACCCTGGTAGTTAAGGAGAAAAATAGGCTGTGTCTGGAACATCATGTCTGACCACTTTAACGATTAAACGAACACCCCCTTGACGTTTAGATATAACAATGTTGGGATCTCCAAACTGCATAGTATTGATATCTTAGTAAGGAGAGTAGACTTGGCGGTATACAGGAGCTGGGAGCTGGGTGTAGAGTGATGTAGGCCTGGGGGATAAGGCATTGAAAGGATCTGTCATTCTCTCTTGGGCTAGTGGTTGGGCTGGACCTGGTTGGGGAGGCAATGTTCCGGTGTCTGTCATTACTTCATTTTGCCATTCTGGTCATGAACAAGGTAACCAATGATTGAATCTAAATGGGTCATGCAGAGCATAGACAGCCCCCTTTACTTGGCGAAATGTGTACGTTGTGGTGTCAGGAACTGGGGGATGATTGTCTGGCCAGCGGCAATGATTGCTGCTCTGAGTCTCATCCAGCACCTTGACGTCCATTGACAACGATGGTAAACTGTGACAATGTGATCTTAATTCAATTTCTAGAAGTTTCTCAGAAAGAATCGTTCACACACCTTTATAAAAAAAAAAGTGCTGAATTTAGGCACTTTTCTTTGGTTGTGTGACCCTAACCCTTGCTCCAAACGTTTGGTTTCTCAGTCATAAACAGTGTATAGCTTTGACTGAAGAGGTCATACATTTTTTTTCACATTTTTCTCACAGACAGACAGACAGACAGACAGACATGACAGAATGATAGACAGACAACCATCCACACTCACATAAGCCCCATAAGTGGGCACAGTCCAGAAGTACTATATAGAGTATAGTTGCCAGATGTTCAACTGACCTTCATCGTCTTGGTGTTACTGATGCTGATTTTCATGTTGTATATTTTCCAAATGATGTTCAGGCTGATCGACTGTTTTGGCGTCTTTCTTTATCTCTTCGTGTGCGAGGCTCTGATGGTCTGACAAAAATTCTGTTTAAAATATACTCGAGCAAAGTTTGTTTCTATCGTAATGTTGTCTACATAACCTGATGAACTTCCCTGCCAGTCCAGCCAAGAAGTAGGCATACCGATCCTTTATCGTCTGGTGTTGGTCTTCATGGCACCACTCATGAAGGCGCAAGAGTCCATGTTCTTCAACAGGTTTTACATGAGAAGATGTCCAGCGGTCATGTGTTCTACTTCTAAAGGCCCATCTCCAAACGCGCTGTTCAAATGTGATTGTGGAGGTCGGAAGGAGAGAGTCCAGCAAGAATAATTTTTTTCTCGTTTTCTAAACGGCTAGTCGGGATTCGAACCTAGGTGAAAGGAGGCAGCGGCAGCTGTACAAATCACTTGGGTATTCCACTGCTCAGCACCACCAGCATGGCTTTTGCCCAAATAAATCTGGAGAGGCTGCAATTGCTGGCAAATCGCTTCTATTCCTAGTCCCAGTGTGATTTCAGAGCAGAAAGATCCACCATCGACTTGGCCTTCTTACTCAAACAGGTAAAGGAGACATACCAGAACAAAGGCAGCCTTTTAATGTTGCCTTCGTCGAACTGACTAAAGCTTTTGATCTAGTTGGCGGAAAGGATTCTTTTAATTTCTGAAGATCGGATGATCACTAAAGCTGTTGGATCTCATTGTTTTTCCCCCATGATAGCATATAGAGAACAGTGCAATTTGACGGATCATCCTCCGAGCCATTTCCCATTTTTAAGCGGAGTGAAGCAGGGCTGTGTCATCGCTCAGGCACTTTTTGGGACCCTCTTCTCAATAGTAGTGATGTAGGCTTTCAGAATATCTGATGGTACAGTGTACCTACATACTAGGTCCAACATCAAGCTCTCTAATTTAACAAGTTTCAGAGCAAAGAGCAAAATGCGTCGATCCTAGTGTGGAAGGTACTCTTTGCTGATAATGATTTATTGTCCTTAGTTATGTTTAATTCAGTTATGTTTTATTAAATCTCTGCACGATAAACTCGACGGAGTGGTCAACGCCATAGCACCTCTTTAGATTATGTGCGCAAATGCATTGATATGTGTATTTAACTTTCTTTCCTTTTTTTTTTTACCTGTGGAAGTATTGTGTATGTTTTGAAACGGTTATAATCCTGATATGGCTCTACGCAGTCGGCTGGGCTTTAAACAAAAATATCAGTATATGGTACAGCGTTAATGAAACGATGCCCCTGCCTTGGCCATTCACGGCACAATCTATTCAGCATGACTGTCAATGTCCTGGAGAAGAGTGGCAGAATGATTCAGACGTTTGCCTGCCAAGAATTAAACTCGAGGTTCCAGGGTTCACTCCCTGTAAAGGCCTCAATTTTTCTCCTCAGTTTGACCGGAAAATCGAACTCAACGTCTAGTCCTTCGGAAGGGGACAAAAGACGAGTGGGAACCTTGTGCCTTCTGGCTGTGCACGCTAAAGATCCCATGGCAGTTGAAAATCGTGAAGAGCAGGGCATTGCCCGGCTGCCTTGGTATAAAACATTGTAGAGATATGTTGATTTCCCAGGTCCCACCCCCCTGAAGACCAGTTAGCCTTCTTGCCTTTCTTTGGTCTTGGTAAAGAAAAAGTGAATATGAATATGAATTTGAATTTGAATCGAGGGAGATGGGGTGGGCGCTGCCCTTGTGGCGCGAGCTAGCCCTGGAAAAAGTTGAGGTCTCTGCCACTCACCTCTCTACAACCCCAGGGTTATGGAACTATCTAGGTAGGACCTCAGAACCTGGCCAGCTCGGGGGTTTATGTGCAGCTTAAGATTTGTGCCGTGATCATTCTGGATCATCACACAGCACCTATGACTTAAGTGCATATGGAATTCATTCCGAGCACGGAGACGTCATCTTGAGAAATTAAAACTGAAACTGAAACTGAAACTGTCGATGTCCTATTAAATGTTTATGCTCGATGCGGCACCAAGGGTGATAGGATAAAGTAGTAAGATGCTGAATATCCAGCAGTCTTGTCACATGTTTCATGCAGTCAGACACAAACTGTGTGCCCAAGTCACTCAGAATCTGCTGAGGAGTTCCGAGCGACTAAACGTGTGCACTAAATATCATTTCTGTTATCACATTGATCGTTCATATTTGATTATTGTTCAGCAAAGGGATGTGGTTTGTGACACAGGTTCGTAGGGCAAAAATGACATGTACATCTTGATATTCATTTTTAAACTTTCAGAGCATAAAATATCATTATGCATATTCTGCATCCTATATGGAGTTCTAAAGTGAACAAACTGAATGATAATCATAGCAAAAACCTTGTTGATGCCATTGACACAACTGATATCTAGACCTACGAGACAACAACACTTACTATGTCCACAATGACAAATGCCAAGATAAGGCCCAACATAAACATTAGTGAGCCCACACTTATTGAAAACAGACTCTGAGATTGAGGTTATACTGCCACATTTCAGTTGACACGTTATCAGTATAATTATTATCCCATTTGGTAATAATATTTCTCCTAGAGACAATATATACCGTTAAAAAATCATAAACGCACATACACTTATTAAATTGATTGTATTTCTCCTGAAGCCCTCATCATTATAAGCTGCATACTACGTACACTACTAGATCAAAAGTAGTAATCAGTAGTAGTAAGAAACTTTGAAGAAAGCCGGACAGCAGAAGGTCCTCAAAGGAGAAGCTCCCGTAAAGCAAATGTTCGGCTCTTAACTCCTGACACTCTAAGGGACAGGACCTCATCCAGGTCATGACTCCTGGATGTCCCTCTGCTGTATCTATTTTTTTCTTATAGAAATTTGTCTTCCTCCTGGAATCAAACCCGTATATATTATGTGGCCTGGTTTCTCAAGGCAAAGTCACCCTTATGACGGATGTTTTAACCACTTGGCTATCAGTCACCAGCAACAGACAGGGGAAGTTTTAGCCTTATGAAGTTCACTTTTGTTCCTCCTGGTCCAAATCCAAATGGAGCTCTTTTTCGATGCTTCTACCGTCGCCTTTAGGTCTCTGGTCCTCTCTCTCCCCGAAACCGAGAGATGCTTTATGAGATCATAGGCTGATGTGCCTATCAACCTCCTTGCTCCAGCCTTTATGGCGAGGACTTTCGTTTGAAAACCAGATGTCCTCAAGTTGCTGGCTATGCCGACATACTTTTCAGTCTTGTGGATATGGGCTACTTCCATTCTATTTGCGTATGGTACAGTGAGTTCGATCAGAATCACTTGTTTGGATGGATGGTAGTGGAGAACTATGTCCTGTCTCATGCCACTCTTGCTGAACATTATCATGGAGTATAAACAGTTTTAAGAAAGCGACAGATGGAATCAAAAGAGGGAAGTTTATTGAAAAGGAGCTGACAGGCAATGTCACTGTTATTTGACAATAAAGCAAATTTCGATAGATATAATGTAAATGTGTGTATCAGTGAGTGATCACTTCGTGCTGTTTGCAATGTCCATGTCTGGCATCATTGTGCTTAACTTTCTGAAACTAGGCTTCTCCTATTTCCTTGTTGATTTTATGCCAAACATTTGTTTGACCGTCACACGAAATTTGGTACCAAACCAGTAGTACACGAAGAAGTTGAAAGAAGAGTTGATGTACGTTAACAGCTGTTTCATAGTAAACAGAAAGGAATACGTGTTGTAATATTTTCCGCTCAGGCTCAGATCTGGAACGAAAGGGATCAAAACATGAAAAATGAAAGGAGGGGTTGAACACACCACGAAGAGAATATTGGTCCCGATTAACATCTGGGTCAAGGCCACATCTCGCACAGCTCTTCCCCCGGAAGTGGAAGTGGCTTGTTCCCGCCAATCTTCCATCTGACGTAATTTAATAACGGTGACAATTGTTGACAAGGAAATTCCGATCACGTAAATTCCAGGTAAGAGAATGCCAAATACGATTCCCTCTAAAACATCCATGATTTCTTTGTTGTCCAGATAAAACTGACTGGAGTAAAACATGTCCATTGATCGTCCAGTGAGCGGGTTGTACATACACACGACTTTCCATTTGGTAGCTACGACGTGATTTGGTACAAGAATGACAATATGTCCTAGGAGAATTATAATAGCTGTAACTTTTGTCTTGAACATGTTTTGAGCTCGCAGCGGACTAACGACACACAAACATCTTTCCAAAGCGATTAGCGTTGACATAAACCCAGACACGTGACCAAAACCTGCCAAGGAGTGAATGGTGGTGGTAAAGCAGAACTTGGCTATAGCCAGTTTGTTAGGACTGTTGGTGATGGTGGAATAGAATTTGTCCAAATCGCAGCTGAAATAGATGGACATGGTGATGATGTCCGCGAATGACAGGACAAACAGACACAAGTTGATTCTTTCCTTAAGACCATGTTTGTAGAACACCACCATGTTGATAATGTTTAGTGGAACGGACACAAGAAATAGCACGGGCAACACGTACACGTCAACCATATCCTCGAACGTCTGTTGGGTCGAGAAGGACACAAGATCATCTGAGTTGTTCCAAGGCGAGAAGGTTGGAAAAGGGAACACCACACACCCTGGTGGAATTGTTGCCTCGTCCGTGGCATTATTGTAGTGGTTGCTGCCATCGTCGTGTCGTGAAGCATGTCATAAAAATCAGGACTCATGTTTCGATATATAGACAGGAGATAGTGTATGGCTGTGGCTTGTCCTAGTTGTATTTACTAACTAACGATGTTAATGGGGTTTTTTGTGGCTGTTAGTTTTGATGATACTGATGATGAATTGTTGATGTTGCCAGTTGATAGTGATGACGAAGTTGTTGTCGCTAGTTGATGATGGTGTTTTTGCTGTTTTTGTCCTTTCGTCTCTATAGTATCAGTAGAATCGTTGTCGTGCTTGTTATCTCCGACTCATGTGGAATAACCACGACTGTTACAGATGCTGCCATCATAAAAAAAAAGTATTATTGACTGAGATTATAGACTAACGAAATCTGTCAACAAACATTGTAGAACCAGTTGACTTTTCTGTTGGATTCACCACTCTTCAAACAGAATTTAACGCAGGAGACTTAAATGTATGTGACTTTTCTCGGGAAAGGAGGGGGATGATAGGAATGAATGTTACTCAAAAGGAAAGAAAAAATGTCTTCTAGACACTACAGACACCATTAGCTCTGTCCTGACGGAAAACAACTCACTATGACGAGAGACTAAGTCACTGATGATCACTTTGAGAACCACACTTGGGCTAACGCACTGACAGCAAAGTAGAGTGCAATTACTATGGCGAATAGCCACTAGCTTTATGTACAAAATGTGATCTATGTAAAACCAATACAAATCCAGCCAAACATAAAACAGATACAGATAGAACAGCCTGGACGTATTATTCTACACAGACTTTACGTTATCCAAAACAAGTGTGACTGCCTGCGTTCAAGCAAACAGGAACCAGAAAAAAACACGAAAAAAGAATTAAAACTCGTATTTAATACAACAAGACAGGACAGGCGAAAATTTTCGGCCAACTGGCCTTTGTCAAGCGTAAGATCACAAACAAACAAACACCAGATACAAAAACTAGGAGAGAAAGACTGAAACTTCCCTGTTGCTCTGTCCAGTGTGAGAAAAGGAATAAACTGACTAAAATGACATCATGTGTTTTCAACTAAATATGATGTCAGAGCGGAAGTGAGATGAATTCTGCCATTTGAAAAATGGTCATGCCATTTTGATAAAAATTATTGTTTTATCCTGAAGAGAGTCAAGGGCTAAAATTAAAAGTATGATACACTAGCTAAGAGTAGTGTTTACAATGTAAAGGACCCTGTGTTCTTTTTCTGGTTCCTGTAGGCTTTACGTTGATAAGGAAAGTCCATAAGAATAGTGTCAGAGACTCTAAGACCATTCCAAATGTAAACGCAGACGCAGAACATAGCCTGATATTAACGGTAAAGAGACAACAGATCCCCAGAGGATCATAAAAAAAAGTTTAAAATCAGATGAACCAAAAATGTTCCAAAAGAAGGAAGTTCAATAACAGATCAAGTTAGAGATCACAAAAGAATGAGAGGCATTGAGTGCACAGAGATCCCGATATAAACTTATGACCTCATGAACTAATTAATCAAGGTACTTACCAAAGTGTGGGGGTCAAGGAGCCAGAGTAAGCAGACCAGCTGGGGAAAGACCAGGCAAAAGAAGCGGTCAGAGAGATGAAAGAATTGTATAAAATGGGTGAAATCAAAGATGGATGAAGATTACATCTGGTACAGACTTGCAGACGCTATATCAAACCAAAAGTAAGAGGAACCAGAAAAAAAGCACGAAAAAAGAATCAGAATGCATATTCAATACAACCAGACAAGACAGGCGACGCTTGTATTAAATACAAGTTCTGATTATTTTTTCGTGTGTTTTTTTCTGGTTCCTTTTTGCTTCAACATAGACAGTCACACTTGTTTTGAATGCTAAGAAGAGCTAAGACATACATGGAAAAAATATGGAAAACTCACTAAACTTTACAAACATCCACCCCAAAAATGTTACTAAAACTATAAGCTAAAACATACATGGAAAAATATGGAGAACTCACTAAACTTTACAAACACTCACTTCAAAAATGTTCATCATCATCATCATCATCAGGTGCCCTGCTGCATGGCGTTGGCGATCATGGACCTCCATCTGTCTCTATCTCTTGTTGCCCGGAGCATCTCCTCCACCCTCCCCGTCTTCAGCCACTCCGCAAGTCCGTCTAGCATTTTCTCCATGGGTCTACCTGGTGCTCTCTTTCCCTCCAGCTTTCCCTTTGTGACCAGGTGCTCCAAATACCCCTTCCTCATAAAATGTCCTATAAATGTTGCCTGTCTTTTCCTAATCCTTCTTATGAATGATCTACTTGTGTCTGCCTCCATCAAGACTGTCTCGTTTGTTTTCTTTGCTGTCCATGGAACTCTCAACATTCTTCTTAGAAACCATATCTCGGCTGCCTCAATCTCGTTCTGGCTTTGCTTGCTGACTTGCTGACAAAAATGTTACAAAAGCTAAAAGCTAAAACATGCATGGAAAAAATATGGAAAACTCACTGAACTTTACAAACACTTACCCCAACAATTTTACAAAAGTGTCATCTTAGCAATAAGGCTCGGAGATGAGCCATACTGTCAATCTTGTTACTGTCAACAGCGACGTTTCAGTTCTATTGGCCATTATATTTCGGCTTTAGCAGCATCTAAACTCGCGACTTCTCTTATCTTGTCTCGCACCGATTATTGTAAATGCTTGATCTCTAGAGGGCTTGCCTGCTTCTTCTGTTGCATGCCTCCAGCTTATTTAGAATTCCGCGGCCCGTCTTGTACTTTGTTTAAAAGACGCATGATAGACCACTTCCTTGCTTGATTATTTTTATTAGTTTAGTTGTTAGTTTCTAAAAATGAATAAACGAATAAATAAATAAATAAACAAATAAAAAATAGTACATAAATAAATAAATAATAAATAAATAAATAAATAATAAATAAATAAATAATTTTTTTTTTTAAATCACACAAAATCAATAGATTATGCTACAAGTATTTCTATCGTCTATTTATCACCTCTGAATGTACACACCTACCAGACCTTTCTGGTGTGCTTTTGATACCACTTGTATACTAATATCTCGATAGAGATGTTACGCAGACGGTCGCCGTTCTTTTTTGTGTCTGGTCAATGCAACTGGAACGATCTTCTCCCATTCATCCGACAGTCACATACTCTACCTTCTCGTCTGTCTTGAAGACATATGACAGTCATATACTTTTATTTCTAGTCTGTCTTGAAGACATACGACAGTCACATACTCTTCCTTCTGGTCTGTCTTGAAGACGTATGACAGTCACATACTGTTCTTTCTAGTCTGTCTGGAAGACATACGACAGTCACATACTCTTCCTTCTAGTCTGTCTGGAAGACATACGACAGTCACATACTCTTCCTTCTAGTCTATCTTGAAGACGTATGACAGTCACATACTCTTCCTTCTAGTCTGTCTGGAAGACATACGACAGTCAAATACTCTTCCTTCTAGTCTATCTTGAAGACGTATGACAGTCACATACTCTTCCTTCTAGTCTGTCTGGAAGACATATGACAGTCCCATACTCTTCCTTCTAGTCTATTGAAGATATACGACAGTCACATACTATTCTTTCAATTGTCATGGAATAACACAATTAGACAATAATCGTATAAAAGCAAGACTTGTACATGGAAAATATGACAAAGACAAGGATGAGTTTGAATGCAACTGAGATCCGTTAATACCGTATCACACAGCTGCCTCTTCCTTTTTCCTCAAGCACAGTGAAGTAAATGTTTTCATTAGATAACTACTTGGCGCTGTAAAGTCTGACTGCCAGCTTTCAAGCAATTACGAATTAGAAAAAAGACAAAAAACTGAATTAGAACGCGTACTTAATATAACAAAACAAGGCAGGCGCAAATGTCTGCATGTCTTGTTTCGCTATATAAAATACGTGTTCGATTTTTGTCTTTTTCTGGTTCGTATTCAGCTCTGTGTCACACTCAACAACAGCGTCTTTCATAGGCATGAAGGCTCACATCACTATCTACGACATTTTTAGACATTTATCAGGCAGATTAATGTACAAAGAATGTCATTGAATCTGATGTGATAAAATCAGCTAAAACTGTGTGTGGTCTCAAAGATACTGACTGTGTTAAGTACGTACTCGTTACTGTTAGGTTCAAAATGGAATTGAAATAAAAACAAAAGTTCCTGGGGCTGTTGTTCATACTGAGTCGACCAATAATGTCCATGTTTCAGACTGGCTCCCCTCATACAGCTGAGGATTTCTGCAATGACTGGGAGGGGGGAGGGGTGTCTTTCTGTTATGTGAGACGAATTTACACAGAATAGCTAGTTGTGTTGTGATTCAGACCTTTAATTATTTATATGTTTATTTACACACACACACACACACACACACACACACACACACACACACACACACACACACACACACACACATATATATACATATATATATATATATATATATATATATATATATATATATATATAGATGTTCCTTTTCCTAAAGCTAAGATACACAAATACAATGTCATTTACATGTAACCAAGATTATTCCAGTGATTGGCCGATACAATACCAGTATAACATATGACTAAGTAGGGCCTCAGGACCTGGCCGGCTCAGGGGTTCATGTGCAGGCTTAAGGCTTGTGCCATAGTCACCATACACACTGCACCTGTGACGTTAGTTCTTATGGAATTCATTCCGAGCGTGGAGACGTCGTCTTGAGCAACTAAAACTGAAACTGAAACAGAGCTGAACATGCTATGGGCTCAGTAGGAAGCCTGGGATCACACAATCGAGACTCATCCACTTCACGGATGCGTCATTGAAGGTGTTGCTCAAATTTTCTGACCAACGCTGCAGGTGTCTGTATTTCTCGGGCTTGGTTGATAGCAGGATATATCACGATAATAAGCGTAGAATGCAGCCTTGTCACGAAGTCTCAGTCCTAGATGGAACTCTATAGCATCATGGTTATCATCATCATTGTATTGTTAAAAAAACTGAGCTAGTTTCTGTGGGCGTTTAAGTGGCATAGAAAATGGGACACACACACACACACACACACACATACACAAATAAAAATTTTAAAAATGGTGAGCACAGAGATAGTCTCCCAAAGTGCTATGAGCCTTTAGGAAAAAAAACTACCATGTCTCACATCCGTAGAAATAAGGCAAGGCAAGACAAATTTGTTAATCCCGTTTTAGCAGTTGGCCCGTACATATTTACAAGAGATGGGGGCTGGGGAATTGGATGGTACTATTGCAAATCATTGCAAAATGCATGTGAACAGTACAGAACAGCTGCCATGTAACAACAATAACAGCAGCAGCAGCAGCAATAACAAAAACAGCAGCAACAACAACATCAACAACAACAACTACCACAACAACACCGAAAGGGATAGGATGAAGCAGAAGCCGAAGTTGTAAGGACTTAATTATTAATAATAATATATTTTATTTATATAGCGCAAAATCTTGATAAAATCAAATCTAAGCGCTGAGCGTATACATGCATACATACCTACACACATATGAGCGTATACACGCACACACACACGCCTACACACTTACACACATAAATCTAAGCTGAGCGTATACATGCATACATACATACATACATAAATCTAAGCGTATACATACATACATACATACATACATACGTACGCACATGCATACATAATAATTACAATATTTATATAGCGCAAATCTCGACAAAATCAAATCCAAGCGCCGAAAAGACACACACGCACACACGCACGCACGCACACACACGCACACACACACGCACACACACACACACACACACACACACACACACACACACACACACACACACACACACACACACACACACACATGCATGGCCACAAATGGGGAGAAAAGAATAAAAGCAATAAAAGCAAGAATAAAACCAATGGAAAACCACAGAGAGCACATCATATACAATTATATATTAAAACAAAGTGATTCCCCTCCGAGCGGAGACAGGCTGCAGAGGGGGGTTGAGTGAGGTTAGGATTTTATGCAGAGGAGAAAAGGTGAGTTTTGAGAGCGGACTTGAAGGAGGCAAAAGTAGGTTGCTGACGGACTGAGAGAGGAAGTTTGTTCCAGGAGAGTGGACCAGAAACAGAGAAGGCTCGTGGACCATAGGTATTGAGCTTAGTGCGTGGAAAGCGAAAAGTCAGAGGATCGGAGGCAGAGCGGAGGGTACGTGAGGGAACATAGATCTCAAGTAGGCTTGACAGGTAATCGGGGGCTGCGTTATTGAGGCTTTTGTAGCACATGGTGTCTAGTTTGTACTGTATGCGCTTTGATACAGGGAGCCAGTGAAGTTGTGCCAGGAGAGGAGATATGTGGTCAGCTTTTTCTTTTTGAGTAGGATGTGAATGGTGGAGGCAGGAAGACCAGACAGGAGTGAATTGCAATAGTCAATGCGAGACATTATGAAGGAGAGAACGAGTTTTGCAGTTGTTTCGACAGAGAGATACTTCCTGATCAGGCTTATACGATGGAGATGAGTGTGTACCTCCAAGAACGTTTTGTATCCCCCAAGAATTCCTACACCAGGCGATAGGGACGATTCACCTGTCGAACTTATGATATAATCCATCATCATTGCTTGTAATTATTACTAAACTGGTGTAATGAATGACTGATTATGCATAACTTTTTTTTTATCAGTATATATACTTAAATATTATTAAAGATTTCAAATATTTTGACTCTGTAAAAAAAACTGATGATGGAACCTGCTCCAAAGTCATTAACATAAGAATTGGAATGGACCCCCCCCCCCCTCAAAAAAAAAAAAAAAGAAACAACTCAACAACATTTGGAAAGACAGAGGCATACCAAATGGTTGAAAGTTAGATTAAGACTTTTAAAGTGTTTCATCTGGCCATTTATGATTTATGGCTGCGAAGCCTGGACTCCGAGAAAAACAAAACTGATTGCAGAAGAATTGAGGCAGCAGAAATGTGGTTTTATCAGAGACTAATACATGACAAAAGGACAGATAGAAGAATTATGAGTGTCCTGGAAGAACTTGATTCCACCAGAAAACTACTAACAGACAGCAACAAGAGAAGACTAAAACACACTGGCCGTGCGTCACGCAACAAGAACACAGACCTCATCAGTCAAGGAAAAACAGTGGCAAAAAAGGAAGAAAGGCAGACCTCCAATCTCATACATCGAGAACATAACCAGCGTCAGTGGCCTAAATATTCAAGAAATTTCCAGAAAAGTCAAGAGAGAGCGGCCTGGAGGGAGATGGTGGTGTCCAGGTGTGCAGCGGCCAACACCGAACCCGGTGACCCAGACAGGTGAGACAGGTGATGCTCATTTCACAGATATGGCATGCGTGATTTAATCTTTTTAATCTCGTATTACTCTAATAATGTTTCCAACAATTCTATGATGCCACAGTGTAATAAGGATCATTGCACTCAGGGAGGTTACCTTAGTGCTCACTTTTTTTTGTCTCATTTTCTACACCACTTTAATGGCCACAGAAGCTGAAACAGTTTTTATTATGCGATGATGATGATGTCGATGTGGATGATAATCATGATGCTATAGAGTTCCATCTAGGATTGAGACTGCGTGACAGGGTTGTACTCTACGCTTACTATCATAATATATCCTGGCGTCAACCAGGCCCGAGAGATACAGACACCTGTGGTGCTGATCAGAAGATTTGAGTAACACCCTCAATGACGCATCCGCGAAGTGGATGAGACTCGACTGTGTGGTCCCAGTCTTCCCAATGAGCCCATAGCACACCCAATTCTGGGTAGGAGCCGGTTAGAGCCGACAAATCCCACCATGATTTTTGAAGGTACTGATGGGGATTCGAACCCACAACCTTCCAGTCTGTAGTCAGTTGCGTTAACCACTACACCACGGCGACTGGTACAGTATAATAAACTTATCAAAACGCATACCTACCAATGAGAAATGTTTCCGTACACCATAGGCATGTTCCAGTTAAGGTAGTCCATTTTATAGCAATATTCAGTCCAAACGTGTCTCAAGCTATTCAGAACACTCTGTGTGTGTGTGTGTTGTGTGTGTGTGTGTGTGTGTGTGTGTGTGTGTGTGTGTGTGTGTTGTGTGGTGTGTGTGTTTGTGTGTGTGTCTGTGTGTGTGTCTGTGTGTGGTGTTTTCTGTGTATTTGTGTGTGTATGTGCATGCATCTGTGTTTGTGTCCATGTCTGTAAACTTGTGTGCGTGCGCTGTGCGTAAGTATGTTCGTGTTACGCATAAGTGTGTGTTGTCTCTTTCGTCTGTGTGGGGCTAATATAATTGAGCTCTCTCTCTCTCTCTCTCTCTCTCTCTCTCTCTCTCTCTCTCTCTCTCTCTCTGTGGTGAGTGCATGTGTGTCCGTGTGCGTGATGCGATCGTGTGAATGCGTGTATGTGTGTGTTTGCAAATGTGCGTGTGTATATGTGCGTGCACGAACGCGCACGCGTGTGTGTATGTTTTCGCGCACGGTGTGTGTGTGTGTGTGGTGTGTGTGTTGTGTGTTGTGTGTTTGTGTTGTGGGTGTTTGTGTGTATGTGTCTGTGTCTGAGTCTGTGAGCGCACATATGTGTGTGTATGTGTTGTGTTGTGTGTTGTGTGTGTGTGTGTGTGTGTGTGTGTGTGTGTGTGTGTGTGTGTGTGTGTGTGTGTGTGTGTGTGTGTGTGTGTGTGTGTGTGTTGTTTGTTTGTGTTTATGTGCATGCATCTGTGTTTATGTCCGTGTCTGTAAACTTGTGTGCGTGCGTGTGCCTTTGTATTTTCGAGTACGCATATGTGTGCATATGTCTCTCCGTCTGGGTGGTGTGTTAATGCGACTGACTGTTTGTGTATGTGTGTGTTGTGTGTGTGTGGTTGTGTGTGTGTGTGTGTGTGTGTGTGTGTGTGTGTTGTGTGTGTGTTGTGTGTGTGGTTGTTGTGTGTTGTGTGTGTTGTGTGTGTTGTGTGTGTTTGTGTCGTGCGTCATGTGTGCGCGTGTATTTGTGTGTGTTTTGTGCGCGTTATGTGTGAGCGCGTACGCCTATGTGTGTATGTGGGTGACGCGCTGGCGTGTTATCTGTGCGCGCGCACGCGTGTGTTTGTATGTGTGTGTGTGTGTGTGTGCGTGCACACGCGCGTGTGTGTGTACGTGTGTATTTGTGTGTTCGTAATATGCATGGATCAATGTTTTGCTTGCTCGATGTCGACTTCAGCCGCCAATTGCAACTCTTATTCAATAAATTTAGTACGAGCACAGAGAAGAAACTTTTATTGTACAGCAGTGACATCAATGGAGTAGAATCTATTCCATTAAAAACTACACTAAAAACGACGAATCACACAAAGAGAAAGGACAAAACGTTTCATGAAACTTCGTACACACTCTCAAAAGGGAGCAAACTGTTTCAGCAAAGGGGAATTAATCTTTTTTTTAAGACAAAAAACTGATTGTATACATTTTTTGTTGTTGTTGTAAGGAGCCAGAATACTGCACATAAATGTGGATCAGAATGCGTATTTTATATACCAAACAAGACAAGACAAGGCAAGACAACGAGACGAGACGAGACGAGACGAGACGAGACAAACGAGACGAGACGAGAAGACGAGACGAACAGACGAGACGAGACGAGACAAGACAAGACAAGACAAGACGAGACGAGACGAGACGAGACGAGACGAAACAAGACAAGACGAAACAAGACGGAAGACGAGACGAGACGAGACGAGACAAGACAAGACAAGGCACGGCAAGCAAGGCACGGCAAGGCAAGGCACGGCAAGACAAGGCACGGAGGCAAGGCACGGCAAGGCAAGGCAAATCAAGCAAGGTAAACTTAATAATCCTCTGAGAAAGTTAAATAGAAATTATTTTGAATATTGCACTACACTTAACTCGTTTCAGAAGCATTCTGAAATAACTTGGGAACAGTAGAATGTGTAACTCAGTGCTGACTTCTGTGTGTTCTCATGACAGAGAATTCCAACTCAAAAGCAAGTCTGTATCCACTTTCCTCATTTTAGGCCAAATTTTTCGAGGTAACATGTTAAAACATTTATCGAGTTTCTTCCCTTTACCAGTTTTGTGCCCTACATTATTTACTGCATTGTGTTTGGTAGTTTTTCTTTGGGTTTGTTTTGTTGTTGTTTTTGTTTTGTATTTTTGAATTGAAAAAGTGAGAATATCGGTGCTATATTTTGCAGGGAGTATTCAGCCACAAGCAGAAGTGCTGTTAGGACTCAGTCAGCAGACTTCTGAACGCCATAAAAAAACAGGCATAGAACAAAGCTCTCTTTTACTTACTGCATTCAAGCAAAAAGGTATTATCAATGGGTTGATGAAATGGGCATAGCAAAAGGCAGTCTTTTACTGACTGCAGCCAAACAACCCAAAATAGTAAATAAATAAATAAATATATAAAATAATAAATGAATAAATAAATAACAAATAAATAAACGAATAAATAAATAACAAACAAATAAGTAAATAAATAAATAAATATTAACAAACACTGTCTTTGTGACTGTCAAGACACAGTCAATTGGAAATTTTTGTTTTCGTGTAAATTTCACAATTGCAAACTGTCTTACCTCTTGATCGATTACAGTGGCAAATTATTGTGTTTTTTTTCTTTCCCATCAAAAACAGAATCAACAGGAGAGCAAATATATATCCAAGGCAATCTTAGGTACAATAGACATGTTCACACTACTGAGGCAAACCTCAACAAATATCAACGAGCGGAATAGGGACTTACTGATTTTACAAAACTGTTCTATACTGTCAATACGCGATGGAGTTTGGAATACTTATTTTCAGAGTAGGTCGAGCAGCCCCCCCCCCCCCCTTCTTCGGACTCCTTAGAACTACTCTTCAGTTGCGTCACGGCCAGAGGGGGCCAAATTAAGCCCCAAGTCTGTTCATGTCCTGGAAGGCGTAAACAAGGCTTCGTTCTGTTTCCGATCGTCTTTGCGTTTTCCTTAGGGGTTGTGCTCAGAGAAGCCAGGGATGACACCACAGAAGGCACCTATATGTACTTGCACACCAAACTATATTCTAGCCTACATCAAAACCATGGAAGAGCTCATTTTGTAGCTGTTGTGTGCAGACGACTGTTCGCTATTGACTTACACGAAGGAGGCGTTGCAGCCTTAACCCAGCCGTGATCATTGTCTATTGGCAGAACGGTCAACAAAATTCTTTGGTGTAATCTCTTTAGGTATAACGATAGATGAGGACACCGATAACCGCTCACATAAACAAGCAAGCAAGCAAACAAGCAAACAAGCAAGCAAACAAGCAAGCAAGCAACAAACGAACAAACAAACAAACAAGCAAATAAAGAAACGAACAAACAAGCAAACAAACGCACACACAAACATAAACAAACAAACAAACGAACGAACACACACACAAAGAAACAAACGAACCAGCTTATTTGGTTACCTACACATGGAAGTAGATGTGAGTTATAGTGTGTGATGAGTGTGTGGGAGAGGTAACTCACTAGTACTGATAAGGTAAAGTTATTGTGTACTGAACTGTGCAATTGTTCACCTATATGTCTTAGACTTGAATTGTACATAACAAGCAGATGCTGATGCTGAAACGCTATCTGCAATCCACGAAAGGCATGCAGTGACAAAAATGCCAGAAAAATAACAAATTGTTAATAAATCATTTCTGTACAGCGTTTTTCTTTAAACTTATTTGGGCTTACTGCACATTAGACATGTATAGTATACATAGCAAAGAAAATAAACGGGACAGTCTTGATGGAGGCAGACACAAGAAGATCATTCATAAGGAAGATTAGAAAAAGACAGGTAACATCTATGGGCCATTTTATGAGGAAAGGGTAATTGGAGCACCTGGTCACGACAGGAAAGCTGGATGGAAAGTGAGCACCAGGTAGACCCAGGGAGGAGATATTGGACAGACTTGGAGTGTGGCTGAAGGCAAAGAGGGTGGAAGAGGTGCTTGAGGCAACAAGGATAGAACAGATGGAAGCCCATGATCGCCAATGCCATGCGGCAAGACACTTGATGATGATGAGTATACATAGTGTAATACATATATCATTCACATTTCGATCCTGAAAGGGGGAAAAAAACCAGAAAGAAACAACTACACGAGCGATATTAGCCATCTTGATGCAACCCTATCTGCGATGGGCTGTGTATGGTGGTGCCTTTACAGACGGGTTTATGGCACGTAAAATAATTATCACAGATCAATGAAATAATAATGGTCAGAAAAACAATAGCTCATACACTAAACAAGTAAAGATACAAAATAGTGATTAAAGGCCAAGGGAAAAGCGAAAATAGACACGGCAGTATAAGAGATGGAGAAAGAAGAGGACGCCAAAAAAAACCAGAAGGCAAGTAAGCAAGGCCAGCTGGGGCAGTGGCAACGTGAGATAGTACAATCCAAAGACTTCTATGCTGCAGTGATGCATGGCGTACGATCTCTCTTAAGATCAGTTTTTCAGATCCTTATATAACCTCCTGCGCCATGCAAGAGGGCATCCACATGGGATCCGGATGCGACATGGTGCCCTCAGAGCGTGAGGAGTTTCGGGCCAAAAACACTTGCTTGAGGGAAGCCTTCTCCTCTGAGAGCCTTTTGTTGTTCAGTTCTTCCCACAGTTTCTTGCTATTGTTGCTACTGTAGTGAATTCTTCTGTGCAGCAGAAAACGAGACATAAAAGCCCCACCTCCCCCCCACACACACGCATACACTCATTTTAACCCTTTCACTCCCGCACCCTGTCTACCATCATCCTGCATTGTCAACCATGATAGCAAAGCAAAAACCTAACCCACTGACTCTCTCATCCTATCCACCAGCTTCCTGCAGGAAGCTGGTGAATTGGATGAGAGTCAAGAGGTTAAGTTTTTGTAGTTGGCTAATAGGGTGCCACAGTCAAATTGTTAAGTTTTTGCAGTTGGTGAGTAGGGTGCCAGTGTCAAAGGGTTACGTGTTTGCAGTTACTGAGTAGGGTGCCAGTGTCAAAGGTTACGTGTTTGCAGTTGGGAGTAGGGTACCACAGTCAAAGGGTTACGTTTTGCAGTTGGTGAGTAGGGTGCCACAGTGAAAGGGTTAAGATTTTACATTGGCGAGTAGGGTGTCACAGTCAAAGGGTTCAGTTTTTGCAGTTGGCGAGTAGGAGTCACAGACAAAGGGTTAAGTTTTTGCAGTTGGCGAGTGATGTGCCACAGTCAAAGAGTTACATTTTTGCAGTTGGTGAGCAGGGTGCCACAGTGAAAGGGTTCAGTTTTTGCAGTTGGCGAGTAGGGTGCCACAGTCAAAGGGTTAAGGGTCAGTTGAAGCCACAGCTGACACTGGCTGCATAGAAGGAGAGGGATGCAAAGAGCCTCCTTGAAAACACAGAACTGGCGTCGAATTTGAAGAAAACCGTGGCGATTTTTGTCGCTGTCGTTGTTGTTGTTGTTTAATGATGTGTCAAGGAAGAGGCAGTCAATGACAAGCTATTGCAGCGGATGGAGAGAGAAATGGGTACCTCAAGGCCAAGGCAGCAATTCCGCCGACTGCTCTAGAGTATACACCTCAGGATGTGGACTGTACGCTCAGCAGGAAGCACGCACTAGATCCCACTGGAGTGACTGAAGACAAAGAGGGTGGAAGAGATGCCTGAGGCAGCAAGAGATAGAAACAGATGGAAAGCCATGGTCACCAACGCCATGTGGCAAGGCAGCTGATGATGATGATGATGAGATCCCACTGTCATTTCCACTGATCTGTGGATACAAAGAAGCATTAATTTTATCTTTCACACACACACAAACAGGCCAGCTAGGTAACCTCCCAAGCACATAAAATTTAAAACCAAACCAACCAACCAACCAACCGACCGACCGACCGACCAAAGGAAGGAGAAGGAAGGAAGGAAGGAAGGAAGGAAGGAAGGAAGGAAGGTACATACATGCATACATAA
>JAPXFY010000024.1:12899067-12919067 GCA_030674185.1 Monoplex corrugatus
TAATCTTGGTTACATATAAAAGACATGTGTATGTGTGTATTTTTCCTTCTAAAAAGGAACATACATATAGAGTAAACAAAGATCTGAATCACAACCCAACTAGCTATTCTGTATAAACTAGTCTCACATGACTGAACCCTCCACCAGTCAATGCCCAAATGCTCAGCCATCTATCAACTAGATGAAGACATTTTCTTAGTCATAGATAAGTAGGAAAGCAAGCAAGCAAGCAAGCAAGCAAGCAAGCGAGTAAGTGAATAAGTAGGTGAATAAATAACTACAAAATAAAGGAGTATGTAGATGAATAAACAGGTAAGAGATGAAAATAACAAATAACAGTAAATACATGCATATATCCACATGCCAGCACACAGAACATATACACATACATTCATACATACACACCCAAACACACACACAGACAGTTTGGCAGATTTGCTTGTTCTTCAGTTGTCTGTTTCTTTTCTCACTTTTCCTTTATCTCTGTTCCAGGAAAAGCCCAAACACTTTCCATTCCACGCTGTAAGAGGAATGTATGTATGTGTTCGATAAAGTCTTACGTACTTTTTCTTAGGACTGATAATTGGGTACATGTATTAACTGCATTTTTAGCTCTAGGGAGGTGAGATATGCAGAAGCAATTTTTGGTAATTTGACTGTTTATCGATGTGTTTTTGTGTCCTTAGATATGCTTATATTTGTATTCACATGTTTTTTAAATCCCTGTGCGATAAATTGGACGGAACGGTCAACGCCAGGGGCATGTCTTTAGATTATGTGCGCGAATGCATTAGTATGTGTACTTAATTTTTTTTCCTTTTTTTTTTCCTGTTGAAGTTTTGTGTTTTGAAGCAGTTATAGCCCTGATATGGCTCTCCGAAGTCGGCTGGGCTTAACAACAATAACATTAACAATAACCTCCCTCCTCCCCGTTTAAAGAACTAACCGTCACATAGGGCGTTTGTGCAGGTTCAAGATAGGATCAGTAATGCTGCCTATTCTGTGAGCGTATATGAATTGTCTGAGTGCAATGAATTCATTTTGAAACTCCAACTTTATAACGCTGACACCCTCTCTCTCTCTCTCTCTCTCTCTCTCTCGTACTCTCCTCTCTCTCTCTCTCTCTCTCCTCTCCTCTCTCTCTCTCGTGGGATGCCGGAGATTCTTTCAGTGTAAATAGTATCCCCACCTTCTGGAAATTCTGTGCTAGAAATGTCCTCTTTTCTGTCAGTGTGTTTCTGCCTTGTTCCTTTGCTTTCTGTCATTTCTTCCTATCGTTTCCTGCCTTGCTGGTCCATTCACCTGTATGAGTTCGATACAGTCTTATGTACTCTCTCTTAGGATTGATAATTGGGTGCATGCATTGTGTATTTTTGGCCCTAGGGAAATGACATATGCAGAGCAATTTAAGTTAATTTAAGCCCGTTTTTATATGTTTTGGTGTCCTCAGTTATGTGTAAAGTTGTATTCATGTATGGGTTTTTAAACCATTGTGCGATAAATTGGACGGAGTGGTCAATACCAGGGGCATCTTCTTAGATTATGTGCACGAATGCGTTGATATGTGTACTTATTTTTTGTGTGCTCTTGTTGAAGTATTGTATAATGTTTTGAAACGGTTGTAGCCCTGATATGGCTGTACGCAGCCGGCTGGGCTTTAAACTAAATAAAACAACAATAACGATAAATCTGATCAACCTAGGATATAAGAAACCTATATTCCATTACTGGTCGTATGTGTCTACCCTCCCCTTTCCATTAGATCTTGAGTGGTGGTCTGATTGCTAGTCTTTAGATGAGATAATAGACTTAAGTGCCGTACACAGTATACATCTAGCGCACGTTGAAGATCATACGGTAATACAAGAATTGCATCTGTAAAAATTTCTGTAGAAAAACATGGTTAATGAATAAACAAAAAATACACTATAAAAACATGACAACGCACTTCGGCGATTTCATTTCCCCGGAAGGAGCGGCCCGTTTGTCACACGGGAAACCTTAAAATTCGATGCGAACAATAAAACACAATAATCCAACCCAGGTAGGAGTTTATCCATCAGGTATATCAGTATCTGAAACAGTGCGCCTTTCTAATCCTAAGCACAACGAACACATGATCAGAATATTGTGAACCATGATTACTACCGTTTTTAAGCAGAACGATGCGCCTTTTCAATTCCAGGCACAACAAGCACAAGACAAATATTGTGAACCATGCTTGATTGTTACCGTTTTCATCCAGAACGGTGCCCCTTTCAATTCCAGGCACTACTAGCACAAGACCAATATGTCGTGAACCATGATTATTACCGTTTTTATCCAGAACAGTGCCCCTTCTTAATTCCAGGCACAACAAGCACAAGACCAAAATATTGTGAACCATATTTTTTGTATTTTTATCCAGAACAATGCGCCTTTTTAATCCCAGGCACAAATATGTGATCAGAATATTGTGAATCATAATTATTGTTACACATTCTAATAAAAGTTCCTATGTCCACAGAAAGGTGACAGACTGTGATCCTCCTTCAATGTGCCTTCAGTGGACAAAAAGCCCCGCACATCCAGGACCCGTGTCAGCACCCTAAGACACCACAAAGCGTCATTTACACCTTTCCCCGTTGTCTGGTCCATCTCGTCCGATCTTCATGAACACCCGGTAAGTAACTAGACCAAAACTGAAAAATGGGGGTGGGTGGGATGGGATGGATAGAGGAAGGGGGAGGGGTTGCGAGAGGGTTAGTGAGGATTTCAACTTTTCTAGGAACCAGCATTGTGATGCGGTAACTGAGCACCTCATGGACTCAGGCTAAATCTCGAGGGACTTGGAAGAGGTCTGGCACCCAGACGTGCGGCACGCAGGCCCACCGGCGTGTGGATATGCCCTGGTGCCCACGAACCAGACCCCCAGCTATGGGTAAATAGCTCCACTGCCTTGTGGACATCTCGGGAGATACTAAGGCTAGCTAGCGGAGAAGACCGCAAAAAAAAAAAAAAAAAAAAAAAAAAAAGAAATCCGATGGAAGGCAACGGGAAACCACCATAGTAGTCTCCCAAGAACATTATGTGCTCCAGAAACAACTCGGGTTGAGGGAAAAGAAGATACAGACCTTAGCTGGGGTGAGAGCCAGGTGGAAAGCAAGCTCCTGTGAAGGCAATCCCATGTCAGCATCCATATATGCATCCAATGTCGCAGAGACTGCCTTTCCCGCATCGGCCTTACCAGCCACAGCGGACGCTGCTCCAGAGGCGTTAACTCGAATCGACACGACACGAGGGCGCATCATCCATAGTCGACGTCGACTGACGGAGGCCTACCACTACTAAACCCTTCTCATAGGCGAAATCTTGAGGTTTCTACCTAACTTAAGAAAACAATCTCTGGCGGAGATTTGAACCCCTGTCCTCTTGCCTAACAGGCGGTGATATTGACAGATAAACTACCGAGGATCACAGAGATGGTCATCTGTTGTGAACTTGACCACACAGTTTCAAACGCTGTGTTGATTCTTCTGGTTTCATGTGACAAACGATACAAAAGCCACAATCCAAAAATATGTATTTAAAACAGTGTTGCCTAGTGGAAAGAGTACGCGCCTGGAAATCCTAGTTACATTCCCATCGGACGGTGATTTTTCTCCTCCCTCCACTACACCTTGAGCGGTGGTCTGAGTGCTAGTCTTTCAGATGACATACTAAACCAAAATGCTGTACCCGAAAAGGGGGGTGAGGTGGATGCCGGAGGATCTTTAGTACAGATGGCATCCCCACCTTCGGAAAATTCAGTGCTAGAAATTTCCTCCTTTCTCTCATCCTCTGTTTCTTCCTTGTTCCTTTTGTTTCTATCATTTCTTCCTATCATAATCCGCTATGCTGGTCTATTGATCTGTTTGTGTTCTGTGCAGTCTTTCATGCTTTCTGTTGATATTGGTTGTTGGTACAGGTATTAACTATATTTTTGGCTATAAGGAAGCACGATAGGCAGAAGCAATTTTTGGTAATTTAGGCCATGTTTTTATGTTTTAGTGTCGTTAGTGATCTTTGTCTGTTTTAAGGTTTTCTTTTTAAAACCTCATGGAGATAAATTTAAGGGAATGAACAATGCCGGAAGCATATGTTTAGATTAGTATGTGAATGCATTATCTGTACTTAATTTCCTTTGCATTTTTTGTCAGGGTCATCGAGATGTGTACATTTTGCTATGGTTGTAGCACTGATATAGCTCTGCGCAGGCAGCTGTTCTTTAAGTAGTAGTAATGATTGTAATAAACGGAAATGCTGTAAGCAGCAATTATTTTGGGCATGTTGAACATCTGCAGCAGCAAAGTTTTCCTTGGCAAAAGAAAACACCCTTAGGTAAACAAAAATGCATGCATAAAGATATAACAAACGGAGGTGGCGCCGTGCAATGGCGATGTGCTTTCTCCATGGTCAACCACCATTTCATGTGGTAAAACTGTTACGTCCAAAAACAATGAACCCAATGCCATCCAATCCAATCCAGTCTAGTTTGTTCGATCACAGCGACGAGAAAATTGTCCGACTGAGATTTTCTTTCTTGTTGTGAAATGTTTGTTATACAGCGCAAAATGGTACATCCTTCAAACCAAGAGGAGTTCATTTTTAAACATAAACGGAAATAGTCCCTAATTTGAGTGCAGTGACCTGAAATGCTGCTTAAGTTTCCAGAACACTGTATCTATTTCCTTTTGAATCTGTTCCAGATTCGTGCGACTGTGCAACCGTTCAGAGACTAATAGGCTTGTTTGTATGTTAAGTGCATATGACTAATTGATTGTCTGTTTTGATTGTTTGTTTTTCTGGTGTGTGCGTGTGTTTTTGTTTTCCTATAAAAGCGAGTTTTGTACACGATTTTTCCAGAGGCAGTTCTTTTGTCGTGGAATCTTGCACTTCCATCTATCTGTCCGCCCCTGTCTATCGACATGTCTAAGCATGCATCCACTGTCTGCCTTATATGTCTGTATCCATTTACGTTAATTAAATCATTTGGACTTTTTAATTTTTCTATTTGTTACTTACGTATTTTGTGTAATTCTTCGCACATACAATTTGTTTTCTCACATTGTTGCAGTTTGCCCGTAATGACCTCACACCACGCCTGGATAGTAGCGTACGCTCTGCATCGTAAGACGCAGCAGCAGCAGCAGCAGGGAGATCAAGACCAAGTAAGTCTTCCATTATACATGTTATAGAAACCAGAAAAAAAAACAAAGGAGAAACTAAACAAGAAAACAAGAAAAACAAACAAAATAAAACACATGAAAAATATGTAAAATAAAAAGAAGGAACAAAAAGATGAAGAAGAAGAAATGAAAAAGACACAAGGGAACACGAACAAGAAAGGCAAGAACAAGGACAACAAGAAAAATAGAAGAAGAAGAAGAAGGGAAAAATACAACAAAAACACAACAAGAATAACAACAACAGATACAGCATAAAACTAAGCAAGAAGATAAGGAACAATCACAAAGCGTGTACTAGAAAACAACACAACACAAAACCAAAATTAAAACAAAAACACGCAAACAAGTAGAGAAACGCACAAAACAAGACGAAAAGCCGACCAATACGCAACATAAAGAAAAGTCCCTGATTGTTATCATTGCGCTGTTGAAAACCAGCCAGAACAGGAATAACATGGAGAAGCAGAAATGGAAACAAAAACAGTGGCAACAAGCAAACAGAGAGAACAACAAGAGCAGAAACGATGAGAAGCAGAACGACAACAAACAGAAAAAGAACATCAATGTTAATAACAGTGACAAAAACATCACCAGCAAAACGCCAAGAACAGCAAGAAGAAGAAGAGTAAAAGTGAAAGAATCGAGAATAAGATACATCATCAAGAACAATTATACCAGTAAAAGGAGGATCAAAGAAGCTAGAAAAGGAAAACAAAACCAAAACAAATAAAACATTGAGGCCAAAGGCAGAACGAGCATAAACAAGGCGACAAAATTAAACACGAAAAAACAGAAAGACAAGTAGACCATGATTAATAAAACCACCAACAAAATAGAATAAGAATAATAAAGAAAGAGGAATGCATGATCAAGAAAACAAGGATTAAACAAAAAACAAAACAAGAGAACTAATTAGCTAAGACATGGCGACAACAAAAACAAGAACTGAGAACAGATAAACAAAATCACGAAACAAAAAGAAGGGAAACAAAGAAACAAAAAGAACAGGAGAAGAAACATTTGGCAGAAATGCAAAAGAAAGCCAAGAACAGAAAAAAACAAAAAAGAAATAAATAAATGGAACAAGAAGACAGGGAGAAAACGACATTGGACATGACATGCGAAAGAACTGGAATACAGATGAAGACAAAAGGCAAGAAGGGCATGTGAAATAAACTTGATCCCACAATCGAAAATAACCGAAACATACACGTAAACACAGAGCAAACCAAAGTACACAAAAAGCAAGCCTCCTTCCACCCCCAAAACATAAATGTCAGAAAAAGAGGATAAAAACAAAGATCAAGAAAAAACAACAAGGGTAGAAGAGCAAAACCTGACATAATGGAGTATATTATCAATGTAATATTATCAACAATGCCAGTGTCGCAACACAACACCAACAGGAACAGGAAGAAGAAAATACAAAGCAGAACTAATACAAAAGACAAACGAAAACAGGAAAACAACAAGAGCAACAAGAACAAAACGAAACCTTGCAGCACCAAGACCGCCAACGTGAACAAGAAAAGAATTTAAAAAGTTGAACAAAAACAAGACAACGACGAGAACGAGAACAACACCAACAAGAACAACAACGACTAGAAAACAACAGCAACAACGAAAACAACAACGAAGAGAACAACAACGACGACGAGAGAAAAACAATAAAAACAAGAACAACAATTACGAGAATAACGAGAACAACAAGAAGAACAACGAGAACAACAGCAACAACGACTACAACGAGAAGAACAACAATGACGACAACGAGAAGAACAACGACGACAACGAGAAGAACAGCAACGAATACAACGAGAAGAAAAACGAGAAGAACAATAACAATGAGAACAACAAGGACGACTACGAGAAGAACAAAGAGAACAACAAGATTAATAACAACGAGAATAACAACAACGAGAACAACAACAGCAACGAGAACAACAACAAGAAAAACAACTAAAACATCAAAAACGAGAAAAACAAAAACGAGAAAAACAAAAACAACGAGAAAAAACGAGGACACCAACAACGAGAACACCTATAACGAGAACAACAACAACCAAAACAACAATAACACCAACAACGAGAACAACAATAACCAGAACATCAACGAGAACACCAACAATCACAACAACGAGAGCAACAACAACAACAACAACAACGAGAACAACAGCGACGAGAAACGAGTACAACAACGAGAAAAAGCAACGAGAACGACAACGAGAACAACAAGAATGAGAACAACGACGACAATGAGAAAAACGACAACGAGAAGAACAACGACCACAACGAGAACAACGACGACAATGAGAACAACGACAACAATGAGAAGAACAACGACGACAATGAGAACAACGACGACAGTGAGAACAACAAACAACAGCGAGAAGAACTACGACGACAATGAGAACAACAACGACGATAATGAGAAGAACGACGACGACAATGAGAAGAACAACGACAATGAGAACAACGAGAAGAACAAACGACGACATGAGAGAGAACCACGAGCAACGAGAAGAACAACGACGACGACAATGAGAAGAAGAACAACGACGACAACGAGAAGAAGAACGAGAACAACACAACGAAAAGAACAACAATGACTGACAGCGAGAAGAACGACAATGAGAAGAACGACGACGACAACAAGAAAAAGAACGACGACAACGAGAACAACAACAACTAGAACAACAACGACGACAACGAGAAGAACGACGACAACGACAAGAACAATAACGACGACAACGAGAACAATAAAGACGAGAAGAACAATGACAACGAGAAGAGCAATAACGACAACGAGAAGAACGACGACAACGAGAACAATGACGACCTCAACGAGAAGAACAACGACGAGAAGAACGAGAACAACAACAACGAGAACAACAACAACGAGAACGAGATCAACGAGAACACCAACAACGAGAACACTAACAACGAGAACAAGAACAATAACGACAAGAACAATAACAGTGAGAACAATAACAGTGAGAACAACAACAAAGAGAACAATAACGAGAACAATAACAATGAGAACAACCAGAACAACAACAACGAGAACAACAACAGTGGGAACAGCAACAACCACGAAAACACCAACAACGAGTACAACAACAAGAACAATAACAACAAGAACAATAACAGTGAGAACAACAACAAAGAGAACAATAACGAGAACAATAACAATGCGAACAACGAGAACAACTGCAACAAGAACAACAACAACAACAACAGCGGGAACAACAACGAGAACAACAACAACGAGAACAACAACGAGAACAATGGCGACGAGAACAACAACGAGAACACCGAGAACGACAGCGAGAACAACAGGAACAAGAACGAGAACGACAACAACGAGAACAACAACGAGAACAAGAATGAGAACGACGACAACGAGAACAACGACAACGAGAACAACAATAACGACAATGAGAAGAACAACAATGACGACAATGAGAACAATAACGACAACAACGAGAAGAACAACAACGACGACAATGAGCAGAACAACGACGACAATGAGAAGAACAACAAGAAGAACAACAACAACAACGAGAACAACGACAACGAGAACAACGACGAGAACAACAACGAAAATAACAACGACGACATCGAGAAAACCAACGACGACAATGAGAAGAACAACAAGAAGAAGAAGAACAACGACGACAACGAGAACAACAGCGATCACAACGAGAACAACACGGACGACAACGAGAAGAACAACAATGACGACAACGAGAAGACCAATGACAACAACGAGAACAATAGCAACAACGAGAAGAATAACGACAACGAGAAGAATAACGACGACAATGAAAAGAACAACGACGACCTCAACGAGAAAAACGACTAGAACAACGAAAACAACAACAACGAGAACACTAACGACGAGAACACCAACAAACAGAACACCAGCAACGAGAACAACAACGAGAACAAGAACAATACAAGAACAATAACAACGAGAACGATGACAACGAGAACGATAACAATGAGAACGATAACGAGAACAACAACGAGAACAACAACAACGAGAACAATAAAAACGAGAACAAAAAGATAACGAGAACAACAACGATAACAACAGCGAGAACAACAGCAACGAGAACAACAACCGCGAGAACACCAACAATGAGAACAACAACGACAACAATAACAATGAGAACAATAACAATGAGAGCAACAACGAGAACACCGAGAACAACAGCAACGAGAACAACAGCAACGAGAACAACTACAAGAAGAACAACAACGAGAACAACAACGAAAACAATGACGAAAACAACAACGAGAACAACAACGAGAACAACGAAAACAACGAGAACAACGACGACGAGAACGACAACGAGAACAACGAGAACGAGAACAACGATGACAACGAGAACAACAACAACGAGAAGAACAACGAGAACGACAACGAGAAGAACAACAACTACGACAACGAGAAGAACACCACTTCGAGAAGAACAATGACAACGAAAAGAACAACAACGAAAAGAAGAACAACAAGAACAACGAGAACACTAAGAATAACAACGAGGACAACAGCGAGCACAACAGCAACGAGAACAACAATGAGGAAAACGACAACAACGAAAACAACTACAACGAGAACAACAACGACGACGAGAACAACAACGACAACAACGAGAACAACGAAAAGAACAGCGACGAGAACGAGAGCAAGAACAAGAGCAAGAACGACGAGAACTACAACAACGAGCACAACAACAAGGACGACAACGAAAACAACAAGGACGACAATGAGAACAACAAGGACGACAACGAGAACAAGGACGACTACGAGAAGAACAACAAAGACGACAGTGAGAACAACGACAACGAGAAGAACAACAACGATGACTACTATAACAACGAGAAGAACAACGATGACAACGCGAAGAACGACGACAACGCGAAGAACGACGACAAGAAGAAGAACAACAACAACGAGAAGAACAACGACGACTACGATAACGAGAACAACAACGACAACTACGACAACGAGAACAACAACGACGACAACTACGACAACGAGAAGAATAACAACTACGACAACGAGAAGAACAACGACGACAACGAGAAGAACAACAACGAAAGCGAGAAGAACGACACCGAGAAGAACAACGACGACAATGAGAAGAACAACGACAACGACAAGAACAACAACAAGAGCGAAAACGACGACAACGAGAACAACGACGACGACAACGAGAACAAGGACGGTAACGAGAAGAACAACGACGACAACGAGAAGAACAACAACGACAATGAGAAGAACAACAACTATGACAACGAGAAGAACAACGACGACAACAAGAAGAACGACGACAACAAGAAGAATAACAACGACGACAACTACGACAACGAGGAGAATAACAACTACGACAAAGAGAAGGACAACGACGACTACGACAACGAGAAGAATAACAGCTACGACAACGAGAAGAATAACGACGAAAACGAGAACAACGACGATAACGAGAAGAACAACGACGACAACAAGAACAACGAGGACAAAAACAACAACGACGACGACAATGAGAACAATAACAACGACGACAACAAGAAAACGACGACAATAACAACAACAACGACGACAATGAGAACAACAACAACGACGACAACGAGAACAACGACGACAATGAGAACAACAACGGCAACGAGAACTACGACAACGAGAACAACGACGACAACAAGAAAAACAAGAACAACGAGGAGAACAATAACGATGACAACGAGAACAACGCGAACGACAACGAGAACAACTAGAACAACAACAACGACAAGAACAACAACGGGAAGAACAACGAGAACAATAACAACGAGAACAACAAGGACGATAACGAGAAGAACAACGACGACAACGAGAACAACGACGACAACGAGAACAACAGTGACGACAAAGTGAACAACAACGATGACAACGAGAACAACAACGATGACAACGAGAAGAACGACAACTACAACGAGAAGAACAACGACGACAACGAGAAGAACGACGACAACTACAACGAGAAGAACGACGACAACTACAACGAAAAGAACATCAAGGATGACGACAACAACAAGAACGACAACAACGTGAAAAACGACAACGAGAAGAACGACGAGGAGAAGAACAACAACGACAACGAGAACAACATCGACGTCAACTACGACCAGAATAACAATAACGAGAAGAACAAAGACGACGAAAAGCAACAACAACGAAAAAGAACGACGACAACAACGACAACGAGAAGAACAACAACGACGACAAAGAGAAGAACGACGACAAAGAGAACAGCGACGACAACGAGTATAGGGACAATAACTACAATGAGAACAACAGCAACGACAACGAGAAGAATAACAACTACGACAAAAAGGACAACGACTACGACAACGAGAAGAATAACAACTACGACAACGAGAAGAACAACGACGAAAACGAGAACAACGACGATAACGAGAAGAACAACAACGAGAACAACGACAACAAGAAAAACAAGAACAACAACGAGGAGAACAATAACGATGACAACGAGATCAACAACGCGAACAACTAGAACAACAACGACGACAAGAACAACAACGACGAGAACAACGGGAAGAACAACGACGACAACGAGAACAACGAGAACAACAGTGACGACAACGTGAACAACGATGACAACGAGAACAACGATGACAACGAGAGAAAACGACAACTACAACTAGAAGAACAACGACGACAACGAGAAGAACAACGACGACAACGACGAGAAGAACAACGACGACAACGAGAAGAACAACGACGACAACTACAACGAGAAGAACAACAACGACAACGAGAACAACGACAACTACAACGAGAAGAAGAAAGACAACGACAACTACAACGAAAAGAACACCAAGGATGACGACAACAAGAACAACGACAACAACGTGAAAAACGACAACGAGAACGACGAGGAGAAAACAACAACGACAACGAGAAGAACATCGACGTCAACTACGACCAGAATAACAATAACAAGAAGAACAACGACGACGACAACAACAACGAGAAGAACAACGACGACAACAACGACAACGAGAAGAACAACAACGACGACAAAAGAGAAGAACACGACAAAAAGAACAACGAGTACAACGACAACTACAATGAGAACAACAGCAACGACGACAAACGACAATGAGAAGAACAACAACGACGACAACGAAGAACAACGACACAACTACGACAACGAGAACAACAACAACAACTACGACAACGAGAAGAATAACAAGGACGACAACGAGAAGAACAACGACGACGACAACGAGAAGAACAACGACGACGACAACGAGAATAACGATGACAACGAGAAGATCGACAACAACTACAAGGAAAAGAACGAGAACGACAACAACGACGACAACGAGAACAACAACAACACCGACGACGACAACGACAACGAGAACAACTAGGACAACGAGAACTACCACGAGAACAACAATGACAACGAGAACGACGACAACGAGAACAACAACGATGACAACGAGAACAACAACGATGACAACGAAAAGAACAACGACAACACGAAGAACAACAACGACGACAACAAGAACAACGACGACAACAAGAACAACGATGACAACGAGAAGAACAACGACGACAACGAGAACAACAATGATAACTAGAAGAACAACAACTAGGACAACGAGAAGAACAACAGCAACGAGAACAACGACGACAACGATAACATCAACGATGATAACGAGAAGAACAACGACGACAACTAGGACAACGAGAACAACGACGACAACAAGAACAACGACGACGACAACAAGAACAACGACGATGATAGCGAGAAGAGCAACAACGACGATAACGAGAAGAACAACGATGACAACGCGAAGAACAACGACAACTACAACGAAAAGAACAACGACGACGACAACGAGAAGAACAAAGACGACGACAATAATGACAACGAGAAGAACGATAAATGCAACGAAAAGAACAACCACGAGAACAAGAAGAAGAACAACTACGACAACGATAAAAACAAGGACGACAAGAAGAAAAACGACAACGAAAACGACGACGACGAAAAGAACAGCAACGACGACGAGAACGAGAAGAAAAACGACGACGAGAACGAGAAGAACAACAACGACGACAAGGAGGAAAACAACAACAACGACAATGAGAACAACGAGAACAACGACGACGACAACGAGAAGAGCAACGACGACACCGAGAACAACGACGACAACGAGAACAACAACGATGACAACGAGAACAACGACGACAACGAGGAGAACAACGACGACAACGAGGAGAACAACAACGCCGACAACGAGAACAACAACGACGACAACGAGAAGAACAACAACGACAAGGAGAGAACAACAACGAGACAATAAGAGAACAGCAATGACAACGAGAACAACGACGAGAACGAGAAGAAAAACGACGAGGATAACGGGAAGAACACAACGAACGAGAACAACGAGAAAATACAACGAGAAAAATGACCAGAACGAGAACAACAAACGACAACGAGAAAACAACGGACGACAACGAGAAGAACGATAAACGAGGAACAACGACAACGAGAAGAAAAACGACGACAAACGAGAAGAACAACAATGACGACAACGACAAGAACGATGACGACAACGAGAAAGAGCAGACAACGACAACGTAAACGAAGAACAACGAGAGAACAACACACAACGAGAACAAAACGAGAACGAGTAAACAACGAGAAGAACAAGAGAACAACGAGAAGAACGACGACACGAGAACAACAACGACGACAACGAGAAAAACAACGACGCGAACAACAACGACGGAACGACGAGAAAAGAAAAACGACGCGAGCAACAACGACATCGAGAACAACAACGGCGACAACGAGAGAACAACAACTGACGACGACAAGAAGAACAACAACGATAACGACGACGAGAAAACAACAACGATGACGAGAAGACAACAACGACGTCGACGAAAAGAACAACGACGACGACGACAAGAAAAACGACGTGAACAACATCGAGAACAACAACATGAGAACAACGAGAAAAAACAACGGCGACAACGAGAAGATAAACGACAAGGCAAAGAACAAACAACGATGACGACGAGGAGAAGAACGATCGACGACGAGAAGAACAACGACGACGACGACGAGAAGAACAACAACGACGATAAGAAACAACAACAACGACGAGAAGAACAACAACAAGAAACAGAGAACAACAAGAACGAGAACGATACGAGCGAGAACAAAACAAGAACGAGAACAAGAACAACGAGAACAACAACGAGAAGAACGACGACAACGAGAACACGACAACGAGAAAACGACAACGATAACAACGAGAACAACGACTACAGCGAGAAGAATAACGACAACGACGAGAGAACGAGAACACAACGACGAACGACAACAACGAGACAACAAAACAACAACAATGACGAGATAATGACGAACACAGGAGAATACGATAACGAGATGAACGAGAACGAGAAAACAACGAGAAGAACATCGACAACGAGAGAACATCGACAACGAGAAAACGACAACGAGAAGAACAACGGAACAATGAGAAGAACACGACAAAGAGAAGAACGAGAACGAAGAACACGATGACATGAGAAGAACGACGAAAAAACAGACGAGCAAAACGACAACGAGAAACGATAAGGAGAACAACGACAATGAGGACAAAAAGAACGACGACAACGAGAGAACAACACGACAACTGGATAACGAGAAAAAAACAAAGACGACAACGGAGAACAACGACGACAACGAGGCGAACAACGACAACGAGAAGAACAACGACGACACAACGAGAACAACAACGACGACAACGAGAAGAACAAAGACGAAACGAGAAGAACAAAGACGACAACGAGTAAAACAACTACGACAACGAGACGACAACGAGAAGACAACAAGACGACAGCTACGACAACGAGAAGAACAACAACAACTACGGCAACGAGAAGTCAACAAACGAGCAACGAGAAGAACACAACAACTACGACAACGAGAAGAACAACAACAACTACGACAACGAGAAGAACAACAACAACTGACGGAAACGAGAAGAACACAACAACAACTACGGCAACGAGAAGAACAACAACAACACGGCAACGAGAAGAACAAGAACTACGAGAACGAGAAGAACAACAACAACGACACAACGAGAAGAACAACAACGACAAACGAGAAAAACAACGACGAACAACGAGAAGAACAACGACGACTACAACGAGAACAACAACGACGACAACGAGAAGAACAAAGACGACAACGAGACGAATAAAGACGACAACTACGACAACGAGTAAAACAACTACGACAACGAGAACAACTACGACAACGAGAAGAACATTAACGACGACAACGAAAAGCACAGCAACGACAACGAGAAGAATAACGACGACAACGAGAAGAACAACGACGACAACGAGAAGAACAACGACGGCGAGAACGAGAACGACGATGAGAAAGAGGAGAACAACGACGATGAAAACGAGAACAATGACGACGACAATGACGACGACAAGACGACGACAACGAGAGCAACCTGACGACGACAACGAGAAGAACAACAAGGATGGCAATGAGAAGAACAACGACGACGAGAACGAGAACAACGACGACGAGAACGAGAAGTACGACGACGACAACGAGAAGAACAACGACGACGACAAGAAACGACAACGAGAGAAACAAAAAAGGAGAACAATGAGAGGAGAACAACAACAACGAGAAGAACAAGGATGACAACTAGAAGAACAACGACGACGACAATGAGAAGAACGACAACGAGTAGAATCAACGACGACAACGAGAGACAACAACGATGACAACGAGAAGAACACGACGACAACAGAAGAACAACGACAATGAGAAGAACAACAATGAGAGCAACGAGAAGAACAACGGCGACAACGAGAAGAAAAACAATGACGACGACAAGAAGAACAACAACGATGACGACAGAAGAACAACGACGACGAGAAGAACAACAACAACGACGAGAAGAACGAGAACGACAAGAACGAGAACAACAAGAACGAGAACGATAAGAGCGAGAACAAAAAGAATGAGAACAAAAAGAACAACGAGAACAACAACGAGAACAACGACGACAACGAGAAGAACAACGACGACAACGAAAGAACAACGACGACACGAGACACGACACGAGAAGAACGACAACAACGAGAAGAACGACTACAACGAGAAGAATAACAACGACAATGTCCAGAGGAACGAGAACAACAAGAACGACAACAACAACGAGAACAACACAACAAGAACAACGACAACAAGATGAACGACAACGACGACAACGAGAAAAATCACGACAACCAGAAGAACGACAACGAGAAGAACATCGACAACGAGAACAACGACGACAACGAGAACAACGACGACAACGAGAACAACGACGACGACAATGAGAAGAACGACAACGAGAACAACGACGACGACAATGAGAAGAACGACAACGAGAAGAACGAGAACGACAACGAGGACATTGAGAAGAACGACGAAGACATCGAGCACAACGACAACGAGAACGACAACGACAAACAACGACAGCGAGGACAACAAGAACGATGACAACGAGAAGAACAACGATGACAACTAGGACAACGAGAAGAAAACAACGTCGAGAAAAACAACAACGGAACGACAACGATAAGAACGACGATTACAACGACGACAAACGAGAAGACACAAACGACGACAACTACGACAACGAGAAGAAACAACAAGACGACAATGAGAAGGACAACAACGACAACAGAACGACAACGACGAGAAGAACAACAAGAGACTACGAGACAAAACGACGAAGAAAACAACGACGACAACGAGAAAAACAGAGCAGACGAACACGACGACAGAACAACGACGACGAACAACGAAGAACAACGACGACACGAGACAACGAGAAAACGGAAGAACAACAACGAACGGAAGAACAAACGACGAGACAGAAACTAACGACGCGAAACAACGAGGAGAACAACAGACGACGGACAACGAGAACAACAACGACGACGAGAACACGAGAAGAACAACGACGACAACAACGAGAAGAACAACAAGACGACAATGAGAAAACAACGAGAACAACAAACAATGATGACAACGAGAAGAACAACGACTACGGCAACGAGAAGAACAACAGACACGACAAACGAGAAGAACAAGACGACACGAGAAGAACAACAAGGAGACAACGAGAGAGAACGACGAACAACGAGAACAACAACGAGACAACGAGAACAATGACGACGCCAACGAGAAACAACAACGACGACAGAGGAGAACAACAACGAGACAACGAGAACAACAACGACGACAACGAGAAGGACAACGACGACACAAGAGAAAACAAGATGACAACGACGACAAAAGAAGACAACGAGACACAGAACAACAACGATGACACGGAAACAAAGCACGAGAGAACACAAAAACAACAAGAACGACAACAGAGAACGACGAACGAGAACAATGACAACGAGATGAGCAGCAACGACGAAACGGAACAACAACGAGAAGAAGAACAACGAGAACAACAACAACGAGAACAACGATAAAACAACAACGAGAAGAACAACGAGAAGAACAACAACGACGACATCGAGAAGAACAAAACGACGAGAAAATCAACAATGACACCCACGAGAAGAACATCAAAAACGACGACGACAAGAACAACGACGACGTAAGAGCAACAACGACGAGAAGAACAACGACATCGAGAACAACAACAACACGACAACGGAACAACAACAATGAGAATAACGAGAAGAACAACAATGACGACAACGAGAAGAACAACGACGACGGCGAGAAGAACGTCGACGACGAGAAGAACGACAACGACGAGATCAACAACAACGACGAGAAGAACAACAACGACAACGACGAGAAGAACAACAACGACGAGAAGAACAAAAGGACAACGACGAGAAGAACGAGACAAAGAAAACGAGAACAACAACAACGAGAAACGAGAAGAACAAAGACGATGGCAATGAGAAGAAGAACAACGACGACGACAACGAGAAGAACAACAACGACGAGAACGAGAAGAACATAGACGATGGCAACGAGAGAACACCGACGACGACAACGAGAAGAACAACAACGACAACAACGAGAACGCACGAGAAGAATCGAGACAACGAGCAGAACGACAACGAGGACAAAGAGACGACAATGAGGACGAGAAGCAACGAGACGAGAACCAACGAGACGAAAAACAAGAATCCAACGAGACGAAAAACCACAAGATAACAGTGAAAACTAGATCGACCAGTAAGCCCTTTCCTTCCCAAATAATGAATTTGAATATAGTACAGTAAAGCGGAGAACTAGAAGACAGATCAATATATTAACTACAAAACAAAACAAACAAAAACAATGAAATGATAACGAACTACACCAGCAAGGTCATCGAACACAGAAAGTGCATTGTTGTGGTCTCAGGTTTTGTTGATGCTATTTTGTTTTGTTTTTCGCTCCCGTATCGTGTGACACACATGACAGCAAGAGTGCTCCGACGGGTTTGGTCGATAGAGAATCCCAGGTCATCATCCAGCGTCTATCCACCAGTTGCAGGTCTTTGTCGACCGTCTGCGCCAGTTCATTTTTGGTCTTCCCATCCTTCGTTGTTCTCTGGGTTCTAGTTCAGGACTTGGTCGGCATATCTGGAAGATGGCAGTATAGCAGCATGGCCCAGCCAACTCAGTCGACGCTTGCAGATGATATGATAATTGGGATCTGTAGCGTCTTGACCTGACTTACTCGAGGTTAGTTCTTTGAATTTGTTTTATTTGTATTTATTCATCTTGGATTCTTCGTCGGGCAAAGTGTTTTGCATACTGTCAGCAAAGGCCAAAAGGTTGGGTCTCGCATGTGCGTTCTGGAAACTAGAAGATGCTGGCAGTTCATTCCTTTCTCACACTTCAGGGGAAGGAATAGGGAGGGAACTCGGGGGGGGGGGGGGGAAGAGGGAGGAACTCTGGTATGGGGAAACAAACGAGGGACTCCAGGTTGGGTGGAAGAGAACAGAGGAGGGGAACTCTGGGTACGGGGGAAATGGAGGGAGGAACTCTGGGGAGAAGGGAACTCCAGGTTTGGAAGGAAACAGAGCGAGGGAACTCCAGGGGAGGGAAACAGAGCAATAGGACTCCAGGAGGTGGGGAACAGAGCGAGAGAACTCCAGAGGGAGGGGAACAGAGCGAGGGAACTCCAGGGGCTGGGGAACAGAGCGAGGGAACTCCAGGGGGTGGGGAGCAGAGCGAGGGAACTCCAGGGGGTGGGGAACAGAGCGAGGGAACTCCAGGGGGTGGGGAGCAGAGCGAGGGAACTCCAAAGGGTGGGGACGGAGTGAGGGAACTCAGGAAGGTGGGACAGAGCGAGGGAACACCGGGTGGGGGTGGGGGGAATGGATGGAGGGAAGTGCAGGTGGTGGTAGAATAGAGAGAAAGAACTCCAGAGGACGGTAGAACATAGGGATGAAACTCCGGAATGGGGAAGAAGGGAAAGAACTCCAGAGGACGGTAGAACAGAGGGATGAAACTCCGGAATGGGAAGAAGGGAAAGAACTCCAGAGGACGGTAGAACAGAGGGATGAAACTCCGGAATGGAAAAGGAAGAACTCCAGAGACAGTAGAAGGGGATGAATCGGAATGGGAGAGAGGGGAGGGAACTCCAGATGGAAGAATGGGGAAACAGAAGGAGAGAACTCCAGGGAGGTGCGGGGAAGACAGGGAGG
>JAPXFY010000024.1:12921567-12924067 GCA_030674185.1 Monoplex corrugatus
AATATCTGTGTACCTCTTTAGTTGTCTCCCCTGGTCGAGGTACACTAATTCAGCTCTCAAGAAAGGAGCAATTTTTGGATGTGGGTGTCCTCATGGACAACATCCTGTTGCTCAGCGACACTGGTATTTGATAAGTACAAATCCCTAAACTTTACAAGCCACAATATTTCAGAACTCAAATGTTGGACAGTCGATCTGGCCACGTGATGCTACAAATCTTATGTAGACATCTTGGATGGGAACGCTCCAGGTGTTATATACGCCCTCGGAAGGTCGTACAGATCTCGCAGCAGTATATCAGGGCGCTCTGCACACCACAATCTTTGTGGTAAACCTGATGTCACGGTTTCACCACATTCTCTGTACAGCACAGTCTTTGTGGTAAATCTGATGCCATGATCTTGCCACATTCTGTGTACAACACAATCTTTGTGGTAAATCTGATGCCATGATCTTGCCACATTCTGTGTACAACACAATCTTTGTGGTAAATCTGATGCCATGATCTTGCCACATTCTGTGTACAACACAATCTTTGTGGTAAATCTGATGCCATGATCTTGCCACATTCTGTGTACAACACAATCTTTGTGGTAAATCTGATGCCATGATCTTGCCACATTCTGTGTACAACACAATCTTTGTGGTAAATCTGATGCCATGATCTTGCCACATTCTGTGTACAACACAATCTTTGTGGTAAATCTGATGCCATGATCTTGCCACATTCTGTGTACAACACAATCTTTGTGGTAAATCCGGTCTTGTAACATTCTATGTACACCACAATCTTTGTGTTATAGCTCATCTGTAGTGAAAGCGTAAATAATATGACCTTTGTAAACAACTTATAGGACAGAGCTTGTGGTTTGCTTGGAGTTTGTTCAAGAGGGATTGACAACATGCAGACAATTCCGCATGCGGTTCATCCAGTTCTGCCATCAATTATCTGGCAGGACGACCGTATGCACACAATTCCATATGCACTTCATCTAATTCTGCCAGCAATTTTCTAGCCCGACCTTGAGCCTGTGCAAAAGTTGAGGCACAGGCTAGGCCTTAAAATGGGAAGGGGTGGGGTGGGGGAGAGGGACCCATGGAACATTAAGCTAACACCATCAGTACGATACAAACGTTAAGATGGGCAGTTAACAGGTCAGTTATTTAATGTTGCAGGCTGGGATTGAACTTGAGATGTATCGGATCTCAAGTCCACAGTTGTTGAACAGGACTGGGTTTTGTAGTGAATGTCTGAATAGCTGTGATATGACAGATTACAGATTATTAATCAGCATACGACATATTACAGATTATTGATCAATGTTATAAAACTCTTCAACTCCCACACCCTTTCCATCAGCATACTGCACTGCCAACCATGCTAGCATAGCAAAAACTTAATCCTTTGATTCCCTTGCCCTATCCATCAGCTTCCTGCACGCAGCTGGTGGATAGGGTGAGGGAATCAAAAGGTTAAGTTTTGCAGTTGGTGGACAGGGTGCGGGAGTCAAAGGGTTAATAACGAAAGTCTAAGTGCGACCTGTGGTTATTATGTGATTGAACAGAACGCGGCTGCAATATAGCTTTCGCCCATGGTGTAAGTTTAACCCTTTGACTCCCGCATCCAATGTGTCAACTGCAAAATCTTAACTCTTTGACTCCCTCATCCTTTCCACCAGCTTCCAGCAGCTTTGCTAGCATGGTTGACAATGCAGGATGCTGGTGGACAGGGTGCTGGAGTCAAAAGGGTTAAGTGTTTGCTTTGCTAGCATGGTTGACAATGCAGGATGCTGGTGGACAGGGTGCGGGAGTCAAAGGGTTAAAATTAAACACGATCTTTGTGTAGGCCCTATAGGTTATTGTACGGTACTTGTTACCCATGGTGGAAGTGTAAACCAGTATCGTGTGTGCCTGTAGGTTATTGAACTGTCTGTGACAGGGGGCATGGGAAAGGGAGGTAAATGGAAGGAGTGTCCGACTAAAACATCCCATCCACGACTTGTGTGGAGCTTGCTGCCAGCAAAAACAACTCATTTTCGCTCGTCATCGGTCGCGTGCGCTCCTCTACTTTTACTTGGCAACTTGCTGACGCACACACCCGAAGCCATTGATCGAGTCCCGTCATCATTCAGGATTACTTCCCTTCACCTAAACTTTCACCCACCTACCCACCCCAACCCCTCTACCGCTCTTCCACCAATCAGCGACTCGCCTTCCAATCGGACCGGTACTGAGGTGGGCCGCGCGTGCAAAGTGTGATTGACCAATGGCGTCGTCGCGCCGACGCGCGTGCCCTGAATATATTAGCGGGCGCGTGGTTTTAAATATGGCTGGGTGAAAAATGTCTTTCCTTCAGATGAGCTTGCGGGGGTAAGACGAGTTGGTTTAGACGAAAAGCATCTACCTTTGACAACGACAGAAAATAAAAGCTTTCCTCCGTCAATTTTTCCATCCGCAGTATAAAGAGCACACGCCGTACTTGGTCTCGTTTATCGACTGG
>JAPXFY010000024.1:12929067-12939067 GCA_030674185.1 Monoplex corrugatus
CTTGTTCTGTTCTTCTTGTTCTGTTCTTCTTGTTCTGTTCTTCTTGTTCTGTTCTTCTTGTTCTGTTCTTCTTGTTCTGTCCTTCTTGTTCTGTTCTTCTTGTTCTGTTCTTCTTGTTCTGTTCTTCTTGTTCTGTTCTTCTTGTTCTGTTCTTCTTGTTCTGTTCTTCTTGTTCTGTTCTTCTTGTTCTGTTCTTCTTGTTCTTGTTCTTCTTGTTCTGTTCTTCTTGTTCTGTTCTTCTTGTTCTGTTCTTCTTGTTCTGTTCTTCTTGTTCTTGTTCTTCTTGTTCTTGTTCTTCTTATTCCCGTTCTTCTTCTTCTTGTTCTTCTTCTTCTTGTTCTTCTCATTCCTGTTCTGCTTGTTCTTGTTCTCCTTGTTCTTGTTTTTTTTTTATTCTTGTTATTGTTCTTCTTGTTCTTGTTCATGCTCTTCTTCTTCTTCTTCCTCTTCTTCCTCTTCTTCTTCTTCTTCTTGTTCATGCTCTTCTTCTTCTTTTATTTTTCTTGTTTTTGTTCTTGTTCTTGCTCTTGTTCTTGTTGTTCTTCTTCTTATTCTTCATGCTCTTCTTCTTCTTCTTTTTCTTCTTCTATTTTTCCTTCTCCTTCTCATTTCCCTTTTTCTTCTTCTCTTTGTCTCTGTGTGTCTGTCTCTGTCTCTGTCTGTCTGTCTGTCTCTCTCTCTCTCTCTGACTGTCTGTCTGTCTGTCTGTCTGTCTCTCTCTCTCTCTCTCTCTCTCTCTCCCTCCCTCTCTCCCATATATTTGCCTATCTGTCTCTCTGCCTGTATTTTTCATTTTTAACACTATTTACATGGCCTTAGTGATCGGCTGGCAGGGCTGAGAGCACATCTATTGGAACACGTGTGCATGTTAGACTCAGAATAAGAGTGTGACCAAATCAAATACGTGGGCGCTAATAGTTTCTGATGAATAATTGTACAGTGTTTTAGGGAGAGAGAGAGAAAAAAAAAGAAGAGAGAGAGAGAGAGCAAGAGAGACAGAGAAAGAAAAAGAGAGAGAGGAGAGAGAGATAGAAAGAGAGAGACAGAGAATGAGACAGAGAAGGGAGAAAGAGAGAGAGACAGAGAGAGAGAGACAGAGAGAGAGAAACGGACAGAGAGTGAGACAGAGAAGGAGAGAAAGAGAGAGAGAGAAAGAGATAAAGAGAGAGAGAGAAAGAGAGAGAGAGAGAAAGAGAGAGAGAGGAGAAGAATAAGAATAATAATAAGAAGAAAAACAACAACAACAGATGTTTGTGGTTTGCCTCACCCATTGAAAGGAGGCTCCTATTCATAACGGAAAAAATAGATGAAAGCTTACTGGTATAATGAACATTATCATGTTTTAAAATTGAATCTGTTAGATACATAAATCGATGTGTTATGGACTGAAACCAAAACTTAAACGCTGTAAAGGCCAGGGCAAAACGTTTATATAAAAATATCACATTACCTGACCTTACAGAATAGTTTTGTATTCGTTGATATTTGTTTGTTTGTTTTATGTTAAATGAATAAATTCAATCAGATTAGGTCGATGGAAAATAATAATAATAGTAGCATTTATACGGCGCCAAATCGTGATACACAAATCAAATCAAAACGCGCACTCTTATCATTCTCCCTATCACCCACCCGCAAAAAAACAAACAAAAATATAAAAAAAACCGGTACAACAAACACACAGACCAGGAGGGTCAGGACTGGAGGGAAGCATGGCAAAAGGTGAGCACATAGAAGGGGAAATCACTGTTGGACAAACAGGTATAATCTTCAAGTCAGACTTGAAGAAAGACAGAGTATGTGACTGTCAAAAAGACATGGAAATCTCGTTCCAGTTGTATTGACCAGACACAGAAAAAGAGCGGCGACCAACTGTGAACACAGTATCATCATCATCATGTGCCCTGCCGCATGGCGTTGGCCATTATGGCCCTCCATACGAATCTATCCTTTGTCGCTGCAAGTACGTCTCCCACCATCTCTGTTTTCAGCCACCCGGCAAATCAGTCCAATATTTTCTCCCTGGGTCTACCCGGTGTTTTCTTTCCCTCCAGCTGTCCTATTGTGACCAGATGTTCTAACACCCCTTTCCTCATAATCATCATCATCAGGTGCCCTGCCGCATGGCGTTGGCGATCATCTGTCTCTATCTCTCGTTGCCCCTAGCATCTCTCCCACCCTCCTCGTCCCCAGCCACTCTGCAAGTCCGTTCAGCATTTTCTCCCTGGATCTACCCGATGCTCTCTTTCCCTCCAGCTTTCCCGTTGTGACCAGGTGCTCCAAATCCCCCTTCCTCATAAAATGGCCTATAAATGTTGCCTGTCTTTTCCTAATCTTCTTTATTAATGATATTCTTGTGTCTGCCTCCATCGAGACTGTCTCGGATTTTTGTTTGTTTGTTTTCTTTACTGTCCATGGAACTCTCAACATTCTTATTAGAAACCACATTTCAGTTGCCTAAATTTTGTTTTTTTGACTTTGCGTGTCGACTGTTCACGCCTTACAGCCGTATAACATTATCAGTTGTGAACAACACTCAAAAACTCTCTTCCTGGTGATAGTTGACAGGCATTTGTTGGTAAAAAGGCTTTTCATCTTCTTGAATGCTCTTTTGGCTTGGCGGATTCAACATCAGTATAGAAGGTTATGTAAACAAATGGTATCAGAATCAAAACAAAGAGATTGGGCAGGAGCGTATATTTGGAGGTGGTCACAGTGATAAATAAGTGCGGTGTTTTTGACACACTTGTAGCATAATGTGTTGATTTTGTATGAAATTCTTTAAGAAATAGCAAAGCAGTGAAGACAGCGAAGCAAGGGATGATATGATCACGCCTCTTTTTACGAAGAGCAAGTCGGGTCACGGAAGAAGGGAGACAACTGAGATAAGCGGGAAAATTAGAGGAAAAATCGTTAGAGAAATAAAAAAAAGTGGGCATGTATAATTAAATCACACTGTGGATAGATAAATAAGCAAATCAATACAATTAATCAAAGTTAACGAAATAAAACTTAAAAGAAGAACAACAACAACAAGAAGAATAAGAAGAAAGAAAAAAAAAAAAAAAAGAGAGAGAGAGAGAGAGAGAGAGAATAATAAGGAGAGAGAGAGAGAACAATAAAGAGAGAGAACAATAAAAGAGAGAGAGAGAGAGAGAGAGAGAGAGAGAGAGAGAGAGAGAGAGAGAGGAGAGAGAGAGAGAGGGGGACAGAAACATATACATACATACAGATAGGCAGACGACAGGAAATTTTGACTTAAGTAGTTGATTCGTATAATAGGCTATTGGCCCTCAAAAAGGGCTACAGATATATTACCTGCACGATCATTTCACATCACGACAATCGCATAATGATAAGCATGATTTTTAGTTTTTATTAAACAGCAATAGACATAATCGCAAGCGCCTTGTTCAAATACAGTGAAACATGTCTAATTGCGTTCTTATGTTTAATGCCATAACCACATTAAGTCAAGATTAGATCGGGAATTTTGTAAACAAAGTTTAATGACATATAGTGTGTTCTTATGGTTCCATGTACTGAGCAGCATTAGACAAAATATGTGTCAACTTCTTTTGTGTTTTTGCACAATGGACAAATTACATTGTTTTCAGTATGTGGTTCCCATAGAGCTGTACTAGCGCTAAGCAGTTTCAGATCTCTCTCTCTCTCTCTCTCTCTCTCTCTCTCTCTCTCTCTCTCTCTTTCTCTCTCTCGCTATATATATATATATATATATATATATATATATATATATATATATATACATATATATGTATATATATATATATATACATATATATACATACATATACATATATATATATATATATATATATGTATGTATATACATATATACGTATATATATATGTGTGTCTATATATATATACATATATAATATATATATATATATATATATATATATATATATATATATATATATATATATGTGTGTGTGTGTATGAATGTGTGTGTGTATGCGTGCGTGTCTGTGTGTCTGTGTGTCTATGTATCTCTGTATGAAACACTGTTCCCCATTCTGGTTTCAGCTTCGCTTTGTTCAATAAATTTCTGCAAGAATCTGGTGAATAGGGTGAGGGAATCAAAGGAAAAGTTTGTGCTTTTTCCTCCAGGAAGGTGATGGATAGAGTGAGGGAGTCAAAGAGTTAAGTTTTTGCTTTGCCAGCGTGGTTGACAATGCAGGACGCTGGTAGATAGGTGTGCGGGAGTCAAAGGGTTAAATACTGACGCTAACAGTTCTGCACACATCTTGGTCTCGAAGAATCGGGGAAAAAAATTCACCCTTTATCCGCCGGAAGTGAGGCACACAGGCAGGATCGAACTCAACCTTTCTGACTGGAAGTCTCCCGTCTTGACCACTTGACTATCATGCCCGAGTCTTGTGTGTCTTTTCCCCTTTGTTTCTCTCTTTTGCCAGGGTTGTTTGTGCTTCTTCTCCTTCTCCTTCTTCCTCTTCTTTCTTCTTCTTTCTTCGTCTCCTTTTTCTCCTTCTCCTTCTTCTTCTTCCTCTTCTTTCTTCTTCTTTCTTCGTCTCCTTCTTCTCCTTCTTCTTCTTCTTGTTTTGTTTTTGTTGTTGTTCTTCTTCTTCTTCGTCGTCGTCGTTGTCGTCGTCGTAGTAGTCGTAGTCGTAGTCGTCGTCCTCGTCCTCTTCCTTTTCTTCCTCTTTTCATTTTCTTCTTCATCTTGTTCCTTGACGCGATAAACAGGCAATGAGGCGCCACACCAAAAGAACTGTTCACCAGATTCCTCTAGCTCTGTCGGTTGTGTGCCAAACGTCTGGGTCAGCGAGGACACGAATTCTCACCTCAACAAGAACTCGTGCAAGGGTGAAAAAACGTGTCACGAGTGCAGCTGTCTGGACACGAATTTTCACCTTGTGAGAAAGCGTGCCGTCACAGAAAATGTCTGTCCACCCCAGAGTGTTGTCTAGTCATCGTTTTTACAGTTTGTTACGGTTGAAAAGTAGAACGAAAAAGGACCTCAAGACAGTCAACAAGCAGCCTAAGCCACACTACATTTCAGTGTTTCACCTTAAATTAATCAAACAGCCCATTTCTATGCCGGCATTACCCAAAACGTTATAGTGGCTTAATAATGAAACACTCAATTTTGCACGATACTTGTGGTGAATACGCTTGATCGCCGTGATGTTTGTCCACGTGTTGCAATAGAACCATTGGATTCCCTCCCCTTCAGTCCGTGTTCCCACGAGCCCCATTGTCAGTGCTTTGCTTCCATTAACCCTTTGACTTCCCTGCACCATGTCCACCAGCATCCTGCATTGTCAATTATGCTAGCACAGCAAAAACTTAACCCTTCGATTCCCTCTCCCTATCCTCCAGCTTCCTGCAGGAAGCTGGTGGATAGAGTGAGGGAGTCAAAGTGTTAAGTTTTTGCAGTTGGTGGATAGAGTGCGGGAGTCAAATGGTTAATGTTGCAATCTAAAGCTGTCATTTAGGTGAATGATGTGTTAATCGATATTTATTCAAACGTGATTCGTTGATTTAGTTGCTGTGTTGTTGTTGCTGTTGCTCTTGCTGTTGGTGTTGTTGTTGTCGTCGTCGTTGGTGGTGCTGTTGTTGTTTCGTCACTATTCATATATTTTTCAAAGTTGTGTACAGTGCTGGGTAAATTGAAGAGGGGGGGGGGGGTTGCATTAATTTTGTTTTAAAATTGATATTCGAGATACATGTATATACATTATTCACTCTCTCTCTCTCTCTCTCTCTCTCTCTCTCTCTCTCTCTCTCTCTTTCTCTCTCTTTGACTCTGTCTGTCTGTCTCTGTTTCTCTCTCTCTGTGACTCTCTCCTTCTCTCCTCCCCCTCTCTTTCATTTTCGTCTCTCTCTTTCTCTGCCTGTCTTTCTGTTTCTATCTATCAGTCTGTCTGTCTGTCTGTCTGTCTGTCTGTTTCTCTCTCTCTCTTCCTCTGACTCTCTCTCTCTCTTTCTTTTTCTCTCTCTCTCTGTGTCTGACTCTCCCTCTCTCGACCCTCTCTCTCTCTGACTCTCTCTCTTTCTGGCTTTCTATCTGACTCTCTCTCTCTGACTCTTTTTCTCTCTCTGACTCTCTGTCTCTCTCTGACTCTCTCTCTCTGACTCTTTTCTCTCTCTGACTCTTGTCTCTCTCTGACTCTCTCTCTCTCTGACTCTTTTTCTCTCTCTGACTCTCTGTCTCTCTCTGACTCTCTCTCTCTCTCTCTTTGTGTGTGTGTCTCTATCTCATTCTCTCTCTCTGTTTCTCTCTCTTTCTCTTTCATTTTCTCTCTCTCTCTGTCTCTCTCTCTCTCTGTATTTGTCTGTCTGTTTGTCTCTTTCTCTCTCTCTCTCTCTTCTCTCTTTCTTCTGCTTCTTCTCTTTCTTCTCTCTTTCTTCTGCTTCCTTTAAACAAGAGTTTAGATATTGCTCGGTTGAGCGTAAGCACGGTTTTTGTTTTATTTTCACCCAAACTCTGCAGTCCCCGTATGCTTTGTCCTCTGTGGGTGTGCGTACTGGATGTTTTCTAGTTGTCATAAACCACCACTGGACGCTGACACGACTCACAGGGTCTTTAACGTGCATAGATGATGTTCTGCGTGTACAGACACACAGAGACGGTTTAACCCGTAAACTCCCGCACTTTATCCACCAACTGCAAAAAACTTAACCCTTTGCTCCCCTCACCATATCCTCCAGATTTCTGCAAGAATCTGGTGAAAAGGGTGAGGGAATCAAAGGAAAAGTTTGTGCTTTTTCCTCCAGGAAGGTGATGGATAGAGTGAGGGAGTCAAAGAGTTAAGTTTTTGCTTTGCCAGCGTGGTTGACAATGCAGGACGCTGGTGGACAGGTGTGCGGGAGTCAAAGGGTTAAATACTGACACTAACAGTTCTGCACACATCTTGGTCTCGAAGAATCGGGGAAAAAAAATTCACCCTTTATCCGCCAGAAGTGAGGCACACAGGCAGGATCGAACTCAACCTTTCTGACTGAAAGTCTCCCGTCTTGACCACTTGACTATCATGCCCGAGTCTTGTGTGTCTTTTCCCCTTTGTTTCTCTCTTTTGCCAGGGTTGTGGGTTTAACCCTTTGACTCCCGCACCCTGTCCACCAGCATCGTGCATTGTCAACCATGCTAGCGAAGCAAAAACTTAACCCTTTGATTCCCTTACCCTAGCCATATGCTTCTTGCTTAAAGCTGGCGGATAGAGTGAAGGAATCAAAGGGTTACGTCATTGCAGTTGGTAGATAGAGCGCGGGAGGCAAAGGGTTAATCATCGGGCGGCCAGTTTCTTTTTAATCGTTTTATTTTCAATTGCCAACTCATAGTGCTTATGTGCAGACTTTAAGGCTTACGCCTTGATCACTTTGGATCTGCTCCATTACATGACATCAGTGTGTATGGCTTTTCATTCCCATTGCGGAGATACGTTATCGTGAGAAACTGAAACTTAGAAGCAAAAATGAACAGCACGGTGGTCAAATGGATAAGATTCATGTACTTAATTTTCTTGTCCAGTTCTTATTTTCTCCTGTGAGGTACGATATACTTTTTAAGATGCTTGTAGCCCTGGTATGCTTCTGAGCTGTCGGCTGGGCTTTAAACAACAATAACAACATGTATAAGATATCAGAATGTCTGGGATTCGGATCCACTTGGTACCTCCTGCCTTATTGATAAAAAATAGAATTTGTTTCCGATCTCACAGGTCGTGTGCAGACCTGTTAGTGTCTGAACTCTCTCCGAAGCATCAGCACGTAGAATATGAAATATGCACGTTAATAATCCTGTAAGTGATACTAGTGTCCGATGGCTTATGGAACTACGAATCACTCACCATGCATGCCCAGTGAAGACGAAGCATGCAGACTGTGTAGCGATATACCGCCTGCACAGTGTGGACAAAACAAAGTGACTACACGCATACGAGAAAAATCAGAACGTTGAGCTGGTGCTCATCTGCTTGAGTCCAATGATCAGTTTCAGTTTCAGTTTCAATTTGCTCAAGATGACGTCCCTGCGCTCGGAATGAATTCCATACGATATTATGCATTAACGTCTCAGGTGCCATGTGGCGGAGAAGATCCAGAATGATCACGGCACAAGCCTTAAGCCTGCACATAAACCCAGGGACTGGTCAGGTTTTGAGCTCCTACCCAGATAGTCCCATAACCCTGGGTTCGTAGGGGAGTGAGGTGGCAGAGACATCAACTTTTCCCGGGGCCAGCACCACGAAGGCGGCGCCCATCCCCTCTCCCTCACGTCAGATTCATATCCATATTCACATTTGTTTAACCAAGACTTCAGAAAGGCCAGAAGGCTAATTGGTCTTGTAGGGGTGGGACCTGGGAAATCAACCTATCTCTCCAATGTTTTATACCAAGGCAGCCGGGCAATGCCCTGCTTTTCACGATTTTCAACTCAAGGCTCAATAAAACATAAAGAATATTAGCTGATCTATGGGCTTTGTTCTGATTCTTAGTGAATTTGTTTCTTAATTGTCTTTTGCGTTTGCTTGACAAAGGTCTATTGGCCGAGAATTTCGCCTGTCTCGTTCCGTTAAGCAAACAAACGTTCTTATTCTCTTTTCGTCTGTTTCCAATTTCTTTGTGTTGCCAGGAATCATCGTTCCATCAGCTGGCAGATGTAGATGTCACGTGTTACAGATTCGTCTGATAGAGCCGTGGACTCAAGATCTGATATCTTGAGTTCAATCCCAGCCTGCAACATGAAAACCTGACCTGTTGGCTGCTCATCTGAATGTTTCCATCATTCTGGTGGTGTCAGCTTGGTGTTTCAGAAATCCCTTCTCCCCCTCCCCCGGCACCTTCCCTATTCCAAGACATTGCCAGTGCGGAGGGGTTATGCCCGGGGGCAGGCAATCTGCTAGATAATTACTGGCAGATCATAGTGTATTATATATGGAATTGTCCAAGTGCAGTGAATCCCTTCCAAACAAAAAGTCAGTACTCCACGTTTGGCCGTGTGATAGGATTATTGGGAAGACTGGGACCATATAGTCGAGTCTCGTCCACTTCACGGATGCTTTCATTAAGGGTGTTGCTCAAATCTTCTGAACGACGCCGCAGGTGTCTGCATGTCTCGGGCCTAGTTGACGCCAAGATATGATAGTAAACGTTGAGTAAGTCCTTTCACGCAGTCTCAGTCCTAGATGGAACTCATGACCGCAAATCACGTGATCCGACTGATTAATCACGAGACAGCAAGAAGCGCTGTATAGCTGCACGGTTGACTGTAAGTGTATCGTATTGACAGCAATAATGACATTGGACAAAACGTATCACCAGTCACTGTTGGTCACTGACCGCACGTGACGACAATTTCCGTTTCCGCTTCTTTCTGTCCTATCGTCGTTTCCGGTCAGATTTTGTGACTACACAATGCAGGAGACAGAGCTATCGCTATCGGATGAGAACTACGTTTGTTGGCTGTGTTAGTTTTTGCCAGTGATAATGACGATGCTGAAAAACCGATAAAAATGTATATACGGAATCAACACACACACAACACACACACACACACACACACACACCACACACACACACACACACACACACACACACACACACACACACACGCACACACACATTATCTATCTATCTATCTATCTATCTATCTATCTATCTATCTATTTCTCTCTCTCTCTTTATATATATATATATATATATGTATGAAGCAGAAAGAATTTGTAACGTTGCAATAAAAAAGCACAGTTAAAATTGTCTGACTCAAATGCTCGAAATATAATTTTAAGGTTGTAGAAAAAATGTATACATTTTGCTAAGTTCTATTGATCTTTTTCCCTTTCATATATGAAGTTACATAATGAAAACTCTGATTTAGGTGACGGACATCTTTGTGGAATGAACTTATTCGGCCATTTTGAATTTAGAAATTCGAAAATAAAGTGAAATTCATCGCCTAATGAATTGTTATCACAAAACGTACGTATTCTGCTTTGTCTGTCTACTCCTTTGA
>JAPXFY010000024.1:12946567-12949067 GCA_030674185.1 Monoplex corrugatus
ATGGTGTATGTTTGACTGTTACAATGGTATGTGTTTGACTGTTACAGTGATATCTGTTTGACTGTTACAATGGTATCTGACTGTTACAATGGTATGTGTTTGACTGTTACAGTGATATCTGTTTGACTGTTACAATGGTATTTGTTTGACTGTTACAATGGTATCTGTTTGACTGTTACAATGGTATCTGTTTGGCTGTTACAATGGTGTATGTTTGACTGTTACAATGGTATTTGTTTGACTGTTACAGTGATATCTGTTTGACTGTTACAATGGTATCTGTTTGACTGTTACAATGGTATTTGTTTGTTTTCTTTGTAACGAATGTCTTTGATGCAGGGTCAGTGCATGAAAAAAGATTGTCTTAATCACATTTTTGTATAAGTAAGATTTTTGGTATGGCTTGACTATCGTATTTTGCTTGCTAACAGAGTGTTTTTCGGGTGGTGTGTCAATGCATGAGTAAGATTCTCTTTTCAAAAGTGTCGGTATTGACACATACAGTGGCGGGGAGAATGACTTGTTTTTCGTGGTTGAGACTCAAAACACATTGATTTCTCGTAGTTCTACCGTGTTCCGTCTGAACTGTTCCTCCTCCTCGTCTCTATCTGTCAGTCTCTGTCATTGTCTCTGTGTGTCCGCCTGTCTGCCTGCCTGTCTACCTGCCTGCCTGCTCTCTGTCTCTCTCCTTCTCTGTCTCTGTCTGTGTGTCTGTCTGTCTCTCCGTCTGTCTCTATCTCTGCCTCTCTCTCTCTCTTTGTCTATCTCTGTGTCTCTCTGTCATCTCTCTCTGTCTCTCCGTCTGTCTCTGTGTCTCTCTCTATGTTTCTGTGTCTCTATATTTCTGTCTCTCTATCTGTCTGTCTCTGTCTCTGTCTCTCTCTCTCTCTCTCTCTAGCAACGGCAAGTTTGAAAAAATGGCTTCTAGCCAATAACTTTTACCGTTGAAAAATAATAATAATAATAATATATTTTATTTATATAGCGCAAAATCTTGATAAAATCAAATCTAAAGCATCATTGTCATTGTCATCGTCATTGACTCTCTCTCTCTCTCTTTCTCTCTCTCTCTCTCTCTCTCTCTCTCACTCTCTCTGTCTGTATCTGTCTCTGTTTCTCTCTCTCTCTTTCTCTCTTTCTCTCTCTCTCTCTCTCTCTGTCTTTCTTTCTCTTTTTCTCTTTCTCTCTCTCTCTCTTCTCTTCTCTTCTCTTTTTTGTTCTATCCTTCATGTATTCATTTACATTTGTCTACCGTTGTCTCTCATGCATTACTACTGTGCTTTAAGAAATTGGCGTAAAAATTACAAAATCCAAACAAGTGTCAGTGCCCGCGTTCAGGCAAACAGGAACCAGAAAAAAAGAAGAAAAAAACACGAAAAATGAATCAGAATTAATATTTGGTACAAGCGGACAAGACAAGACAAGACCGTAAATATTCCAGTCCATATGTTATCAGAACTCATTTTATGACTTGTCTCACATTTTGTTTTTGGTTCATTTTTTTGTGTTCCCATTTTGTGTGTAGAGCAGCAAGGACCAGCTGTAAGACAGATCCACTGGGACCTAATGTTACTATCTTTGAGTAATAAAGTAGTCTAAGTAGTCTAAAGTCTGAAGACTGAAGTCTCTCTGGATGCTGGTGCTGGTCAATAATACAGAAAAACAACAACAAAAGCAACAACAAAAGCAACAACAAAGCAACAACAAAAGCAACAACAAAAGCAACAACAAAAGCAACAACAAAAGTGTCTTGGTTTTCGTACCAGCCTTAATTTCTCATTTGGGAACAATAAACAGTTGTAATTTGTTGGAAATGGCTTAATCTTTCTCAAAGGAATAATAGACTGAAATAGTAGGTCTTAAGGTTGTCATTTGTTCATTCATTCATCCTGTTATGTATATATATACATATATAACTATGGACACTAAAACATATACAAAAACAGGCCTAGATTACCTAAAACTGCTTTTGCATATCTCATTTCCCTAGAGCCAAAGGTGCATTTAACATATGTACCCAATCATCAGTCCTAAGAGAAGGTATGTAAGACTTGATTGAACACATACAAGTCAATGGACCAGCAAGGCAGAAAATGATAGGAAGAAATGACAAAAAGCAAAAGAGCAAGGCAGAAACACATAGAATGACAGAAAAATGGAAATTTCTAGCACAGAATTTCCAGAAAGTGGGGGATACTGTTTATACTGAAAATGCTCCCATACCAGGTTTAGCACCGTGTTGAAAAAACTAATCCAATTCACTCAAGACCTTGCCAACACATAAGACTTATGGACAGGCTTAATGCTTATGCTGTGATCATTTTGGATCTTCTCTGTCAGGTGGCAATGTGACGGCGAAGATCCAAAAGTGACGTAAGTGCGCATAGAACTTGTTCCGTGCACGGAGACGTAACTTTGAGAAACTGAAAGCGGCAAGCTAGCCAGGTAGACGGAGCCGTGTGCTCAAGTTCTGTTGTCTTCGAGTGTATTTCCAACACAC
>JAPXFY010000024.1:12994067-12999067 GCA_030674185.1 Monoplex corrugatus
AAATAGCAAATTGGGAAGCACTAAAATGAAAAGTGGGGAATTGGGACGTGTTGAATTAGGAAGCGTTGAAAATGCAAAGTGGCGAAATGGGAACTGGCGATTTAGGAAGTGGCTAGATGGAAAGTGGCGAATTGCAAAGTGGCAAAATGGAAAATAAGGAAAAGGAAAATGGCGAACAATAACTAAGTTAGAAATGGGAAGCTGCGAAATTGGAAGTGGCAAACTGCATGGCGGCGATTTGGCAAGTGACAAAATGGGAAATAGCTAACTGGGAAGTTGTAAAATGGGAATCGACGAATTGGGAAGTGGCGACGTGGGAAGTGGCGAAATGTGAGGTGGCGAAATGGAAAGTAAGGGTCTGGGAAATGGCCTATAGTAACTGAGTAGCGAATTGGGAAGATGCAACATTGGAGATGGTGATTTTGCAAGGCGGCGAATAGGCAAGCGATGAAGAGGGAAACAGCTCATTGGGAAGTGGTAAAATGAGAAATGGGGAAGCGGGAAATCTTGAATTGGGAAATAGTGAAAATGGAAGTGGCAAAATGGGAAGTGGCAAAATGGGTGGCGAATTCGGAAGTGTTGAAATGGATAGTAAAGAAATGGCAAATGGCAAATGACTATGTGGCAAAATGGGAAGATTCGAAATTGGAATGGCAAATTCCAAAGTGGCGAATTAGGAAGTGTCGAAATTGGAAATATCTAATCGGGGAGTGATATAATGGGAATTGGGGAACTGGGAAGTGTTAGATTAGGAAGTGATGGACATGGAAGTGGCGAGACGGGAAGTGGTGAAATGGGTGGCGAATTGGGAAGTGGCGAAATGTATCTAATTGGGGAGTGATAAAAATGGGAAGTGGTGAACTGGGAATTGGGAAACTGGGAAGTGTTGAATTAGGAAGTGGCGACACAGGAAGTGGCGAAATGGGAAGTGGTGAAATGGGTGGCTAATTGGAAAGTGGCGAATTAGAAAATGGCGAAATGGAAAGTAAGGAAACGGAAAATGACGAAAAACTAAGTGACGAAATGGGAAGATGCGAATTTGGCAATGACAAACCGCACATTGTCGAATTGGGAAGTGACGAAATGGGAAGTGGCGAATTGGGCAGTGGCGAAATGAGAAATGGCGAATTTCAAATTCGCGACTCGGGAAAGTGGCAAAATGAGAAGTGGCGAAATGCGAAGTTTCGAATTGGGAAGTGTCGAATTGGGACGTGGCGAAATAGGAAGTGGTTAAGTGGGAAGTGTCGAATTGGGACGTGGCGAAATAGGAAGTGGTTAAGCGGGAAGTGTCGAATTGGACGTGGCGAAATAGGAAGTGGTTAAGTGGGAAGTGGAGAAATGGGAAGTGGCAATGTGAGAAGTGGCGAATTGGGCAGTGGCAAATTGGATGTCCCCACTACATGTAGTGGGGACGGTGTATGTAGAACTCACTTAAACGTCACATCTGTCTTATGTCTTTGTGAGTCTTTTTCTCCTGGTAGTGCCACCGCTAATAGGATTAATAATTCATTCCTGCACTCCTCTGAACTGTTGATTTTTGCCTTCCCTTCTTTCATTCTGTAATGATTTTGTTACAATGTGTTGTGTGAGTTTTGTTCAATCATTCGATCTCAGTGCAGTTTTGAATTTTCGTTGGATTTTTGTTTTGTTTTGTTGTTGTGTTTGCTTATTTGTTTGTTTGTTTGTTTTTCCTTTCCTATATTTTTTTCTCGTAATTTTATTATGTCTTTTTATTCCTTCTTTCTTTCGTTCTTCCATGTTTTCATGTCTTTGTTTTCATTTTTTTTTTTTATCTTATCTTCTGTCTCGTTCTACTTTGTAATTCTGTTTTTTTCTCTCATGTTTTTTTTTTCTTTTATAATTTATTTTCGTTTCCTCGTTTTGCATACTGTTTATTATTATTATTCTATTTTTTTGTTTGTTTGTTTGTTTTTGGCTGTGTATTTGCATTTTTCTACTTGAGATTGATTCTAAATCGGTAATGATGTGTAGGCGTGTTTTGTTATGGTATTACATGTTTTTGCTGTCTTATGGTGCGACTGCTCTGCTGTGTGTGTGTGTGTGTGTGTGTGTGTGTGTGTGTGTGTGTGTGTGTGTGTGTGTGTGTGTGTGTGTGTGTGTGTGTTGTGTGTGTGTGTGTGTTGTGTGTGTGTGTGTGTGTGTGTGTGTGTGTTTGTGTGTGTGTGTGTGTGTTTTGTGTGTGTGTGTGTGTGTGTGTGTGTGTGTGTGTGTGTGGTGTGTGTGTGTGTGTGTGTGTGTGGCATTAGTGGGGAGTGTTTCTCCGTGAATAACTAAAGGTACATATGGAGAGACAGACAGACAGACAGACAGACACAGAGAGAGGGACATTGACAGAGAGAGACAGAAAGAGAGAGAGAGAGAGAGTGTGTGTGTGTGTGTGTGTGTATGTGTGTGTGTGTGTGACAGAGACATAGAAACAGAGAGAGACAGTGAGAGAGAGAGAAAGAGACAGAGACAGAGACAGTCAGAGAGAGAGAGAGAGAGAGAGACAGACAGAGACAGAGGGACAGAGACAGAGAGAGACAGAGAGAGAGAGACAAAGAGACAAACAAACTGACAAACAGAGAGACAGAACGACAGAGAGACAGAGAAAGACAGTGATGAAGAAAGAGAGAGAGAGAGAGAGAGAGAGAGAGAGAGAGAGAGAGAGAGAGAGAGAGAGAGAGAAGACAGACATACAGACAGACAGACATAGACATAGACATAGACACAAACACAGAGACAGATTAAAAAATGAATAATTTCGCTCTTTTCCCTTAGCAGGTTTCAAATTTTGATGGAAGACAAGCAAATAACGCGGACGTTGAAATGTTCATGTTGATCACTTGAAGAAACACACACCTGAATGTCACTCAACACTGCCGCCACAGAAACCTGTGAATGTGATTTCACAGCCATTTAGATATTTTCACATCCAACGCAAAGAACTTTTTTGATGTGTTCGCTTGTATGTTTATATAATTATTTGTTTGGAAACATTCTAATCAAAACTGAATTAAAATCAGAAAGGTACTCTAGGAATTAATTAATCTTCCGTTTGGCACTTTATTTCAGATTTGATTATTATGATAGTATACTTCTTTTGTTACACAAAATGTACTGCATGGAAATCAGGTTTTTCTCCGTGGGAGTACATGTCAGCCATTGTCTGGTGTCATCATTTTTTTTGTTTTTGTTTTCTTTTCTTTTTAACTTTTCTTTCTGATTTTGTGTTTTCCTATCTGTGTTAAAGTGTTGTTTGCTTATCTTTGAAAGTGTATTCTCTGTCTTTCTGTCTGTCTGTCTGTCTGTCTGTCTTCCTTTTACTCTCGATCTCATTCTCTGTCTCTGTCGCTGTCTCTGTCGGTCTGTCTCTGTCTGTCTCTGTCTCTCTCTCTCTGCTCTTTGCCGCAATGACAAAAATATCAATGGCAATATACCATTTTCAGTTTCAGTTTCAGTTTTACTTTCAGTTTCTCTCTCTCTCTCTGACTGTCTGTCGCTCTGTATCTCTCTGTCTCTGTTTCTGTGTCTGTGTCTGTCTCTGTCTCTCTGTCTCTGTCTCTCTCTGTCTCTCTGTCTCTGTCTGTCTGTCTGTCTGTCTCTCTCTTCTCTTTTTTTATTTTTTCATATTTTTTTTATATTTTACAAACTCTTACCAGAGTCAGCTTCTTGACTGCTATGGTTTCTTTAACGCTTTTGGTGCCGTCAGCTCTGTTGCTGGTAATGCAGGGATCGTGAGTTCGATCCTCAGACGACCGTCGATTTTTAACACGGGCTTGTTCTTGTAGTATATCTGTGTGCTTAGCCCACAACATTTAAAACATTAACAACAATACAACAGCAACAACAACAAAACAACAACAACAACAACAACAACAATAAGAAAACAAAAACAACAGATAACAACAACAAAACAACGAAGACAAACAAGAACAACAACGCAACATAAAACAAACAAACAAAAAACAACAAACAGCAACAGTGCAGCAACATCAACAAAACAACTATATAAAACAGGAAGCAGTTTACATAGCCGCAAGGAACCCCACCCTCAACCGTGACCGGGGCCGACACAACCTGCCATCGGTGTACTCCTCACTTATTCAGTCGCACTGTCGTGAGTTCGCTCACGGCGGTGCGCACTGAAGCCAGTTCTCAACCCAGCAGTTGCGCTGAAGAAGTCGGCCGGATCGCCGATGAAAGCTACGCAGTGAGTAGCCTTTCTTTGTAACTGAGAGCCAGGTTCAACCAGGTGGTCATTATAACTATAAAACAGCAACAAAACAACAGCAACAACAAAATAACAACTACAACAAATACAACCACAACAACCGCAACAACCACAACCACCACCACCACCACAGCCACACAACAACCACACAACAACAACAAAACTGGCCTATTCCTTTTCTTTTCTTTTCTGTCTTCATGTTTAGAAAACAGTTTCAGTTTCAGTTTCTCAAGACGACGTCTCCGCACTCGGAACGAAATTCATAAATTATGCACTAACGTCACAGGTGCCATGATGCACTAACGTCACAGGTGCCATGCGTATGGTGATCATGGCACATACCCTTAAGCCTGCACATAAACCCAGGAACTGGACAGGTCCTGAGAAAAAAAAATATAGCAAACATTAAATGTATGCTACAATGTTTTTTTTTAAAGATACTTTCTCCTTATCAACGAAACATTAGGATAATCTTGCTGTTGTTTTCCTGCTACGTTTGGTGCATTTGTTCTTTGTTGTCTTTGTTAACATCAGCAAGAGATGGCTTGAATGTTATAAAGAACCAATACTGTTGTACGGTTGTAAGGCGTGGACAGTCAACACACAAAGCCAGAACAAGATTCAGGCAGCCGAGATGTGGTTTCTAAGAAGAATATTGAGAGTCCCATGGGCAGCAAAGAAAACAAACAAGACTGTCTTGATGGAGGCAAACATAAGAAGATCATTCATAAGGAAGATTCGGAAAAGACAGACATTTATAGGCCAT
>JAPXFY010000024.1:13004067-13011567 GCA_030674185.1 Monoplex corrugatus
CAACTGTTTCGTTGAAGGGAAGGTAAAACTAACAAATAACGTTACCATAATTAACGATGTAAACAAACTAACTAGCAAAGAAAATTAATAAATATATAAAAGAAATGAATAAAACTAAAACTAAGAATTGGCTAACCATAACAGTGAACAAGTGAAATAACATTTTAAAGGTAAATCGCTATAGGACTTTTTGACAGGCTAACAAAAAATTCAAAATATATATATATAATATATTATATATATATATATATATATATATATATATATATGTGTGTGTGTGTGTGTGTGTGTGTGTGTGTGTGTGTGTGTGTGTGTGCGAGCGCTCGTGTTGTGTGTGTGTGTGTGTGTGTTTGTGTGTGTGTCCATATACATAGAATGCTTATTGTACTTCACGTGCTGAAATTAATCATGATGGAGAGGGTTGCCAGTTTATAGTGTTATGCAATATAAACATAGTCAGAAGCACATACCGATGTTTAATAATACCTTGCCCATTAAAAGTACGAACAATTCATAGCATGAAATGAGAAATAGCTGGTAGCGAGACTAGTTAAAAATAAAACAACCTTTTATACACATTAAAACAATCTTTTATAAACACACACGCGTGCACACACACACACACTCACAACACACACACACACACACACACACACACACACACACACACACACACACACACACACACACACACACACACACACACACATTCTCTCTCTCACTCTCACTCTCTCGCTCTCATTCTTTCTCTGTCTCTCTCTGTCTCTCTCTGTCTCTCTCTGTCTCCCCCTCTCTCTCTCTCTTCTCTCTCTTTCTCTCTCTTGTCTGCATCTGTCTGTGTCTCTGTGTCTCTTAGTGTCTCTCAATCTGTATCTCTGTCTTTGTCTCTGCCTATGTCTGTTTATCTCTCTCTCCCCCCCCCTCTCTCTCTATTTCCCCCCTCTCTCTCTTTCCCTCTCTCTCTCTCTGTCACTCACTCTTTCATGTCACTGTCTTTCGTTTCTGTCTATCTGTCTGCGTCTTTCTCATTTTGTTTCTCTCTCTTTCTCCCTTTCATGAACATGCACATCACAGCACATCTGTCAACTATGATGTTACGCAGGTTGTGATGATTACACACACTGCTGCACACTTCAGGGGACGTGACTCTGCAATAATTAATGATAAACACACGTCCCACTCTGTCGTCTGTCTCTGTCTGTGGTTCCTGTCTAACACACTGTGGAAATATTCAGATTGAGTCAGTGCTCTCTGAGTGTGTGCATATTAGCTGATGCTATCAACTCTGTCTCTGTCTCTGTGTCTCTGTCTCTGTTTCTCTATGTCTGTCTATCTATATATCTCTCTGTCTCTTTCTCTCCCTTTTCTCTGTCTGTCTGTCTGTCTCTTTCTCTGGCTCTGTCTCTCTGTATATATATCTCTCTCTCTGTTTCTGCCTCTATCTCTCTGTACTGTCTGTCTGTCTGTCTGTCTGTCTTTTTGTCTTTCTGTCTGTCTATCTTTCTATCTCTCTCTGTCTCTCTTTGTCTGTATCTGTCTCTGTTTCTGTCTCTTTTGCTACCTCTCTTTCTCTCTCTGTGTCTCTCTATCGTTCTGTCTCTGTCTCTCTCTTGTCTCTCTTGTCTCTCTGTCTCTTTTTCTCTCTCTGTCTGTCTGTCTCTGTCTGTCTATCTGTCTTTCTGTCTCTCTCTCTCTCTGCCTCTCTCTCTGCCTCTCTCTCTCTGTCTTTCTCTCTTTCATTTTGTTTCTCTTTCTTTCTCCCCTTTGCTCACATGCACATCACATCACATCTGTCAACTATTATGTTACACAGAATGTAATCATCAGGGCACACTACTGCACACTTCAGGGGACGTGACTCTGCAATAATTAATGATAAACACACACCCCACTCTGGGCTCCTGTCTAAATATTCAGATTGAGTCAGTGCTCTCTGAGTGTGGGTGGGTATATTAGCTGATGCTATCAGCTACGTTACTGTCTCTGCACCTGTCTCTGTCTCAGTCTCTGTGTTTCTGTCTCTGTCTCTCTCTCTGACTTTCTTTCTCTGTCTTTCTCTCTCTCTCTCTCTCTCTGTCCTTCTCTCTCTCTTTCTCTTTCTTACTTCCTCTGTCTCCTTGTATCTGTCTGTCTCTCTCTCACAAGAAGATCATTCATAGGAAAGGTTAGGAAAAGACAGGCGACATTTATAGGCTATTTTATAAGGAAAGAGAAATTGGAGCACCTGGTCACAACAGGAAAGCTGGAGGGAAAGAGAGCACCAGGTAGACCCAGGGAGAAAATATTGGACGGACTTGCAGAGTGGCTGAGGACAGAGAGGGTGGAAGATGTGCTTGCAGCAACAAGGATAGATGCATATGGAGTGCCATGACCGCCAACGCCATGCGGCAGGACACTTGATGATGATGAGGGATGATGATGATGTCGTCCAACACTAGTATGATGGGGTTGGAATGAAAAAGAAACTGATGGGTTTAGCTTTTGTTACAAAAGGGACGTGCTGAATACTTCATGAGGGGGGGGGGGGGGGGGGGCAAGTTGATGGTTGACGGTGTTTGCTTTCTGGGTTCTGGTTTTTCGATCTTTCCGTTCAATCTTACGTTTTATGTGAAAATACCGTGGAGGTATTTCAATTAACTCACTTGTTTGGGTTTAGTGCCATTGATGTTGATGCTGAAGTTGGCAGTTTTATTTCTTTCTTTATCTATTCATTTGTTTATCTATTCTTTTTATTTGTTACTGTTATTATGATAATAATAATATAATAGTAATAATTATTATTATTATTATTATTATTGATATCATTATTATTATATCATCATTATCATATTATCATTATTATCATTATTATCAGTATTATTAGTATTATTATTATTATTATTATTATTATTATTATTATTATCATTATTATTATCATTATTATGTTAATGTTATTATTATTATCACTATTATTATTGTTGTTATCACTAGTAGTATTTAGTAGTAGCAGTAGTAGTAGTAGTAGTAGTAGTAGCATTAGTATTATTAGCATTAGTATTAGTATTACTATTATGCTAAGCTTTTTTCGGAGTATCAAAATGGAAAACGGACCGGTTAAGGAAAATGACAACGAGAAAGTATGGTTCAGAAGGTACAAACAATAAAATAACAAATTGTTCTGACCGTTTAAATAATCTTCCTTTGTAGACAAAAAAATATAGTACAGAAATTCCGGATGTTGTACTTTTCAAGGTCACTGTGAAGAAGCATCAGATGAAACGAAATTTGACTAGAAGCAAAATCAATGATGGATTGTCACAGCAATGAAAACAGAATGTAAATATTGGCAGAAATTCTTTAGAAAATGCTGTTCACACACGTCTTAATAAAAACAAAAGTGCTAATTTTAGGCCATTTGTTATTCTCCTTGTGGCCCTGACTTTGATGTTATTCCTTGGAAGCTTCAATATTGCGACTCTTTAATGATCTACCTCTTTGACCCAAATTTTGACCCTCATGAAAGAAAAAAAAACTAACCAAAAGCAGCTGAGAAAATATTGTTATGATTTCATAAACAAAAACAAAATCAAAGACACAATAATTTCTAAATTTGACTTATTTCCAGAATAATTGCGACAAAAATCGTGTTGAAAGATACGAAAAAAAATGTCAACTATAATCGTTACAGTTTTTATAGGGACCAGAAAGATACGTTTGGATTCGTTTTTTTTTTTTTTTTTTTTTTTTTTTGAGGGGGGGGGGGGGGGTAGTGGGTAGGGATGCGGGTGATGGGATCACACAATGCAATTTTAGCAAAAATTGAAAAGTTACTGTATAAAAAGTGCCATGTGGTGAGTGAGTGCGTGAGTGAGTACGTGAGTGAGTGAGTACCTACCTATCTACCTACGTACCTACGTAACTACGTACTTACGTACCTACCTATCTAACTAACTAACCAACTAACTTACTAACTAACTGACTAACTAACTAATTAACTAACTAACTAACTAACTAGTTGACTAAGTGAATGAAATAAATAAATGAACAAATGAATACATAAACAAATATATGCATACACACATACACAACATACATACATACATACATACATACATACATGCATACATACATACATACATACATACATACATACATACGTATTTACGTACGTACGTACATACATACATACATACGTACATACAAACATACATACATACATATATACATACATACATACGTACATACATACATACATACATACATACATACATACATACATACAAACATACATACATTACATACATACATACATACATACATACATATACATACATACATACATACGTACAAACATACATACATACATATATACATACATACATACGTACGTACATACATAAGATAACTAACAGTGGGAATAGCTACAAAACAAAGATAAAAAGGTTTAACCATTTCAAGATTAACGTGAATATGTTCCAAGTTGAATAATTATTGGAATAAAATAAAAAAAAACTTCCCATTTCCTCAAACGGGGGAAATTAAAGACAAATATTTATTCCACACCATGTTTGTAAAGTGATCTTACCGAAGTAAGTCACTTGAATTTTGAATGATCAATTTAGAGTACTCTATCGTTGAAGTTGTTTATTTTGTCTGGATCTTCTTCATTTCTGTTTTGAACTAGTGAAGTTATCCAGGAAATGAAGTTCCTCTGTAATCACATACACACACACACACACACACACACACATCACACACACACACCACACACACACACACACACACACACACACAACACACACACACACACACACACACACACACACACACACGCACGCACGCACAATACACACAAATAAAGAAAGTCATATCAGAATAAATGAAAGAGAATATGAAAAAAGATTCTCTCTCTCTCTCTGTCTCTTTCTCTCTGTGTCTTTCTCTTTCTCTCTCTCTTTGTCTCTCTGTCTGTCTGGCTGGCTGTCTGTCTGTATGTCTGTCTCTCTCTCTCTCTCTCTCTCTCTCTCTCTCTCACACACACACACACACACACACACACACACACATATATATATATATATATATATGTATATATATATATATGTGTATGTATATATATATATATTATATATATACACTTACATACACACATAGACACACACACAGACACAGACACACACACACACTTACACACACACACACACACACACACACACACACACACACACATACACACACAAAACAACACAACACAACACAACACAACACAACACAACACAACACAAACAACAACACAACACAACACAACACAACACAACACAACACAACACAACACAAACGTACACTCACACATTCACACAAAATCGAAAAAAAAACAAAAAAAACCCCGACAGAAAGACAAACAAAGTAAGAAAAACACACACAATACTAACAAAAACAAACAACAACTAAACATAATACATCTTTAATATATTTTCAACAATCATCTAGAAGTAAAAGTGTTGATAGATAAATACACAAACCATTTAAAAACAGTCTATGGGGCTGCCATCTGGTTTAGAGAAACGTCAAACGAAGCAACAAGAGTCTCAGAACAACACAAAAACGTCCCTTCGTTAGCTTAATTCCGCAAGCCAAAATGGCTGACACAACTTCAGACACTCAATTAGAACCGCTGGCTTTGAAGTCGGTTCTGTTTCACCTTTCTGCTGCTGCGTTTGACCTTTACTGTTTCCTGCAGGACGGTGCTATAGAGTTTGCAGTCACTGCACAAATAAGGTCATTGAGACAGTTTTCACGGAAATTGAAACGAGAGTGCGTGTGTGTGTGTGTGTGTGGGGGGGGGGGGGGGGGGTTCGAAGGTTGTGGGTTCCATTGAAAAATCACCATCGGTCACAAACAAACCGTTGTGGGATTTCTGTCGTGTGTTTTTTTGTTGTTTTGTTTGTTTTGTTGTTGTTGGTTTTTTTTGTTGGTTTTTTTTACTTGACTGTTTGTTCCTTTTGGCTTTGTTTCCACTTGTCTGATGTGATTACAGAGTGAATTGTTGGTCTAGGGGTATGATTCTCGCTTTGGGTGCGAGAGGTCCCGGGTTTGAATCCCTGAGGAGCCCTCATTTCCTCAGGACTATGGCCAGCTCATGGGTTTATGTGCAGGCTTAAGGTTTGTGCCATGATCACCTTTACACATGACACCTGTGACGTTTGTGCATGTGAATTCGTTCCGAGCGCCGAGACGTCATCTTGAGAAACTGAATTGAAAATTTTATTGTCTGTCTGTCTGTCTGTTTTTTTTTTCTTTGGTTTTACTTGTCTGTACATCTGTTTGTTTGTTTGTTTGTTTGTTTGTTGCTTGTTTGTTTGTGTGCGTGTGTGTTTGGGAGTGTGTGCGCGTGTGTTGTGTGTGTGTGTGTCTGTCTGTCTGTCTTGTCCTGGCATGTGTGCGATTGTATGATCTTATCTGTCTTCTTGTTTGTTTGTTTGTTTGTGCGTTTGTTTGTTTGTTCCTTTCTTTCTCTTTGCCCTGACCAGCCTTTATCCAGAATTGAGCGTGTTACAGGCTCATTGGGAAAACTGGAATCACACAGTAGAGTCTCTCCAGCTCTACCGATGTCTCATAAGAGGAGCAGGCATCGTAATAGACAGTGACAAGTCAAAGTGTAATGAAAAAGATTAGTAACATACAAGCCACATTTCTAGAACATTTTATGAGGCAAGAGAAATTTGAGTCCCTTGTCGCAACAGAAAATCTGGAGGGAAAAAAGAGGTCACCAGGTAGACCCAGGGAGAAAACACTGGACGGATTTGCAAAGTAGATGAAGACAGAGAGTGTAGGAGATGTACTTACAGCAACAAGAGATAGATTGGTATGGATGGGGACTTGCGGAGTGGATGAAGACGGAGAGGATGGGAGATAAACTTGCAGCGACAAAAGAATGGATTTTTGGTATAGAAGCCCATGATCTTTGCCCGGGACGCCAAGAACTTAGGTTCGAGCCACGGGTGACACAGAGATTCTCTCTCCCCATCAGATCATTAGGGGTGGCATAGGTACATGATAGTTTCAAACGAGACGTTAAACCGAAGGTTCTATTTGCAGCAACATGCACTCGGCGCACTTTATACAGCTTACGGCAATAAACGGGCTGCTTGTCTCTGGTAAGAAGTACGAGACAAAAAGTCTTCTGTCATGAATCAACAGAAATTAACGCACGCAGAAACTATAAAAAAAAAAGGAAATGGGTGGCGCCGCACTGCGGTGACGTGCTTTTTTCGGGGAGCATCCCGAAGTTCACATGGTAAATCCGGGGTGACAAACATCATCAATCATCATCATCATCATCATCATCATCATTACGTGTCCTGCCGCATGACGTTTGTGATCATGGTCCTCCACACGAATCTTATCTTTTGTCGCTGCAAGTATATATCTCCTACCCTTTCTGTTTTCATCCACTCTGCAGATCCGTCCTATCTGTTCTCCCTGGGTCTACCTGGTAGTATTTTCTCCTCTAGGTTTCCT
>JAPXFY010000024.1:13016567-13019067 GCA_030674185.1 Monoplex corrugatus
TTTGATTTTTCTTGGTAATGTTGTTGTGGTGCTATTGTTGTTAGTGGTGACGTCGTTGTTTCAATACTGTGAACTCAAGATTTCATATCTCAAGTTCGATAGTACCCTGCAGAAATAAAGGTTGGCTTATTTGCCGCACATCAAAATGTCCCAACGATTTTGGTGATGTGCGTCTTCCACATGTCCCGTTTTCTTCCCAATTCCAAGGCCTTGGCAGCCCATAAGGTTTTGAGCAGGTTTTCAAATAAATTGACTGATAATTGCTGGCATATTTGGGTTGAGCGCATATGGAATTGTCCTAGTGCAATGAATTATACATTCTAAACCCTCTACGTTATTGTATGTTCGTTCGTTCTTTGATTTAACGTCTTTTCACTATGAGTGATTTTAGACGTTATTGTGTGTGTGTGTGTGTGTGTGTGTGTGTGTGTGTGTGTGTGTGTGTGTGTGTGTGTGTGCGTACGTGTGCATGCGTATGTGTGTGTGTGTGTGTCTGTGTGTGTGCGTGTGTGTGTGCGTGAGTTTGTGAGCGCGCGTGAATTTGTGTGCGTGCGCGTGTGTTGTGTTTCCCCTGTTTCATCTCTATCTGTTTGTCTGATTCAAACAAACAAACAAACAAACCAACAAAGAAACGACAAACAAACAAACAAACAAATAAACAAACGAACAAACGAACGAACGAACAAACAAACGAACGAACGAACGAACGAACAAAACAAAATGATCATGAACATTTTCAAAAGATCATGCATTCATTGTTCGTACAAAACAAACAAACAAACCAAACAAACAAACAAACAAACAAACAAACAAACAAACAATGAATCAGTCAATCAATCAATTGAACAAACAAACAAAGAAAACAAACAAACACAAACACACACAAACAAACAAAACAAAGCGATAATGAAAATTAAATAAATTCATGGATTCATTGTTCGGTCAGTTTGGCGGACAGCCAGCAAGTCAATCATTAAACCGTTCGATAGTGCCTTCATCAATTCGTTCATTCATGTGTTTAACGATCTGTGTGACTGGAGGTTAATAACAAAATGGCTTCCTTCACGGAAACACATGTCACAGTCTGGCAAGAAGCATTGTGCGCCACAGAGAAGTTAACAAGAAACACCACGAAGGTGCGGATGGGACCCAGAGCACCAATGCCTCACCACTCACCTGACAACTACCTCCCAAGGTCCCGACGCCACTCGCAAGTCATTCCATTAAGTAAAGGAAGGCTGTCCATGCATCGCTTGACCCATTCGGACCCAGTCATCAGTTACCTTGTTTACAAACCGAATGGCAAGGTGGGGAGATGACAAACCCCGGGACATAGCCACACAACGTGCACCAACAGTCCAGCCCAGCCTCTGGACCAAGAGAGAATGGAAGACCCCTCTCTCGCCCCACTCTGGTCTTCATCTCTCTTTCGGACAGCCCGCCCTGCCACCAGTTCGCATAGCTGCCAGCTCCTTTCTCCTTACATATGTGACCTTCCATCACGGAATGAGTCGCTTGTCCACTGGCAGCGTTTTGCTCAATGGGGCAAAATAAGCGAGAGGAGTATCAGGGCTCGTTATGGAGTTGTTGATTTTAGCGGATACCGGAACCCTTCCTACACATTCTACATTCAATAAATTATTATTATTATTATTAAGGGCATTTAGAGCGCCTAATCTTTCTGGAAAGCCCTAAGCGCTTACAAACTGTACAATACACATTACATCGAACATAGAAACATAGGCCTAATATAATTTTCATCATACATGGCGGACCTCTGTCACTCCATCCCACAAGCACATACACACCGTTAATAATATCAAATATTAGTACCTACTCTCTGGCACACACACACATATCCTCCTCCCACCCCGAGACATATCTATAGGCGCACAGCAATAACATACACAGAAGCACGCTAGCGCGCAGACAGCATAGCTCTTTTAGGTTAATAAATTTCAGAGAGGAAAGAGATGCGTTTTCAAGCCAGATTTAAATGACTGAAGACTTGTTTTGTGCCTCAGCGGGTAGGGAAGTGAATTCCATGAGGAAGGGGCTTGAAAAGAAAAGGATCGCTCACCATATGATTTTGTTCGAAAAGTTGGGATTCGAAATAAGCGGGTATCGGCTGAGGTACGAAGATGACGAGATGGAACGTATAGTTGAAGATATTCAGACAGGTAAGAGGGAATAGAATTGTCGAAGTATCTGAAGCACTGAACAGCAATTTTATGTTGGATCCTTTTCAACACAGGTAACCAATGCAAGTCTTGGAGAAGAGGAGAGACATGCTGAAATTTGGAAGACCGAAATACTAGCCGAGCGGCATGGTTCTGTACTTTCTGAAGTTTGTCAAGGAGCTGTTTTGGAGAACCAGACAGAAGGGAATTACAATAGTCAAGACGAGAAAGAACGAAAGCACAAACTAATATTTTAGTAGCTTCGAGAGTAAGGAGATGACGGATGGAACCTATTCTACGAAGTTCAAGGTAACAGACAC
>JAPXFY010000024.1:13041567-13044067 GCA_030674185.1 Monoplex corrugatus
CAGTCGCCGTGGTGTAGTGGTTAGCTTAACGGACTGCCGACTGGAAGGTTGTGGGTTCGAATCCCCCAGTCCCTCCAAAAATCATTGTAGGCTTTTTCAGCTCTTACCGGCTCCTACCCAGAGCTGGGCGTGATATAGGCTCATTGGGAAGACTGGGACCACACAGTCGAGTCTCATCCGTTTCATGGATGCGTCGTTGAGGGTTTGTTCAAATCTTCTGATCAACACTGCAGATATCTGTATCTCTCGAGCCTGGTTGACGCCAGGGTGTATTATGATAGTAAGCGTAGAGTACAGCCCTGTCACGCAGTCTCAATCCAAAATGGAGCGCCATAGCGTCATGACTATCATCCTCATCGATATCATCATCATCGCATTGTAAAAAAAAAGTTCCAACTTCCGTGGCCATTACGGTGGGGTAGAAAAAATGCTACAAAAACAAAACAAAACAAAACAAAACAAAACAAAACAAAACAAAACAAAACAAAAAAGGTGATCACAAAGATAACCTCGCCGTGTGCAGTTATCCTGAAAACAAAACAAACAACAAAACCAAATAAACAAAACAAAACAAACAAACAAACAAGCAAGCAAACAAAAAAAAACCGCACCATGTTGATTGTATGAATGCTGCTTTCTGACTGATCATAAAGATTGTCTGTAATTGTGTTATGATCAAGTTTGCCAATGCTTAAGAGAAAGAAGGAGAGTTATCGGATTTTCTTCTTTTTTTTTTTCGTTTTCGCTGTTAGCCCAGTTATATAGGGCATTATGTTGATTTGGCTTCGGTAATGGGTTCTATCCTCAGTATGGCCAATATACATAGATGAATAGATCTAATCGTCTGGAGTGCGATTCTGGGACTGATATATGTATGTATGTATGTATGTATGTATGTATGTATGTATGTATGTGTATGTATGTATGTATGTATGTGTGTATGTATGTATGTATATAAATTATGTATGTATGCATGTATGGATGGATTGATAGATGGATGGATGGATGGATGGATGGATGGATGGATGGATGCATCTATATATATATATATATATATATATATATATCTACCTATCTACGTGTCTATCTATCTATCTATCTATTATAATATATATATATATATATATATATTCATCTATCTATCTATCTATCTCTCTAAATATATATATATATATATTATATATATTATTCCATCTGTCTTTCTGTCTGTCTGTCTGTCTGTCTCTCACTCTCTCAGTGTGTGTGTGTGTGTGTGTGTGTGTGTGTGTGTGTGTGTGTGTGTGTGTGTGTGTGTGTGTGTGTGTGTGTGTGTGTGTGTGCAACCTTTCAAAGATTGTATTTGATTTAAATTTTTTTGTTGGTGTGTTACTAGTTTCCGTCGTCGGGGATTCCAGACTTTGTTTGTTTTAGAGTTGTTTCGCCTTTATCGCCTCAGCAAATGATAAACAATCCAAGACAAAGTTTGGAATAAAGAAGAAGAAAAAGGAAACTATCACACACAGCACACACACACACGCACACGCGCACACACACACACACCACACACACACACACACACACACACACACACACACACACACACACACACACACGCACACACACACACATACACACACACACACGCACACACACACACACACACACATACACACACACATAAACATACACACACTAACGAATAAATACGCACCAGGGAGCGATAACAAACTTTATATTGTCCATCGAAGGTTAAAGTCGATCACAATTATAGACTGAACAGCAAACGAAAAATATTTAACTTCAAAAAATGGCTAAAGTTTTATGGATCTTGTGTTCGAAATGGTAGTCTACGACAGTGCATCAATGAATAAATGAATACTTAATTTGAAACATTTTTTGAAAACTACATGCATTGTGGATAGACATTAAGAGAAATTGAAAAAAAAGAAACATTCTAATTAGCGAAAAAAAAACGTACACAAGCTTTTTTCTATATGTGTCTGTCTGTCTTGGAACCTCTCTGTCTCTGTCAGTCTCTCTCTCTTCACCTCTCTCTCTCTCTCTCTCTCTCCCTCTCTCTCCTCTCTCTCTCTCCTCTCTCTCTCTCTCCTCCCCCAACTCTCTCTCTTTTTCGCAAACACACACTTGTGTATATATGCATGTATGTGCATATATAATATATAGACAGAGAGAGAGAGAGAAGAGAGAGAGAGATGAGAAGAGAGAGAGAGAGAGAGAGAGAGATACACACAGACACAAGACAGACAGACACACAGACACACAGACACAGATACACAGACAGACAGACACACACACAGACAGACAGACAGACAGCACACAGAGACAGATACAGGAAGACAGAGATGGAGAAGGACATTGTCTTTTCTGCTTGACGATGCCATACTCAGATCTATATTAAAAAACAAACAAACAAACGAAAGAACCTCAAACAGAAAGGGAAAAATCCACAGAAAAAATACTCAATCTTAATGCTCCTATCACTTAGTTTTTGTCAGTTTTA
>JAPXFY010000024.1:13059067-13061567 GCA_030674185.1 Monoplex corrugatus
TTTCTGTAATTTCTTCTCCCGTCTGTCTGTCTGAGTTTTTATTGTGTGCTTGACTCCTAACCCCCCCCCCCTCTCTCTCTCTCACTTTTTCTCGCCCATTTCCTCTTTCTCTCTCATTCTCTTTCTTCTGCTCTCTCTCTTTTTCCTTTAACACACTCTCTCACACTCTTTCTATTCATTCTCTCTCTTTCGTGTTCTCTCTCTCTCCCTTCCTCTCCGTCTCTGTCTCTGTCTCTGTCTATGTCTATGTCTCTGTTTCTCTGTCTCTGTCTGTCTGTCTGTCTGTCTGTCTGTCTGTCTCTGTCTCTGTCTCTTCTCCCTTCTCTTTATATTGTTTTCTAAGTTTGCTGTATCTCTGAACCACCCCACCTAAGTAAAACCAAAGATCAAGTATCACATGAAAGCGGGAGCTATGACGGAACTGTACGTTTTCTAGATAAGGAACTCCAGAGAGACAAGCCACAATTTCATAGCTGCAAAGAGACCAGCAACAATTCAATTTAATGTTTTTACGTGGAAGCGGTAACATGAAGAGAATCTGGCGAAATGATCACACGGTCACCAGGGGAATTGTCCAACATGCAGAGAACTGGCAAGAGAGTTGTAATTAGATTCCTGCCTGTCAATGGCTCCAATTGGCCAAGGCAATTTTCAGGTCTAGGATGGAATGCCTGCAGGCAGCGACAGAGGAAGAATATCAGAGTTTACTCAGCAAGTCAAGTAGCAACAGTCAGCTTCCTGTTCCAGCCACGCCATGGAGGGAAAGAACTGGTTTTTCTCTGGTGGAGAAGGAATTGTACGGAAAAAGCTGGGTGTAATAGATTCTGCTGGGCACAGAATACATGATGTTGACTTAATTTCTTGTCATGATGGCCGTGTGTTGGTGAGGCAAGTGAGAGGGGGAGGGGGTTAGTTGTTCAACTGGATTCTCTAATAGATGTTCCTTGAAAATGCCCATGAGGATTTACGTATACGTGGAGTGGGCTGTTTGTACAGCCACAACATCAGAAGCTGTGCTGCGCTGTCCAGCTTAATCTAGTTCCAGCTTCCTGCACAGATGGCTTCGTGGCCAGTTTCTTTAGAGGAAGGCTTGGTGGACAAAATGATCAATCAGAATGAGAGGGTTAAAAAGACTTAAAATAGAGAGAGACAGAATGATATAGAGTGAGACAGACAGACAGACAGACAGACAGACAGAGGGACAGAGTAAGAGAGTATGAAAGAAGAAATCTAGACAGAGGGAGAGAGAGGGGGAAGAGAGAGAGAGAGAGAGAGAGAGAAAGAGATTGGAATAAGAGAGCGAGGAAGACAGACAGTGAGAAAGAAGGAGACAGAGAGAGGAAGAGATACAGAAAGATACAGGAAGTAAAAACAGAAGAGAGAGAGAGAGAGAGAGAGAGAGAGAGAGGAGAGAGAGAGAGAGAGAGGTGTGGGGGGGGGCAGAATAACAAATCAGAGAGACAGATATGGCGAAGAGGTAAAGGGAAAGAAATGCAAATGTTGTAAATAGTTTGATCACTGTCTGCATCATAAAGAGCAGCAATATTGAATGGTAAATATGTAAATCAGGTAGGTGTTCGCTCACGTATGTGCTGTTTGGAGATTTTTTTGTTTTGCTTTTGCCCAGCCATCTCTTTGCGATCAGTTATTCTTAGTTTGTCCAGTTGTCATTTGGTTCATTTTGCACGTGTCCAATTTGCCATATTTATGAGTTATCGTTCCTGCCTTCCCTCTCGCTTTCATCGAAATTTGTTTCCTCCTTGTATCGTTTCCATCTTCATGTTTCAAGCGTGTGAGCATGATCAGATTTGTTCCCATGGGACAAGGGGCTGACGAGGTTTTGAAAGGGACAGCAGTGGAAAGATTTGAATATCCTGCTGCTATGTTATTCATCAGAGTTGCAACATATGCATCGCGTTTTTCATTTTTTTCCCATAATTTATTTATCTGATTATTGATTAATTTATTTGGCTATTTACTGATAGCATTTAAGTCTCTGTAGTGCAATGATTTGTTAATTTTACCAAGACTATCCATGTTTAGTGCATGGACATAATTACCAGAGAGCAAAAGTTTACATATGTATACATACATACATACATACATACATATATATATATATATATATATATATATATATATATATATATATATATATATATATATATATATATATATATATATAGATGAGCAGCATTTGAACAAAAAAGACAACAAGCCGACGTAAAATGTTCCCAAATTTTCGGCCTTACACCCGCCTTCCTCAAGGGGACTTTATATATATATATATATGTGTGTGTGTGTATATATATATATATATATATTTATATAATATATATATATATATAGATGAAGCAGCATTGGAACAAAAAAGACAACAAGCCGACGTAAAATGTTCCCAAATTTTCGGCTTACACCCCCTTCCTCAAGGGACTTTATATATATATATATATATATATATATGTGTGTTGTGTGTATATATATATATATGTGTTGTGTG
>JAPXFY010000024.1:13069067-13076567 GCA_030674185.1 Monoplex corrugatus
CCTAAAATGGATTGCTTTCAGACAGTGTCAAAGAAGATTGTAACGTTTAACAGGCTAATTCAATGGCAAAATTTAGCTTCCAGCTTCCTGCTCTGGCTATTTTACAGAGATGGAGAGGGTAGGTTTCTCCTTGGTGGAAATTGATGATACTGTAAAGTTCGGGCTATAAGCCGCGACTTTTTTCCCCAGCGGCTTATAAAACGATGCAGCTTATTTGCGGATTTTCCCCGATCCCAGGAGCGTCACATTCTCGTATATTCTTAGCTTCTATTTAACTCACCAAAACCGTGTTTACCGTTCATGAATTTTTCGGTGAGCTCCATATTAAAGTGTGAACTGTTCAAGTAAAAGAGTTAACTGTTAACTGTTCAGGTTTTAAAATCAAATCCGCACACATTGAAGCATTTGGATCGGTATTCAGATCTGCTCTGCTCAAGCGTACACCCTCATCATGCCGAAAATGCGACGTAATGCCTACGAAGCACCCTTCGATTTGAAGCCGATCGACCTGGCCATTGTAAAAGTGTGGCTTATAAACCAGTGCGGCTTATGTGTGAATATAGTTCAGATTTTTTCTATAATTTAGTTGGTGCGCCTTATATACCGGTGCCCCCAATAGCCTGAACTTTAAGGTATTCTTGTACGCTACTTTAATGGCCACAGAAAGAGGAAACAGATTTTCACAATAATATGATGATGACACCATGCTAATTGCAGAAAATGAAAGGGACCTACTAAACCTTGTGAATATAATAGAAATAGAAAGCAAAAATAAAGGGCTGGAGTTAAATAGCATGACAACTGAAGCTAGGGTAATCAGTAAAAAACATGAAATCCCCTCATGCAAATTAACAGTAAATGGCACAACCTTGAGACCAGTTGATAAGTTTAAATATCTGGGAACGATCATCTCACCAGACGGCAGATGCACATCAGAAATAGCCATCAGAATCGGCCAAGCCAAAACAGCATTCAAGAAGATGAAAATCATTCTTACCAACAAATGCCTATCAATTAACATCAGGAAGAAAGTTCTTGAATGTTACGTAGAACCGATAATGTTATACGGTTGAGAGGCGTGGACAGCCAACAAGCAAAGCCAGAACAAAATTGAGGCAGCTGAGATATGGTTTCTAGGAAGAATGTTGAGTTTCATTGACAGCAAAGAAAACAAACGAGACAGTCTTGATGGAGGCAGACACAAGAAGATCATTGATATGGAAGATTAGGAAAAGACAGGCAACATTTATTGGCCATTTTGTGAGGAAAGGGGAATAGAGCACCTGGTCACAATTGGAAAACTGGAGGGAAAACGAGCACCAGGTAGACCCAGGGAGAAAATATTTGGATGGACGTGTGGCACCTCTTGAGAAACTGAAACTGAAATTGAAACTGAAGCAGATGCCATTGTTCTGTCGGATTCTGTGATAGATATTGTTTGAAATGATGTATCAGGCAGTACCGATATATGGGTTTAGCATTGGCAACTGAGTTGCATGGTTTGATTTGATTTATTTCCAGTTGCCTAAAGACAGCATGTGTGCATATATATGTACGTAGGTGTGTGCACATGCACGCACGCACACACACACACAAACACACACACACACACGTACACACTCACGCATACACACACACACACACACATACACACACATACGCACGCACACACATATTCAAACACACACACACACACACACACACAAAACACACACACGCTCATGCAATAAACATGCATAATCTTGGTAAAATTGACAAATTATTGCAACACAGAGACTTAAACGCCATCAGTAAATAGCCAAATACAACATATCAATAAACAGATAGATAAATATAAACAAAACCGCGATGGACATGTTGCAAATCTGAAGAATAACGGAGCCGCAGGATATTCTTACCTTTCCACTGCTGTCCCTTTCAAAACCTCGTCAGCCCCTTGTCCCATGGGAACAAATCTGATCATGCTCACACGCTTGAAACATGGAGATGGAAACGATACAAGGAGGAAACAGATTTTGATGAAAGCGAGAGGGAAGGCAGGAACGATAACTCATGAATATAGCAAACGGGGGACACGCACAAAATGAACCAAATGACAACTTGACAAACTAAGAATAACTGATCGCAAAGAGATGGCTCGACAAAAGTAGAGAAAACAAAATCTCCCAACAGCACATACGTGAGCGAACACCTACCTGATTTACATATTTGCCATTCAATATTGCTGCTCTCTATGATGCAGACAGTGATCATAATATTTACAACATTTGCATTTCTTTCCCTTTACCTCTTCGCCATATCTGTCTCTCTGATTTGTTATTCTGGGTCTCTCTCTCTCTCTCTCTCTCTCTCTCTCTCTATCTCTCTCTCTCTCTCTCTATCTCTTTAGCTCTCTCTCTCTTCTGTTTTTGTTTCTCTCTCTTTCTATAGCTCTTACTCTCTTTCTTTCTTTTCTTCTTTCTTACTTTCTATCTTTCTCACTCTTTTCTTCCTCTCTCTCTCTCTCTCGTATTTAATTTCTCTATTTCTCTCTCTGTCTCTGTTTCTGTCTCTCTCTCTCTCTGCCCCTTTCTCTCGAGTTCTTCTTTTACTCTCTCTCTCTTTCTCTCTCTCTCTCACTCTCTCTTACTCTCTCATCCTGTCTCTCTGTCCATCTTTAGGTCTTTTTAACTCTCTCATTCTGATTGATCATTTTGTCCACCAAGCCTCCCTCTAAAGAAACTGGCCACGAAGTCATCTATGCAGGAAGCTGGAAATAGATTAAGCTGGACAGCGCAGCACAGCTTCTGATGCTGTGGCTATGCAAACAGCCCACCCTATGTACACATAAATCCTCATTGGCATTTTTCAAGGAACATCTATCAGAGAATCCAGCTGAACAACTAACCCACCCCTCCTCTCACTTGCGCTTTGCCTCACCAACACACTCATGGTCATCGCGACAAGAAATTAAGTCAACATGATGTATTCTGTGCCCAGCAGAATCTATTACACCCAGCTTTTCCCTTACAATTCCTTCTCTACCGAGAGAGAAACCAGTTCTTTTCCTCCATGACGTGGCCGGAACAGGAAGCTGATTGTTGCTACTTGACTTGCTGAGTAAACTGTGGTATTCTTCCCGTGATGCTGCCTGCAGGCATTCCATCCCAGACCTGCAAATTGCCTTGGCCAGTTGGAGCCATTGACAGGCAGGAATCTAATTACAACTCTCTTGCCAGTTCTCTGTATGTTGGACGATTCCTCTGGTGGCTGCCATATTATTTCGCTAGATTCTCTTCATGTTACCGCTTCCACGTAAAAACATTAAATTGAATTGTTACTTGTCTCTTTGGAGTTCCTTGTCTAGAAAATGTACAGTTCAGTTATAGCTCTCGCTTTCATGTGATACATGATTTTTGCTTTTACTTAGGTGGAGTGGCTCAGCGATACAGCAAACATAGTGAATAATAAAAAGAGAAGGGAGAGAGAGAGAGAGAAAGAGAGAGAGAGAGAGAGAGAGAGAGAGAGAGAGAGAGAGAGAGAGAGAGAGAGAAAGAGAGGATTAGGATTCATGTGCACAATAAAAACTCAGGCAGACAGACAGGAGAAGAAATTAAAGAAAAAAATGGACTCAGATCTTTATCATATGCTTGATACATGGGAAGAACAGTGGGTCATAAGACTAAAACGCACAGGTGGAAGCAGAAGCTGCTGAAACTACTAAAAAGGATATTTTTTCCATCAGCAGTGGCATCCCTTATTATGATAATTATTTTTAGTGTTCATGTCATTCCTTTTCCAAGCGACGACATTGCAATTTTCGAGTTGCTCTTCCTCAGTTTTATTCTGACATGTTTTCTTCCTTCTTTGAATTCATTCTGACGTTCCCAAGGTCCGTGAATATCTGCATTCAGGTTTGTCAGATAAGCATCTCATCCTTTTTAAAGACAAAGAGTTTGATATGCTTCAATATTTCGTGACTGTTTTCGTTTGTTTGTTTGTTTTACTTCCTGTTTTGTTTGCTTGGTTTTTTTGTTTGTTTGTTTCGTTGAAAACTCTTCCTTTTTAGTCTAAGAACAAATACATTGTACTCCTTCATCTACGTGTTTGTGTACAGATACATAGATGGGCAGAAAAATAGATAGATGGATAGACATGTAGATATATAGAATGATATATACCTAGATAATAGTTATACCGATAGATATTAGAGATGCTATTCACAAAGTGTATATTCATCAGGTGTTTGGACAAGAAAGTGGGAAAATGATAATTTGGTGATGTGATCTGACAGCAAACGTGCAGAGTGTTGAGCAGAGAGGTGTGATTTGATTCTTGCATGTCTGGTACTCCCTAGATGGCCAGCTGATTTAGTGGCCTAGGATGTATTGCCTTCAGGCAATGTCAGAGAAGATCACCATGGTTTACCCAGCTAGACAATTGGCGACAGTTAGCGTTCAGCTTCCTGTGCAGGCCACTTCACAGAGATGGAGAGGGTAGGTTTCTCCTTGATGGAGATCAGTGGGGTTTATATCGGTCGATGTTTTACGCTACATTAGGGACCACAGAAGTCAGGCACAAATTTTCACTATGATATGATACTTAAGAAGAATGTTGAGAGTTCCATGGACAGCAAAGAAAACAAACGAGACAGTCTTGATGGAGGCAGACACAAGTAGATCATTCATAAGGAAGATTAGGAAAAGACAGGCAACATTTATAGGCCATTTTATGAGGAAAGAGGAATTGGAGCACCTGGTCACATCAGGAAAGCAGGAGGGAAGGAGAGCACCGGGTAGACCTGGGGAGAAGATACTAGACAGACTTGCAGAGTGGCTGGGGACAAAGAGGGTGGAAGAGATGCTTGAGGCAACAAGTAATAGACATAGATGGAAGTCCATAATCGCCAACGTCATGCGGCAAGGCACCTGATGATGATGATGTTGATGATGATGATGATGTTGATGATGATGATGATGATGACGATGATGATGATGATGATAGTTATGGGATTGCGATTATAGTTGTGATGGTATAGACATCCATTCTGGATTGAGACTGTGCTACATGGCTCCTTTCTGTGTTTACTTTCATAACATAATCATCCTGGCATCAAGAAGGTCTGAAAACTACGTACAACCCATTGAGTTGGTGAGGAAAATAAATCAACACAATCAGTGGAGCATATATGAAGCAGATGAGATTCAACTGTAAGGTCCCAACTTTCCCAATGAGCCCCTTGCACCCTGAACTCTGGGTAGGAGCTGCTATGTATAGAAACATCTCACAACGACTTTGATGTAAGTCTGAATTTGTATTAGACAGATCCCCCTGAGCTTAGGTTGTATATGTTGACGTGACTTCACGACATGAAGGTCGTGGGGGTATTTGCATCAGTGATGAAACAGGTGTCATTGTTCTGCTGATTCTGTGATAGATATTGTTTGAAAGGGTGCGTCAGGATGTACTGATGTTTAAGTTCAACAGTCTCTATAGTCACATCTTTGGGGACTGTACTGCGTGATTGTGGCTGGATTTGCTTCCAGCTGTCAGCAGCAATGAAGGCATCGTTTAGGCATGAATGTGTACTTCAGAGAGAGAGTACACGTGCACGCATAGACATGCACACGAATACACATACGCATACACATGCACACCCACAAACACACATGCACACACACACACACACACACACACACACACACCACACACAACACACACACACACACACACACACACACACACACATACACACACACACAAATACACACACACACACGCACGCACGCACGAACGCACACACACACACACATACTGTGTAAACTTTTGCTGGCTGGTAAATATGGCTCATGTGATGAACATGCACAGTTTTGTGAAAATTTGACAAATTATTGCACTGTAAATGAATTTTCGTTATCCATGGTTAGCCATGTAAATTATGTTCATAAACAATGATACACGAATTGTAAAGATGAATAGATAAAATGGGACAGGTATGCTACTAGTCTGAACAGCAATTGAGCAGCAAGATGCCTAATTTTTGCAGTTTTGTGCCTTTCAAAGAAGTTATCATTTCCATTTCCCATAGGAAGAAATGTGATCGTGCCCACATGCCTGAAACATGGGTTGACACAAGGAAGAGACAGACTGAGATAAAGGGAAAGGGGGAGGTGGAAATAATAACTCACGAACATGGCAAATGAGACACGTGGAAAATAAATGGAATGACTGCTTGAAAAACGAAACATAACTGATCACAAAAGAGATGGCTGGTCAGAATTTAAAACAAACCAACAGATCTTAAAAACTGCCAACAGCATGTACGCGAGTGAGGATAATCGTGTCTGATATTCAATATAGCTGACCCTTATCATGTAGACGGTAAACAAACCATTTAAGACATTTGTGTTTCTGCCGTCTCCTCCCCCACCCCCACCCCCCACCAACACACACACACCTCATTGTTACATTTGTCTCTCTGATTTGTCATTCTGGGCCTTCTTCTCTGTCTCTTCTTCTGTCTCTCTATCTCTCTCTGTTTCCTCTTTCTCTTATTTCTTTTTGTCTCTGTATCTTCCTCTCTTTTTTTCTTACTTCCTTTCTCACTCTCAATTCTCTCTCTCTCTTTGCTCTTGTCTCATCTCTCGCTTTCTTTCTCTCCTTCTCTCTCTCTCTTTCTTCTCTCTCTCTCTCTCTCTCTCTCTCTCTCTCTCTCTCTCTCTCTCTCTCTCTCCCTCTTCGTTCTTTCTCCCTCTGTATAGACTTCTTCTTTCACACTCTTTCTCTTTATCACTCACTCTCTTTCTTTCACAATAAAATTATGTTTTTGTCTCTCTATTTAACTCTGTTTACCTGTCTCATGCTGTTGATGTTTTTGTTCAGACAGACAGACAGACAGACAGACAGACAGACAGCACACCCCACGTACATGTAAACTCTCACGTGAATTGCTAAACAATCATCATCATCATCAGGTGCCCTGCTGCATGGCGTTGACGACCATGGACTTCCAACAATCTCTATCTCTCGTTGACCCCAGCATCTCCCCCACCCTCCTCATCCCCAGCCACTCTGCAAGTCCGTCCAGCATTCTCTCCCTGGGTCTACCTGGTGCTCTCTTTCCCTCCAGCTTTCCCTTTGTGACCAGGTGCTCCAAATCATCCGTCCTCATAAAATGGCCTATAAATGTTGCTTGTCTTTTCCTAATCTTCCTTATGAGTGATCTACTTGTGTCTGTCTCCATCAAGACAATCTCGTTTGTTTTCTTTGCTGTCCATGGAACTCTCAACATTCTTCTGAGAAACCACATCTCGGCTGCCTCAATGCTAAACAACATCTATCAGAAAAGTCAGTCAAACAATTCCCCATTCTTACCCCTCTATCTAGCCCTTGCTCACTACTGATGCCAACACAGTCACGGCCATCATGACGTGAAATCAAGTCAACAGCATGCATTCTGTACTCAGCAGAATCTGCTTCATCCAGGTTACACTACATTTTCTTATCCATCAAGGAGAAACC
>JAPXFY010000024.1:13084067-13091567 GCA_030674185.1 Monoplex corrugatus
ACACACACACACACTGTACACACCACAACACCATCCAAAAAGCCACTGAAAGGAAGACAAGGACAGGATTTTTCAGGAAGACCTAGTTGCAGTGGACTGCCCTAAAAGATTATCCCTGGATGTCTGGGGCAAGTGCCAAACGAGCACTAAATGTGACTGGAACAGGCTTGTAGCCCAGGGGACTGTTTCTATAGCCCCTGTTGGGATAGAGCAGGATTTACCCAACGAGGAAAACGTGACAATGTTTCATTTAAAATAGATCGCGCTGAGATATTATTTAAAATAAATTACGCTCAAGCACACATGCACTAAGACATGCACACGCAAACGCAAGTGCAGATACACGCATACACATACACACGCGCACACACACACACACACACAGAATTAGCACCATCCTGTACCTGGGAAACTCACAGAGACACTTTGGGAAGCGATCACCTACCTATCATCATAACCATAACTGACAAAAACATCAGGATGAAAGACAGCTCTCCTGAAATTATTCCAAAATATAATTACAAGCGTTCTGACTGGTCCTTATTTCGAACTGCTCTAGCTAATCAAGATTACAGACACTATGAAAGTGAAAATGTAGACATTATGTTTTCTAAATTCCAAGAGTCAATTTTAGCCGCTGCAGACCTATCGATTCCGAAACTCAAATCTTCTAGATCAAATAATCGATTGGGTAATGTTTGGTGGACAGAGGCATGTGAGAAAGCAGTTCAATATAAAAGGGAGAAATTCAAAATCTACATCAAAAGCCGGAAACCTGAGGATCATGTCGAAATGAAAAAAGCTAACATCCAATGTAACAAAATCATTGCTGAAGCAAAGAAAGATTATTGGGCATCATTCTGCACAAAAGAAATTTCAGATTTCAAAGATTTCCATAAAGTCTGGACGAAAATGAAACAAATGAAGGATGGAACCAACTTACCTAGGTGTCCGATAATGATTGAAACATGTAACACATTTCCTTCAGACATGGACAAAGCAGAAACTTTTGTGGATCTGTTCGCCAAAAACAGTAAAGTTGAAGGTTTATCTCCTGACTGCAAACATCACAGAGAAATGGAAGATTACAACCCAATCTACACTGATCCAGTACCACAGAATGATCTCTGGTTTAATTCTCCAATCACCTTAGAAGAGCTAAAAAACACAGTACTGTCTCTACACAACAAAAAGAGTTCGGTAGGTGTTGATGCAGTTTCGACTGAAATGATTAAACATCTCCCTGAAAACACTCTTATTTTCCTACACAAAATTTTGCAGAAATGCTGGGTTATTGGAACTGTGCCACAAATCTGGCAAAAGTCTATAGTTATACCAATCTTAAAAACAGGAAAATCGAAAACCGATAAAAACAGTTACAGACCTATTGCTTTAACGTCCCACACAAGCAAACTAATGGAAAGATTGGTCTTAAACAGACTTTTACACTACTGTGATAAAAATAATGTTATTCCGGTAAACCAGGCAGGTTTTAGAAAAGGAAGATCCGCAGTTGAGCACCTAGTTAAACTTACAACTCAGATCAAACAACAGTTTGCCTGCAGAAAAAGTGTTTTAGCTACTTTCTTTGATGTGAAAAAAGCTTACGATCAAGTTTGGCATAAACGTTTATTGTTCAAGCTAAAATCTGTTGGTTTATCGGGCAATATGTTCAATTACATTAAATCTTTTTTAGCTAATAGAACAATTCAGGCAAGAGTGGGAGCTAGTTATTCTTCTTCACGATGCCTCGACATGGGGATTCCACAAGGTTCAGTGATAGCACCTATTTTATTTAATATCCTTATACAGGATCTTCCTAAAGCTCTTTCAAATCGTGTTGTTTTAGTACAGTACGCTGATGATATATGCACTTGGATGAATATCACTTTAAAAAAGACAACTCCACAGAGAACGCGAAATTACATCAGGAAGTTGTATCAAATTGATCTTGATAATCTTGGAAACTATATGTTAGAAAATGGGCTGTCATTGTCAGCAGAAAAAACTAACATGATGCTGTTTGATCCTGGTGGTAACTCAAATAACTTGCCTATTTTCAAATTGCTTGGTGAAGTGTTAAATTACAAACAGATCGTAAAATTCCTGGGAGTTTACATCACGTCCAAATTAAGCTGGAATGTCCATTTTGATTATATTTTAACAAAAGCGCGAAAAACCTTAAATTTTCTAAAGATAATAAGCAAATTACCATGGGGAATGGATACAAATGTACTGATTCATCTGTCAACAGCGCTGGTCAGGTCTAAATTATCCTACGCGCAAGAAGTTTTCTTCAATGCACCCAAATATTTACTAAAAAAGATTCAGAGCTTGGACTGCAAAAGTCTTAAAATTGCACTAGGTGTACCAACTCATGCTTCTACTCTGGAAACGTACAAAGTTGCTGGAATTCTACCTTTAAACAACCATCGTGAGTTAGCTACAGCAAAGTTTGCAATTAGAACTACCTCACAAGTGGATAATTTTGTGAGCAAAGAAATTAAGATCAGGTCTGATACTGACTTTCCAAAACGAGCAAAAAACATTTCATCACAAATTACAGCCGCAACTTACATATCTGGCCTGATCAAACAGAGAGGGGAGAGAGTAGGAGGAGAGAGAGAGAGACAGACAGACAGACAGAAGCAGACATACAGAGACAGACAGAGAGACAGAGACAGAACAGACAATTGACAAACAGGACACAGAGAACAGACACAGAGCAGAGGAGAGCAGCTAAGCCATCCAGGACATACAGATAGGACAGGAACCAGTGACAGACTGAAGACGAGAATGACCAGAGAGATGAGACACAGAAAGATACGGAAAGAGGAAGGACAGAAGTATACAAGAGAATTATATAAAATCTAATGACACGACATCGGAACTACATTTTAGTGGATGTATGTACCTATTCGGGCCTAAGCCAGATTAGATTGACAGTTTGCATTTCGTAAATTTATATTGTATCAAAAAACAGAAAAATGGGACACAACAAATTAGTGATAAGCAAAGGTACAGTAAAAGCAAGTCAGTTACGAGGGAGAGAGAGAGAGCGAGATCGGAGAGAGCGAGACGGAGAGAAACAACACACACACAAACACACACACACACACACACACACCTGTACACACCACAACACCATCCAAAAAAGCCACTGAAAGGAAGACAAGGACAGGATTTTTCAGGAAGACCTAGTTGCAGTGGACTGCCCTAAAAGATTATCCTGGATGTCTGGGGCAAGTGCCAAACGAGCACTAAATGTGACTGGAACAGGCTTGTAGCCCAGGGGACTGTTTCTATAGCCCCTGTTGGGATAGAGCAGGATTTACCCAACGAGGAAAACGTGACAATGTTTCATTTAAAATAGATCGCGCTGAGATATTATTTAAAATAAATTACGCTCAAGCACACATGCACTAAGACATGCACACGCAAACGCAAGTGCAGATACACGCATACACATACACACGCGCACACACACACACACACACAGAATTAGCACCATCCTGTACCTGGGAAACTCACAGAGACACTTTGGGAAGCGATCACCTACCTATCATCATAACCATAACTGACAAAAACATCAGGATGAAAGACAGCTCTCCTGAAATTATTCCAAAATATAATTACAAAGCGTTCTGACTGGTCCTTATTTCGAACTGCTCTAGCTAATCAAGATTACAGACACTATGAAAGTGAAAATGTAGACATTATGTTTTCTAAATTCCAAGAGTCAATTTTAGCCGCTGCAGACCTATCGATTCCGAAACTCAAATCTTCTAGATCAAATAATCGATTGGGTAATGTTTGGTGGACAGAGGCATGTGAGAAAGCAGTTCAATATAAAAGGGAGAAATTCAAAATCTACATCAAAAGCCGGAAACCTGAGGATCATGTCGAAATGAAAAAAGCTAACATCCAATGTAACAAAATCATTGCTGAAGCAAAGAAAGATTATTGGGCATCATTCTGCACAAAAGAAATTTCAGATTTCAAAGATTTCCATAAAGTCTGGACGAAAATGAAACAAATGAAGGATGGAACCAACTTACCTAGGTGTCCGATAATGATTGAAACATGTAACACATTTCCTTCAGACATGGACAAAGCAGAAACTTTTGTGGATCTGTTCGCCAAAAACAGTAAAGTTGAAGGTTTATCTCCTGACTGCAAACATCACAGAGAAATGGAAGATTACAACCCAATCTACACTGATCCAGTACCACAGAATGATCTCTGGTTTAATTCTCCAATCACCTTAGAAGAGCTAAAAAACACAGTACTGTCTCTACACAACAAAAAGAGTTCGGTAGGTGTTGATGCAGTTTCGACTGAAATGATTAAACATCTCCCTGAAAACTATCTTATTTTCCTACACAAAATTTTGCAGAAATGCTGGGTTATTGGAACTGTGCCACAAATCTGGCAAAAGTCTATAGTTATACCAATCTTAAAAACAGGAAAATCGAAAACCGATAAAAACAGTTACAGACCTATTGCTTTAACGTCCCACACAAGCAAACTAATGGAAAGATTGGTCTTAAACAGACTTTTACACTACTGTGATAAAAATAATGTTATTCCGGTAAACCAGGCAGGTTTTAGAAAAGGAAGATCCGCAGTTGAGCACCTAGTTAAACTTACAACTCAGATCAAACAACAGTTTGCCTGCAGAAAAAGTGTTTTAGCTACTTTCTTTGATGTGAAAAAAGCTTACGATCAAGTTTGGCATAAACGTTTATTGTTCAAGCTAAAATCTGTTGGTTTATCGGGCAATATGTTCAATTACATTAAATCTTTTTTAGCTAATAGAACAATTCAGGCAAGAGTGGGAGCTAGTTATTCTTCTTCACGATGCCTCGACATGGGGATTCCACAAGGTTCAGTGATAGCACCTATTTTATTTAATATCCTTATACAGGATCTTCCTAAAGCTCTTTCAAATCGTGTTGTTTTAGTACAGTACGCTGATGATATATGCACTTGGATGAATATCACTTTAAAAAAGACAACTCCACAGAGAACGCGAAATTACATCAGGAAGTTGTATCAAATTGATCTTGATAATCTTGGAAACTATATGTTAGAAAATGGGCTGTCATTGTCAGCAGAAAAAACTAACATGATGCTGTTTGATCCTGGTGGTAACTCAAATAACTTGCCTATTTTCAAATTGCTTGGTGAAGTGTTAAATTACAAACAGATCGTAAAATTCCTGGGAGTTTACATCACGTCCAAATTAAGCTGGAATGTCCATTTTGATTATATTTTAACAAAAGCGCGAAAAACCTTAAATTTTCTAAAGATAATAAGCAAATTACCATGGGGAATGGATACAAATGTACTGATTCATCTGTCAACAGCGCTGGTCAGGTCTAAATTATCCTACGCGCAAGAAGTTTTCTTCAATGCACCCAAATATTTACTAAAAAAGATTCAGAGCTTGGACTGCAAAAGTCTTAAAATTGCACTAGGTGTACCAACTCATGCTTCTACTCTGGAAACGTACAAAGTTGCTGGAATTCTACCTTTAAACAACCATCGTGAGTTAGCTACAGCAAAGTTTGCAATTAGAACTACCTCACAAGTGGATAATTTTGTGAGCAAAGAAATTAAGATCAGGTCTGATACTGACTTTCCAAAACGAGCAAAAAACATTTCATCACAAATTACAGCCGCAACTTACATATCTGGCCTGATCAAACAGTCCAACATAACAATGGATGAAATTGCTGAGAAACCAACGATAACGCCTATCCCTACATGGGAAATGCTAAATGCCACATTTGATCTCGATTATGCAAAAGTTAAAAAAGATGATAGTGTCAACATTACGCTATCCACAGCTTGTGAACACATCGATGAAAAGTACAGTACCCACCTCCACATTTTTACCGATGGGTCAGTCTTAGCAAACCAGAGCGCTGGAGCAGCCTTTTATGTTCCAAAATTTAACATTAAAAAGTCTTTTTTCATTGGGGCAAATGTATCTATATATACAGCAGAATTGGTCGCTGTTGTTCAAGCGTTGCATTATTTAATAAGCCTTCGGCCTGTGTCATTCAAAGTAGTTCTCTTTGTTGATTCAAAATCTGTATTATATGCCTTACAGTCTTTTGATACAGACACAAGACCTGACTTAATTATTGAGGCAAATCATCTAATACATTGTTTAAAGATAAATGGTTCGGAAATCAATTTATGCTGGGTGCCTTCTCATGTTGGTCTTCATGGCAACAACGTAGTTGACAGAGCAGCTAAATCCGGTGCCCTCCATTCTGAAAATTCCATAGAATTACATGTTAACACCTCGGTAAAAGAAGCTTACAACTCGCTAGAATTAGCATCATGGATTCGATTTCATGAACATTTAAATGAAAAATTTGTGTCTCAAAAAAGAATCAAACTTTCAGTTCAAAATATCTGTAAAAATTTGCAGTATTCCTCGTTATATCATTTGAGATTAATTGTTATGACATATTTTCGCATTCAACTGAACGCTTTGAAAACAAAATATTGTAACAACGTTTTATGTATTTGTGGCGAACAATTCACATTGTATCACTGTTTGTTTTACTGCAGAAAGCTTCGTTCCTTTTTACCAAAGACGTTTACACAAGGAAACTATCTTGAAACGCATTTTAAAGAAGTAGTATCGGATCAAGTTTTGTTAGTTAAAATTTCAGAATCATTGGTTCACAGTCCTGTTAATGCGTTACTTTAAGATTATTATTATAATTATGATTATTTTTGTTTTGTTTTGTTTTTATGACGATTTTTCTTTTACATTATTGATGTTAGCGTTGTTCTAGTTTCATTTCTCTGTTCATCCATATCCTTTTTCTTAAGACCTTGCCGCTTCCTTTTAATTTTTTTTTACGTCCCTTACTCTGTTCCCCTCTCCCCTCCACACCCCCCCCCCCCTTATTTCATCCTCCATGTCTTAAGAAAAAGGATATGGATGAACAGAGAAATGAAACTAGAACAACGCTAACATCAATAATGTAAAAGAAAAATCGTCATAAAAACAAAACAAAACAAAAATAATCATAATTATAATAATAATCTTAATCTTAATCTCCATGCCATTTTATCACTTATAGTGAAAAGACGTTAAATCAAGCAACGAACGAACACACACACACACACACACTAACAGACACACGCACACACACACACACACACACACACACACACACACACACACACACACTAACAGACACACCCATTCACACACACACACACACACACACACACACACAGAGGCACACATACAGAGGCATACAAACAAACACACACACACACACACACACACACACACACACACACACACACACACACACATATTCACACATACACACATACACAAATGAATCCATTTTTAAAAAAGCACTTGAACAAAGGTCAAAGCTATTTCTCTGCGTGCCGTATGATGGCGCAACATTTCTCAGCGATAAATGAATAAGTACTTAAGTAGACAGACAGACAGACAGA
>JAPXFY010000024.1:13096567-13099067 GCA_030674185.1 Monoplex corrugatus
AAAAAGAAACAATGAAACTGATTTCCTACTTAGAAAAGTAACAATCAAATTTTATATATTTCCTACTTTATCTGCACATACAACTCACTGATGACACAAAGTCATTCATGTCAAGCACGAAACTGTTATCAGAGAGAAAAGAAACCTCATCAAACAAAACATGTTCACAAAACCACAGGAAACCCACCTGCAATGCCCAGAATAAATAACTCTCTTGAATAAAATGCACACAAGCTTGGTTCTGTGCCAGAGTTTCTTTATTACATAAAGTTAGAATTCATACAAGCTTGGCCTTGTCTTAGTGCTTGTTATTATATAAAGACGGACAATTGATGTTGTTGTTTTTTTTCTAAATCCCATATCATATTGAATGTCTGTGTGGAATGTTTCGAAACACTGGCTGATATGAAAAGTTGACGAAACTTAATAACTGCATCATAGTTGATAGGCTGTGACTCACAGAAACACTAGAATACGAGATAAATATATTAAAACGTTGTGGCGTACGAAATTTTGAAAACTAAGGAAGAAAAGAAAATGCATGCATATATATAAACGATATCAAGAAAGAGATTGTTGAAATATTGTTACTTATGATATTGAAAACCAATGTTAAAAATAAAATGTATTTAAAATGTAACAGAAAAACAAAGCCCCATATTGAGGCAGAAACGTTTCAGAAAATGTAACATAAGAAAATGAAAGTATACGTTGAAAAATAAATGTAAAGATAAAAGTAATGTAGTAGGCGACCCTGAAACCCTGTATTGAGAAAGAAACGTGTGAGAAAAGATGTAACATATAGAAAGGTAATTCCACTGTTGAAAAAGAAATATGTCAGAAAATATGTAACATACGAAATAGAACGTCCACATTAGGAAAGAAATACATCTGAAAAAGTGTAACAGATGAAACAAAAAGCTATGTTGAAAAAGAAATATGATGATGATGTAAGATAGAAATCTGAGCCCCATATTTATAATAAACAGATATGTTAAAAATCTGTGACACGATGAAAATGAAACCCCAATGTTCAGAAAGCAAGATGTTATTGAATAAACGTTGTCGTTGTTTGTCCCTTCGTGAGAGTGTATTTATTCTGACTACACTACTTATTCGTGTGTCAGTGTGTCTGCTTGCCAGTCTGTCTATCTCCGTGTACGTCTATCCGTCTGTCAGATTCTCTTTATGCACTGTTTCTCTGTTAATCTATTAGAGCCTGCCACATCGAGAAATCAAGAACTCGTGTCTTGAAGTTAGTAGCAGCTTACAACATAAAAGACGGCTTGTTTGCTGTCCATCTTGAGGCTCCAAACATTCTGGTGGAATTGCTAGTTCACAGATTCCGTTACTTTGGCCATTTCAGGGCGAAGTGATGGCATGGTGATTTGCGTTTGCCCGAGGAGTCTGCCAGGTAAGTGCTGGCAGATTATGGTGGAAAGCATACGGAATTGTCTGAGTAAGATATAGCCCTTTTCAACAAACTTCACCCTCCAGGCTAATCTTTCATAAATACTATCTCTCTCGTGATCAAACATGTGTGTGTGTGTGTGTGTGTGTGTGTGTGTGTGTGTGTGTGTGTGTGTGTGTGTGTGTGTGTGTGTGTGTTGTGTGTCTGTGTGTGTGTGGTGTGTGTGTGTGTGTGTCTGTGTGTGTGTGTATCTGTGTGTGCGTGTGTGTGTGTGTGTATTTGTGTGTGTGTGTGTGTGTGTGTGTGTGTGTGTTGGTGAGTTCGTGTTGTGTGTGTGTGTGTGTGTGTGTGTGTGTGTGTGTGTGTGTGGGTGGGTGTAGTGTGTGTGTATGTGTGTGTGTGTGTGTGTGCTTGTGGGTGCGTGTGCGTGTGTATGTGTGTGTGTGTTTGTGTGTGTGTGTTAAACATAGATACATACATATATACATACATAGATACACACACACATCTATATATATATATATATATATATATATATATATATATAATATATATGTGTGTGTGTGTGTGTGTGTGTGTGTGTGTGTGTGTGTATACTACATAACAATATATCTCACAACAGAATCTTGGGCAATGTTTTACAATACTATATTGATGACAGTGCGCCAAACCATCAAACAACACATCGAACCATTCGACTATCTGCTGACTGGAGTTAAGAAGAAGAACGGGGAAAAAAACCTAAAACAAAATGAAAAAAACTGAGTGGTCGCCATGTTGTAGTGGTTAGCGCAAAGGACTACACACTGAAAGGTTGTGGGTTCAAATCACCAACAGTTCTTTCAAAATCATCTTGGCGTTTTGCAGCTAGCTCTCACCGACCAGCCCAGAAGACCTGGACTACACACAGTAGAGACTCATCTACTTCACGAATGGGTAATTGACATTTTCTGTCCAACACTGCAGGTGTCTTTATCTGTCGGGCCTGGTTGACGCCAAAAAATATTTTGTGCCAGGACCCTGTCACAAAGTCTCAATACTAGATAGAACTCCATGACATCAAGGTTATCAACCTCCTCCTCTTCATCG
>JAPXFY010000024.1:13106567-13111567 GCA_030674185.1 Monoplex corrugatus
GAGAGAGAGAGAGAGAGAGAGAGAGAGAGAGAGAGGAGAGAGAGAGAGAGAGAAGAGAGACAGAGAGAGAGAATGAGAAATAGAGAAAGAGAGAGAAAGTGAGAAAGAAAGAAAGAAAGAAAGAAAGAGAGAGAGAGAAAGAGGGACAGAGAGAGAGGGTGGTGGTGGAAGTCAGATAGACAGAAAGTCAGACTGTGAGAGGCAGAGACAGATGGACATAGACAGACAGAGACAGAGATAGAGACACAGAAATCAGGAGCATGAACAAGAACAATGTTAGTGAAAAAATCTGTACACGTAAAATGAACAAAACATGCTTTTTGCATTCAGTCTTTGCCCACAGAGGTCATACACTGCACACAGTTTTAACAAAAATTACGCCAGAACACAAATATTCCAAAAGGGCAAACATTCGATATCTGTTCAAAAAGAGATTTGAAGTTTCTCTAGTAGGTATTGCAATAGGAAATACCTCAAATTCTGTTCAGAAATAGATTTTAAGTTTCTCTACAAAGTAATTGTGTAAGTGATTGATGTGATTTCTATGTAAGTGATGGGTAAAATTCCTGTTTTGAAATATTGTGAAACAGACACTTTTGCATGTTTTCTGGCATTGTGTTCCAGAGGATAGTTCATGAATACATGAGGCTGGACTTAAAAAGGACAATGTATACACACGTTAATGTATTACTTTCAGGCGGAACACTATATCCAACCAACAACAATTTGCCCAACGCAGTAAAGAGAATATGAGCACTATCATCATAAAAAAGACGATGGAGATAGACTGTACACATAATCTGAACAGAGCAAGATGTCACCCGGACTGTCTTTCACTGGACACCAGAAGGAACACGTAAAAGAGAAAGACATGAAAACATTTGGCGCCGAATAATAAAAAAGAGAGACATCAATGCCCTGAAACACGCTTGAGATGTTAAACAGGGGCCGGCCTAAGACAGCCAGGAGTGAAGAATCTTCGTTGCTGCCCTTATGCCAAAGGCATAGTGGGGGATGAGTGAGTCACAAACGATAATCACCCAGACAGGTAGACACAGTAGAGGAAAGTTGTGTAAAAGTTGTGTAAATAGTCACCTTCCTGTAGTTTGATATCTCAGGGCTTGCCAGCAGGGAATGGAAGGAAGATGCAAGCAGCTATTTATTAAATCAATAATCAATGCATATTCTCCATAGACCAACAAAGTCCATTTCAGATCGAAGAGTGTTTAGGTGCAGTTTAATTGATCCGCTTGTCTGTACATAAAATGTGTTAAGTTTAGTGCAGATACACGATAGGGTTTAAATGATCTTGAAAAGCGATAGAAAGGATTGTATTTTGAACTGGTCAACGTTATGAACGATGTTGTCATCAGGGCTTGTTTATTCGTTGCCTATTATGCAACTGGCATGTGGGGCAGCAACGGAAGTTCTCCATTCCTGTCTGTTTGGGGCCAGCCTCTGTATACTTCTCCAAGATTGTTTCAGACCCGTAGGGTTTCCTGTTTTTCGTCGCCAGGTTTTCATTTGGTATTCCTGTCTTAAGTCTTCACTCTGGTATCCAGTGAAGGGCAATCGGTATAATGTATCCTTCTCTCTTCTGATGACATGCCCAATTCATCACCATCGTTATTTTTTGTGAGAGTGTCTGTATTTTTTTGATTGCACCAACAACAGGCAGAAGAGTGGCAGAATGGTTCAAACGTTCGCCTGCCAATAACTAAACTCGAGGTTCCAGGGTTCGCTTCCCGTAGAGGCCTCGACTTTTTTCCTCATTTTGACCGGAAAATCGAACTGAATGTCTAGTCATTCAGAAGGGGACGAAAAACAAGTTGGACCCGTGTGCCTTCTGACTGCGCACGCTAAAGATCTCACGGCAGTTGAAAATCGTGAAGAGCAAGGCATTATCAGGCCGTCTTGGTATAAAACAATGGAGAGATAGGTTGATTTCTAAGGTTCCACCCCTTGAAGACCAATTAGTTTTCTTGCCTTTCTGAAGCCTTGGTTAAAAATGTAAATATGAATATGAATTTGAAGTGAGGAAGAGAGGATGAGTGCTGCCCTCGTGGTGCTGGCCCCAGGAAAAATTGAGGTCCCTGCCACCTCACTCCCTTATGACCCCAGGGTTATGGAACACTCTAGTTAGGACCCCAGGACCTGGCCAGCTCATGGGTTTATATGCCAGGCTTAAGGCTTGTGCCGTGATCATTCTGGTTCTTCTCTATCACATGGCACCTAAGACGCTAGCGCATATGGAATTCATTCCGAGCGCGGAGACGTCATCTTGAGAAATTGAAAGTGAAACCGATTGCACCAGGCACGTAGTTGTTGGTTGGAGATGTTGTTGAGCCAGTAATTCGTACGATTCTATGGAATACAACAAAAACAAAAGTAAAAATAAAGGGTTGGAGCTAAATAGCAAGAAGACAGTAGTCCTGGTAATCAGTAAAAACATGAAATCCCCTGATGCAAAATAACAGCAAGTGGCACAACTTTGAGACAGGTTGATAAGTTTAAAGATCTGGGAACGGTCATCTCACCAGACGGCAGATGCATATCAGAAACAGCCAGCAGAATCGGCCAAGCCAAAACAGCATTCAAGAAGATGAAAAGCATTCTCACCAACACATGCCTATAAATTAACATCTGGAAGAGAGTTCTGGAATGTTATATAGAACCGATAATGTTGTACGATTGTGAGGCGTGGACAGTCAATACGCAAAGCCAGAACAAGATTGAGGCAGCCGAGATGTGGTTTCTAAGAAGGATGTTGAGTGTTCCATGGACAGCAAGAAAAACAAACGAGACAGTCTTGATAGAGGCAGACACAAGAAGATCGTTGATAAGGAAGTTTAGGAAAAGACAAGCAACATTTTATGAGGAAAGGGGAGTTATAGCACCTGTTCACAACGGGAAAGCTGGAGGGAAAGAGATCATCAGGTACACCCAGGGAGAAAATGCTGGACGGACTTGCAGGGTGGCTGGGGACAGATAGGGTGGAAGATGTCCTTGTGGCAACAAGGGAAAGATGCATATGGAGGGCCATGATCGCCAACGTCATGCTGAAGGGCACATGATGATGATGATAGAGGTTCTTTACTTGGAAGGATGGTAGCTTAGTCATATCACTTTCTGTCATCTTCCAGCGTTCTGAACTGCAAAAGACAGCGTAAAGGTCACAGGTCTGGTACAGTCTCAGCTTGATGTTGATGTACTGGAAGGATTGAGGGGGTGGTCCACATGTCTTTGTCAGCATTCTGAAGGTGTTCAGGGTCTTACTGAGATGACAGTTGATATCGCTGCAGCTCCTCCGTCGTGTTTGACGATGTGTGTATGTGTGTGCATGTACATGTATGTGTGAAGAGGCTGTCTCCATCTTTTATATACAGGGGGGTGCAAAAGTAGGTATACAGTTATGAAAAAAGAAAACACGTACAATACTCATTGCATTTATTATACAAGCAAATGAAAAATTGCATATACATATAATAACAAGCACAGCCTGAATCCCTCAGACAATCAAACTGTTTGCCGTCGGTATTAATAATAATAATAATAAAGAGCATTTATATAGCGCCTAATCTGATGAAAACAAGAGCCCTAAGCGCTTACAGGTATCACGCAGACACAACCAAACACACACACACACACACACACACACACAAAACACACACACACACACACACACACACACACACACGCACACACACACCACCGACATTCAAGGCTCAAAAGACAACAAGGGGGGATTTGGGGAAGTTAGGTGGTAGAGTCTTTATAAGTATCATGAGAGGGACTGGAAGAGATGGGTTTTCAGAGAGGACTTGAAAGAAGTGAGAGTTGCAGAGTGGCGAACAGAGACAGGGAGCTGATTCCAGATTACAGGGGCCTGATAGGAAAAGGAGCGTTGACCATAAGTTTTAGTGCGACAGAATGGTATGCGGAAGGTACGAGTATCAGCCGAGGAACGAAGTTGACGAGAGGGGGTGTACAGATGGAGGAGGTCAGAGATGTAAGGGGGTGCAAGACCGTTGAGAGACTTAAAACATAACAAAGCAATCTTGTAGCGAATTCTCTTTTCAACAGGTAACCAGTGAAGAGATTTTAGAAGAGGAGTGACATGAGAGGAACGAGATTTTCTGAAGATGAGCCTAGCAGCATTGTTTTGAACTTTTTGAAGCTTTTGAATGAGAGAGAAAGGACAGCCCGAGAGGAGGGAGTTGCAGTAGTCGAGACGAGAGAGAACAAAGGCACAGAGGAGAGTTTTGGTGGCTTCGACAGAGAGGATATTGCGAATAGAAGAAATTCTGCGTATCTCAAGATAGCATAATCTGCAAACATTCTGGACGTGTTTTTCAAAGGACAGGGTGTTATCAAGAGTGACTCCAAGATTGCGGACAGTGGAAGATAGTGGAATGTCAGATCCAAGCAGAGAGACAGACAGAGGAAGGGAAGAACACTTAGCCAATGTGGTGGGAGAGATAAGGCTAAGTTCAGTTTTAATGGGGTTGAGTTGAAGTTTGTTTACAGTCATCCAGGAGTGAACATCAGAAATGCAGCCTTGGGTTTGTCTGATTATAGAGGGCAGTTGTGGGAGGGAACCAGAAGTATAGAGTTGGTTGTCATCAGAAAAGCTATGATGGGACATAGAGTGAAGTCGCATAATTTCAGAGAGGGGTTGTGTGTACAGCACAAATAGGATGGGACCTAAAACAGAGCCTTGGGGCACACCAAACTGGAGGGTAGCGGGTGCAGAGGATGAACAACAGACAGAGACTGTTTGAGTGCGATTGGAAAGGTAGGACTGGAACCAAGACAGAGCGATGTCAGAGATACCGAACACTTTATGGAGACGTGTGAGCATGATAGAATGGTCGATGGTGTCGAATGCAGCCGAGAGATCAAGGAGAGATAGAAGAGAGATTTGATTTTGATCAAGAGCAGTCAGAATATCATTTGCAATTTTTACAAGAGCAGTTTCAGGGCTGTGTCCAGTGCGATAA
>JAPXFY010000024.1:13119067-13126567 GCA_030674185.1 Monoplex corrugatus
TGTTACACTAAATTCAGATCATCAGTTCAGCTTATCGAATCAAAATTTTGCTAGGGGCTACGGACACTGGCCATTTGAGACAGTGCAGTAGGAAAACTAGTCTTGCAGGTAGAGAGAGCATTGCGGGAGTATTCAAAATACCATTATCAAAATACCGCTGACACTATTATCGTCCTTGGAAGAATACACTGCATTTCCCATGAAAGAAAGACTTCACTCATAGAAAATTATTTTATTCCAAGGAAAACAAAGTCTCCCCTAAACTTATTCATGAAAGAGTCCACGATGTTGTGGTGATAGTAGAGATGGTTGTGCGGTGGTGATCGTTATATATATATATATATATATATATATATATATATATATATATATATATATATGCGTGTGTGTGTGTGTGTGTGTGTGTGTGTGTGTTTGTGTGTCTGAGCATGCATATATATGTGTGTGTCTGTGTGTGCATGCGTGTGTGTGTATGTGTGTGTCTGTGTGTGCGTGTGTGCGTGTGTGCGTGGTGCGTGGTACGAGCATGTGCTTATGTGTGCTTTTGCGCGCGTGTGTGTGTGTGTGTGTATGCCCGCGCATGTGTGTGTATTGCTAGCCTTTATTGCTTTTAGAACACAAAAACATGCCTGCATTTCTGGACGTTTCATGTTTTCATTCTGCAGTTATCGTTCTTTGGTAATGAGGAGGAAACAGTCAACACAAGGTGATAACTCTGTAGCTAAGGTCAGCAGTGTCCAGTCTTAAACCGACGAGATCACAGACAGTCAATACCCAAGTCCTACAGGCGATATGATCAATGGAGATGCAACTGGTCTGAGTGGTCAAGTCACGTATTATGAGCTGGACATAAGTCGTTCTATGTTGACAACGTGGCCAAGCGTTTTGTCTACAACCTTCTGTGGGTCAGGCTGTTTTGACAGGCTTTGCTGTTTAACACCACTGAGATCTCGTTTGTTCCAACAATAAACCTGCGGGAAAAAATCCCCGCTCATGAGACGAGAAGTCTGCCACTGGTGAACCATTATTTTCCCCTGTCCCGTTTTTTTTTGTTTTTTTTGTTTTTTTTTGTTTTGTTTTGTTTTACACTTACCTTATATAGCCACAGAAGCTGGGAATATTGTTGTACAAAGTAATAATGATGACAACGATGGGCATTGTGAATATAATTCTGAGTTCTTTATAGGATTGAAACCGCGTGACTGGGCTGTATTCTAGGCTTATTATCATAGCGTATCCTGGTGTCAGCCAGGCATGAGGGATACAGACATCTGCCATGATGGTGAGGAGATATAATCAACATGTTCCATGACGTGTCCACAAAGTGGATGAAACTCGATTGTGTTGTTCAGGCTTCTCAATGAGCCCACAGCACACTCAAGAGCTTGTTAAAGCAGAAAAGGATCACGATGGTTTTGGCAGCATTGGTGGGCATTTGAACCCAGAACCTTCAGCAGTGTCCAGACTCAAATCGACGAGATCACAGACAGTCATTACCCAAGTCCTACAGGGGATGTGATGAATGGAAATGCAACTGGTATGTGCATTCAAGTCACATATTCTGAGCTGGACATATGTCCGTTTATGTTGACAACGTGGCCAAGCCTTTGTGTCTACTACCCTCTATGGGTCAGACTGCTTTGACAGGCTTTGCTGTCTAAAAACACCGAGATCTCGTTTGTTTCAGCAATTGATTGGAGGGAAAAATTCCCCGCTCATGAGACCAGAAGTCTGCCACTGGTGAACCATTATTTTCCCCTGTCCCGTTTTTTTGTTTTGTTTTTGTTTTTTGTTTTTGTTTGTTTGTTTGTTTGTTTTGTTTGTTTGATTGTTTGTTTGTTTTACTTCGCCTAGATAACCACAGAAGCTGGGGAAGCAATTTCAGGTAATTTATGCTCGTTCTTATATATGTTTAGTGTCCGTAGTTATGTTTAAATTTGTATTCAGGTGGTTTTTTTTTTTTAATTCTCTGTACGATATGTTGGAAGGAGTGGTCTACGCCAGAGGGCATCTCCTTAGATTACATGTGCATATACACTGATGTGTGTACTTAATTTTCTTTTCCTTTTTTGCTGTTGAAGTATTGTATATGTTTTGAAATGGTCATAGCCCTGATATGGCTCTACACAGTCGGCTGGGCTTTAAACAAAAATGATGATAACAGTTGTGTGGGTTTTTCTCTAGATGCATGTCTCTGCTGTTTTTCTCTTGTATTTCCTTACAAATCTGGTTTGGTTTTACTTCTGAAACACAAACAAATAAACAAAAAATGTTAATCCAATTTGAAAATCTCCATATTTATAGAAAATTAGTACAGCACACACAACACACACACACACACACACACACACACACACACACACACAACACACACACACACACACACACACACACACAAGCACACACACACACCTACATACACACGCAGACGCACATACACACGTACGCAATCACACACACACACACTCACATACACACAGACCACACAATATGTATGTGCATATATATATATATATGTATACATATATATTATATACATACATATGTAGATATATATATATAAATATATTTACATAATACATATATATATATATACATATATATCATTCACCCATTCGATTGCCATCCGGGGTGGATCAGAGAACCGAATAAAGCATCGGTTTCTCACAATGCATTAAAATTATTGAAGGCTTCTTCAAAAATGTTTTTCGCTAGTCCTCGTATACTCTAAGAGTGGTAGGACTTTAAAACTCACTCAACTAAACTAAATAATATATATATATATATATATATATATATATAATATATATATATATATATATATATTATACAAGTTTCTCCTTGTCACTTGAAATAAGCACCCTTGCCTTTTTTATTTAAAGAAAAAAAATGGGGCAGAAGGAGAGGAAATGCGCATCGTCAGAGACATGCTGAAAACACCTCGATCAGCCTTTAACATTTTCTCAATAGAAGATACAATGTTTCAAAATAATGAGTTCAATCACTTCTCCAAACACCAAAAAAAAATCGAACTGCATCCATTTTCTTCAGCAAACATCGCGTTTTAGTTGCCAGAGCGCCCTTGATACCCAGAGTTGCCCTTATTCCCCATTATACAATTATAACCATGATAAACATGTTACGTCAAAAATCGCACATGCAAGCAGAAGTCAATGGGTATTTTTGTAGAACAGAACCGCCATTCAGCTTGGCCATTTGTGGGTGGGTACCTAACGGTGTTCAAGGTTAAGAAAGGTAAGGGAATAAGGATGACGGATGGAATCCACCCTCAAAGAAATAATTAAATCAGAGTGTGCTAAGGTCTTTACCAGCTCACTCCTGATTGATACGATTTTCTTTTAACTGCTTTTCTTTTTTTAATTCTTTACAGTGCACAGTATCATTTACAGTATGGCGTTCAACGCATTTTTCGTCCAAAGGGAGATGAATGTTAATTACGTTGTCATTTTTTTAACGTCGTTCTTCTGTCAGTACATCATTTGTCAAATTGATAATTATTGGTTTTTAAATTGAACTGAATTACACTTAGTTTCCCCTCCCCCCTTCCCCTTATTTTTTTTTTTTGGGGGGGGGGAGGTGGAGGTGAAGGCTGGATGTATATATGTATGCTTACTCTCTAAAACTCGGATATAGAGAATTTCCTTTTGTCTTCTGTTGTCGTGTCTTGCCTTGCCTTGCCTTGTCTCGTCTCGTTTCTTCTCGTCTTGCCTTATCTTGTCTCGTCTCGTCTCGTCTCGTCTTGTGTCTCGTCTTGTCTCGTCTAGTCTCGTCTAATCTCTTCTTACCTTGTTTTGTCTTGCCTTGACTTGCCTCTTCTCATCTCGCCCTGTCTGTCCATGACATCGTTTTGCCTTGTCTTATCTTGCCTTGCCTTGTCTTTCTTGTCTTGTCTTGTCCTACTTTGTTTCATCCTGCCTCGTCTGATCGCGTATCATCTCATCTCGTCTTTTCTTCTCTCCAACTTCCTCCTTCTTCCATTAAGAAGACTCGATACTCGACAATATCGCCATCGTCCTTCGCTACCTTTTTCCACCTGTATGTTATCATGTTTGTCCCTTGCAATGGACATTTCAAGACATTATTTTGTCATTCTCATTTGGATTATGACGTGCTAAAAATTAGTTGTGAATCGAGACTGATAGGGAGAGGAATCTTTTTCTTCTACCAGACGAAGCAGCCATGATTTTTGGCTGCTTCGTCTGGTAGAAGAAAAAGATTCCTCTCCCTACCAGTCAACAAGCAAAGCCAGAACAAGATTGAGGCAGCCGATATGTGGTTTGTAAGAAGAATGCTAAGAATTCCATGGACAGTAAAGAAAACAAACGAGACAACCTTGATGGAGACAGACACAAGAAGATCATTCATACGGAAGATTATGAAAAGACAGGCAACATTTATATGCCATTTTACGAAGAAAGGGGAATTGGAGTACCTGGTCACAGTGGGAAAGCTGGAGGGAAAGAAAACACCAGGTAGACCCAGGGAGAAGATACTAGATCTAAGCGCTAAAACAGACACACACGCACGCAAAACTCGTTCTCTCTCTCATAATGTCTCGCATTGACTATTGCAATTCACTCCTGTCTGGTGTTACTGCCTCCACCATTCACATCCTGCAGCGCATTCAAAACAATGCTGCACGCCTTGTGCTAAAAAAGAAAAAAAAGCTGACCACATATCTCCTCTCCTGGCACAACTTCACTGGCTCCCTGTATCAAAGCGCATACAGTACAAACTAGACACCATGTGCTACAAAAGCCTCAATCACGCAGCCCCCGATTACCTGTCAAGCCTACTTGAGATTATGTTCCCTCACGTACCCTCCGCTCTGCCTCCGATCCTCTGACTTTTCGCTTTCCACGCACTAAGCTCAATACCTATGGTCCACGAGCCTTCTCTGTTTCTGGTCCACTTTCCTGGAACAAACTTCCTCTCTCTGTCCGTCAGCAACCTATTTTTGTCTCCTTCAAGTCCGCTCTCAAAACTCACCTTTTCTCCTCTGCATAAAATCCTGACCTCACTCAATCCCCTCTGCAGCCTGTCTCCACTCGGAGGGGAATCACATTGTAATATATAATTGTATATAATATGCTCTCTATAATTTTCCATTGCTTTTATTCTTTCTCCCCATTTTAGCCGTGTGCGTGTGCGTGTGCGTGTGCGTGTGCGTGTGCGTGTGCGTGTGCGTGTGCGTGTGCGTGTGCGTGTTCGTGTGCGTGTGCGTTTGCATGTGCGTGTGCGCGCGCGCGCGCGTGTGTGTGTGTGTGTGTGTGTGTGTGCGTGCGTGCGTGTGTGTCTGTTTTAGCGCTTAGATTTGATTTTATCAAGATTTTGCGCTATACAAAATAAAGTATTGTATTGTATTGTAGATGGACTTGCAGAGTGGCTGAAGACAAAGAGGGTGGAAGAGATGCTTGAGGCAACAAGAGATAGAAACAGATGGAAGTCCATGATCCCCAACGCCTCGTGGCTAGGCACTTGATGATGATGATGATGATGATGATCCTATCAACAGGCCCAACTAGCCCTCGTTAAACCTATGACCCACCAAAAGGACCGAACCTGCGACCCCAGTATTACATTACATTACATCATGACACTCTAACCGATTAATCGAACGGGGCCACAACACAATACTGACTCATCGGTCGCCGTGGTGTAGTGGTTACCGCAACGGACAACCCACTGGAAGGTTGTGGGTTCGAATCCCCATCAGTTCCTTCGAAAAAAAAATTATTGTGGTATTTAATGTTCCCAACCCGCCCTTACCCAAAGTTGAGCGTGCTATGGACATATTATGAAGACTGGGACCACACTGTCGAGACTCATTCACTTCACAGATGCGTCATTGAGGGTGTTACTCAAATCTCTGACCAGCACCGCGGGGGGCCTGGTTGACGCCAGGATATACCATGCCAGGAAGCGTAGAGTTCAACCCTGTCATACAATTTCAAATCCTAGATGATACTCTACTGAATCAGTGATTATCATCATCGTCATCGTCGTCATCGTCGTCGTCATCATCATCTTCTTCTTGTCTAACGCCGTCAAACGTGGAGACCAGATCCCATAACGAAATCGGCAGTCTTCTGCAACGCCTCCACACAGCCATGCAGCTTCTCCAGGAGTCCGGCAGGCTCTGGCCAGATCTCGTCCCTCAGCTTCCGTAGACCATGGCAGTCCTGCAATATGTGCTCGGCTGTCTGCTCTGCCAGTCCACAGGAGCAGAGTGGAGAGGGTGCAAGGCGGAGCTTTCTGGACATGTGGTGATTTAAGCGGTTATGTCCAGTTCGTAGGCGGAATATGGTGACTTGCTGTTGCCTGGACAGCTGGTGGTAACTGTCCTCCGCCTGTGGCTGGTTGTGCAGGGACCTGATGATGGTGGTCATCTCTGCAAAGGTCACAGGGTTGTCTTCCTGCTCTTGGCTGGCACCCTCCTTTGCTGCTCTATCTGCTGCATCATTGCCAGCAATGCCGCAGTGTGCTGGCACCCACTGCAGTACTGTTCTTGGGCTCTTGATGTCTTGTAGAGCTTCCTGCAGACGGGGCTGTTTGTTGTTCTGCAGGGCTTCAAGAACAGATCTGGCATCAGTCAGAAAGACGACGGGTGTTAGTTCGTCTGTGATCTGCTTGATGGTGTCGGCAGCAAGAGTCAGGGCCTCCACTTCCGCTCGGTAGTTGCTGCAGTGCATTCCCGTAGGTGCTGCCTTCGTCAACTGCCGTCCATCGGGGAGTTGGATGTTCACGCCAGCTCCGCCTCTTTTGGTAGCGTCCGTGGCAGACCCCGTCTGTGAAGGCATGTATCCACGCTGCTTTGGGGTACCTTTCCTCCATCATGACTAGTGTCAAGGACCTCTTGCTGACATCACTGTGTTCATCCTTGTGGCCGAGGTAGGGGACTGAGGTGCAGATGGTAATGCGCTCCTGTCTTCTCTCCCAAGGTGGTGGTTCACTGGTGGTGTCGAGTGGTTCCACCTTGGTTGGTAGGGAGTCTTTGTGTTTTCTTTGCACAGCTTTTGATTCTCTGACGAAACTGGATCTCTTCAGTCTCCCAGATGTCGCTTCTTGGATTCTTTTGTTCATAGGATGTTCTTTTGAGGCCTGGACTTTGGTGAGGTGGGTCAGGGTTTTCTTCTCTCTTCTTTTGCTCAGTGGAGGGATGCCCGTAGCCACCTCCATCTTTTGAATGGGTGTTGATCTCATTGCACCAGTGATGATGCGCAGTGCTTGGTTCTGGACCCTGTCAAGCTTTTGGTGGTGGGTCTGTGCTGCCGTCATCCAGGAGCTGGAGCCGTACTCGAGGTGTGGACGTACGGTGCCTTGGTACACAGTCTTCAAGATGTTTTCGTTTGCCCCCCATTGTGTTCCAGCCAGCTTCCGCATGATGTTGAGCTTTCTCCGGGCTTTTGCTTCTGCTGTCTGAATATGTGCATTCCATGTGAGCCTTTTGTCGAAAGTTACTCCCAGGTATGTTTGTTG
>JAPXFY010000024.1:13136567-13141567 GCA_030674185.1 Monoplex corrugatus
AGACAGACAGACAGACAGAGACAGAGACAAAGAGAGAGACAGAGACAGAGACAGGAAGAAAGAGAGAGAGACAAAGAGAGACAGGAAGACAGACACACACACAGACAGACAAACAGACACACAGACAGACAGGCAGAGACAAAGACACAACGAGAAATGCACTCACACACACACACACACACAGACACGCACTCGCACTCGCACTTGCATTCACACACACACACACACACACACTACACACTTACACACAACAACACACACACACACACACACACACACACACACACACACACACACACGCACACACACACACACACACACACACACACACACACACACACACACACACACACACACACACACACACACACACACACGCAAACACACACACACGTACACAGGGAAAAGAGAGAGAGAGGGGAGGGGAGAAAGGAAGGAAGGAGATAGACAAAGAAAAAGAGAGGGAGAGAGGGAGGGAGAGAAGGAGGGAGGGAGAGCGAGGAAGAAAGAGAGAGAGAGGAGAAGAAAGCGAAAGAGAGAGAGAGAGAGAAAGAGAGGGAGAGAGAAAGAGACACGAAGAAAGCGAAAGAGAGATAGAGAGAGAGAGGAGAAAGGAGATATTCAGATTAAGATGCAGGTGGTTGTTTATTTAAAACCACAACTCCATATGAAAAAGGACCAAATGAAACAAAATCGCAAATATCAGCGTCACCACAAAGCACACTTTGTTTGAAATGTGATATCTGATACATTACGTAACAACTGTTTCTCTAAATTAAAAGTTATGGACAAGTTTAATGACAAGTCAGCAGCGTATTTTTTCTTTCTGTCATTCGATGCCATAAGCAGACATAATCGAAGCAACCTTGTTTGCCTGTAATACTTCGTAGGAATAATCCGTTCACAATGTTCACTCAATAACGGACATTTCAAAACAAATGACCTGAAATCTCTTTTCATTCGTTGTCATTTGCTTGTTTTGAACGAAAGTTGTGCACATTTATGGCATAGATACCAAGTACAAATGTAGTTAATGCAATTTGCAAATACTTGTCAATATCCATCGGAAGATATTTCTAATTAAATGCGAAGACTGTGGATGCATTAAAATGCTCAGTGTGCTTGCATGCACACTAAAATCCATTAAAAAAGTCTAGTTCTCGAATCAGAAATATGCGTGTTCCTTAGAAAGAGGATGGGTAAAAAAGACTGTTTATCAGATTCCTCTGGATATGTCGGTTGTTTGCGAAAGGCTGAGTCTGTGCAAGTGGCTTCTTTATCCATCCTACAGGAAGAGAGTTTTTGAATGTTATATAGAACTGATAATGTTGTACGGATGTGAGGCCTGGACAGTCAACACTCAAAATCAGAGCAAGATTGATGCAGCCGAGATGTGGTTTCTAAGAAAAGTGTTGAGAGTTCCATGGACAGCAAAGAAAACAAAAGAGACAGTCTTGATGGAGGCAGACACAAGATCATTCATAAGGAAGATTAGGACAAGACAGGCAACATTTATAGGCCATTTTATGAGGAAAGGGGAATTGGAGCACCTGGTCACAACATGAAATCTGGAGGGAAAGAGAGTACCAGGTAGGCCCAGGAAGAAGATATTGGACGGACTTGCTGAGTGGCTAAAGAAAAAAAGGTGGAAGAGGTGCTTGAGGCAGCAAGGGATAGAAACAGATGGAAGGCCTTGATCGCCAACGCCATGTGGCACGGCACTTGATGATAATGATGATGATGATGATGATGATGATGATGATGATGATGATGATGATGATTGATGATGATGATGAATGATGATGATGATGATGATGATGATCCATTCCACATGTTGTCAGTCCATCGAGGTTTATTTTTCGGTCCTCCTCTCCATCTTCCTCCCTCAGCATTTTCCTGGACGATTAATTTACAAGGTCATTGAATCTTGTTACATGGCCATAACAGCGTAGTCGTTTTTTCTTAAGTGATGGCAGCAGATCTTTATATGGTCCAGTAAGCTGTGTGCTTTATGGTGTGGCACACTTGTTAAAGCTTTAACAAGACTCCCCAACTTGTTAGTGCATCTGATGTTTTTAGCAAATTACGATGGTATCTAATTTCCATGGCTTGAATTCGTTTTTGTTTTGTTTTGTTTTGTTTGTTTTGTTATCCAGATCTAATGTGAGAATCCATGTCTCACAGACGTACAAGAAGATAGACTATATTAGTGCACGTAAGATCCAGATCTTATGTTTCATGGATGTGTTCTTGTCATTCCATACAGGTTTTAGCCTGGGCAGTGTTTAAAGTTCGATGTCAAGGTATAAACACTGTAATCAGTTGCAAGTTATGTTTTCAGTAGACAGCTTCCGATTGTGGATGAGACTCGAATTTATGATCCCATTCTTCTGTACCTGTATTACAGTCATTTTACGTTCAACTCAGGGTAAAGCTAGTTGGCTGGTGGACAATATAAACTACCTTGATAACGTTTCATTGGAATGACAAGATTTGTAATCACATAAGTTTTTTTTAACCACTTCAAAACTCAAACTTAATCTGTTCATCCTTCTTCCACTTCATGACTTCATTTTATATCCCTAGAACAACTTTTAGAAGTTATAGAATCTCGAAATTTCCCCAGCAAGAACACAAAGGATGTAGCTGAATCTGGGCAGTGTCGTCATGAATATTTTATGGTTTATGGTTCACTCAATTTGAACACACTTATTCTGGTCCATAAATATATCCCATAACAAAAAACAGAGTTCACTTAAAAACAACAGAACAACATTAACAACAAACCATAATCACAGATCTATCCCTGGGACAACCTTTGAAAACCATATCATCTCGAAATATCTCTAGCAAGCACACAAAGGATGTAGCTGAATCTGGATAGTGTCGTCATTACTACTTTATGGCTTACTCAATTTGAACAAACGTACCCTGGTCCATAAGTAAATTCCATAAAAAAATTGGCTCTCATTTACAAAAAAACAACAACAACACTAACAACAACTTATAACCACAATGACATGTAGCTATAATCCCCATAATGATTCCGTGGAGTACCGTCAGCTTGGGATGGCTATAAACAACATAGGCTTATACACAACACGGTGCTTGCGTGCCAAAGACGCTTTTCACCAGTCCCAGCAAACATGTACATCGGCTTGGTAACGATCAGAGTGTCCTGTACAGGGGAAATGGATTGAGGGTACACTTTGCTCCCCATTCATTTGGGGTTATGGGAAAAGGTTGAACGCTGGAGAGAGTGAAAGAGTTGGGGAAAGGGAGATGACGGGGAAAGAGAGAGAGAGAGAGAGACAGAGACAGAGACAGGACAGAGAGACAGAGAGACAGGAGAACAGACAGACAGAGACAGAGACAGAAACAGAAACAGAGAGACAAAGAAAGAGAGAGACAGAGATAGAGAGACAGACAGACAGAAAGACAGACATAAAAGAGAGAGAGAGAGAGAAACCGACAGACAGAGAGATAGAAAGAGACAGAGACAGAAAGAGAGAGAGAGATACAGAGAGAGAGACAGACAGACAGACAGACAGACAGACAGACAGATAGACGGACAGACAGACAGACAGAGTTCACATTTTTCAGACTTCAATCCTCAGACGTCCGAATACTTGATTACTAAAAGACAGTAACATCAGGTGCCATTAGACCTGTCTTACTACTAGTCCTTGCTATTCTACACTCAAAATGTGACAGAAAATAAACCATAACATAATATTACTATACTGTGAGACACCAACAAACAATGATGTGTGATAGGAAGAAATTACTCTAGAAAGTAGAAAAAAAACTTAAGTACACACAACACTGACAAAGAAGATTTTATGTCTGACAAGTTAAATAAACCACAACACGGTGATTACTTAAACTTAAAAAAACCAATTCAGGTCTACACAGCGGTCTTCAGGGTGAACTAAATGTGCTGATCCATTTTGTTAAAGAAAGGAACTTATTAAGCATAGGCTTATTTATCTTCCGAGTGTGCACACACAAAGCTCATCTTTTTCTAAGTTTGCTTAAAGCCCAAAGCAAATTAGTCTAAGCTCATTATTCAAAACAAGTATGACTGCCCGCGTTCAAGCAAACAGGAACCAGAAGAAACAGAGAGAGAGAGAGAGAGAGAAGACAGACAGACAGACAGACATACAGACACAGACAGAGACAGAGACAGAGAGAGAGAGAGGACAGACAGACAGACAGACAGAGACAGAGACAGACAGAGACAGAGACAGAGACAGAGAGAGACAGAGAGAGACAGAAAGACAGAGACAGACAGACAGACAAAATATCACATTTGTGGACAGACATTAAATGAAATTGAACAGACAAACAGACAGACAGAGAAACAGAGAGAGACAGAGACAGAGAGACAGAAAGATACAGAGACAGAGACAGACAGACAAACAAACAAACAAACAGACAAACACACAGACAGAAATAGGCCTGTCTTATTTTACTGTATTAAATACACGTTCTTATTCTTTTTTCGTGTTTTTATTTCTGGGTTAAGCTCATTATGTAAGACTGGCTGTGGGTACGTGTCCGAGTCCGTATTTCTAATTCTCTTGAATACATTCTACAGTATCTTCAGCTTGGGATGGCTACAAACAGTACCTTCAGCTTGGGATGGCTACAAACAGTACCTTCAGCTTGGGATGGCTACAAACAGTATCTTCAGCTTGGGATGGCTACAAACACTACCGGCCTACACACAACGCGGTGTTTGCGTGCCAAAGACGCTTTTCACTACACTCAGCGAAGGTATACATCGGCTTGCCAATGATCGTGTACAGGAAAAATAGAGAGTACACTTCTATATTATTAGGAGGGAGAGGAACACATGTGACAGAGAAAGGATGATATTGGAGAGAGATAGAGAGAGCGAGAGAGAGAGAGAGATAGAGAAAGAGAGAGAGAGAGAAGAGAGAGAGAGAAAGAGAGAGAGAGAGAGAGTGAGAGAGAGAGAGAGAATGAGAAGGAGA
>JAPXFY010000024.1:13146567-13151567 GCA_030674185.1 Monoplex corrugatus
CATCATCATCACATTGCTAAAACTATGCCAACCTCTGTGGCCATTAACGTGACGTAGAAAGTGGGACGAAAACAGAAAGAAAAACAGAACAAAAACAAACAAACAAAAACATTTAGCAGAATTTCAAAGGTATAACTATACAATTGTTGAAAAATACATATTTTACCAGAATTCTCAGGTATTCAAGCCAAACGTAGATATATTTGATTTTACACAGCGGAATAATATATTTCGACAAGGCAACACCATTTTATTGGCCTTTTATTATTTTCGAGGCAAACTGCAGTTTTGGTACAATTTACATTATATGAAAGGAAGAATATGGATATGGCTTGATCATCCTATTTTTATAGTGAGACGTGCCAAACGCATCTATTTCCTCACATATTGATTTTTTTCACTTTTTAAATTTCATTACATTGTTTTTAGCATTTATTGGCAGAACTACTTATGTTTTCTGCGATGTAGAAAGTTCTAGTATTGGATCCAGTGTTACGACTACACATAGCCTATTTAATGAAATAAACATGTTACGTAGCAAAGTATAACAATTACGAGACCCTGTTTCTTGGTTTCTTTGTTTCTTTCTTCTTTTCCTCGAGTTTTTAAATATCAATTTTCAATAATAGAACTAGGTACACGCAAATGTGATCATCATCATCATCATCATCATGTGCTCTGCAGCATGGCTTTGGTCATCATGGTCCTGCACACGAATCTATGCCTTGTCGCTGCCAGTACATCTCCCACCCACTCTGTACTGAGCCATCCTACAAGTCCGTCCAACATTTTCTCCACGGGTCTACGTAGTGACTCTGCAAACGTGATTACATCAATACAATGTTTCTTAGGTATCTCCTAGAGACTGAAAATAACGCCCATGTTTAGATAAAATTTGCAAATTTATCATTTAATTTTCACTATCGCGCCCTTCATTCACTCTGTTCCAAAATCTGGTGGTAATTGGGACATTTTTGATAACTATTTTACAAAGATACTTGCTGCAAATGTTAGTGTCAGAATGGAATGGGTATGAAGACTCGCAACATGTCTTCAAGTGGAGCACATGCGTTGTCATGAGTCCAATCAATATGAAGCATACTTTCTGTGACATGGGTTATGTGCAGGCTTAAGGCTTGTACCATGATAACCATACACATGGCATGTGACGTTAGTGCATATGGAATTCGTTCCGAGCGCGGAGACGTCATCTTGAGAAACTGAAACTGAAACTGAATACTTTCTGTGAGGCCTTTTCGCACCACTGTTTGCTGCAAATGTTAGTGTCAGCATGGTAGGGAGCAGATATTTCTTTTACGAGGAGCACGTGCGAGGCCATGATGAGTCCAGGCTACGTTAGATATGCTCTGTCCTTTCCAAGGCTGGCAACTTGTGAAGGCAGGGGACATTCAGAACGAACTCTATTTCAGTTTGAAACTGTTTCTGAGCTCGGGTAAACGACTATTTTCACTTGGTAAGCGTGTTCATGTTAACGTATGTATAACATGTTAACGCATGTATAACACTTATAAACATAGATGTTTTGAATTATGTCTGCCTTCAGTTATATTGCTTTGTACAAAAACGAACGAGGACTTTATCTTATTTACTTATGTCTTTGTTGTTGTTGTTGTAGCTGTTGTTGTTTTAGCTTTGTAGTCGTTACTATTATTATCATTGTTATTGTTAATCATTATCATTATTTTGTCATTATCATCATCATCATCATTCGTCGTCGTCAGCCTCTTTACATCTCAGGAGATGATAGTCTGCACCGGGAGGCGTTGTGGTCATGACGTGCACTTTCTGCTGTGGCTGTGCAGGCCGATTCTTGAGTGGCAATCTCTGTCACATCTGCCACAAACAAACTGAGTCGTTATTATCTGGTTTCTGGAACGTTGCTTACGAAGAGCCCTTTTTTCATCTGCGCTTTCTGCTCTCCTCCTCTCCGCATTCACAACACCTTGCTGAACAGCTGTCCGCCACGCTGCCCTGTCTTCCGCCAGAGTCTCCCAAGAGCCTGGGTCAATCCCTGAGCTTCTAGGGTCCCTTTTGCATGCGTCTACAAAGCGTAGCTGTGGGCGTCCTGGAGTTCGCTTCCGGTTTGCCAGTTTGCCGTAGAGAACGTCTTTTGGTATGCGTCCATCATCATCATCATCATTATTATTTATTGTTATTATTATTATTATTATTATTATCATTATTATCATTATTATCATTATTATCATTATTATTATTATCATTATTATCATTATTATCATTATTATCATTATTATTATTATCATTATTATTATTATCATTATTATTATTATCATCATTTATTATCATTTGTGTTTTTTTAATTTTTACTACTAGTAGTAGTAGTAGTAGTTGTAGTTGTAATAGTAGTGGCAGCAGAAGTACATATAGTAGTAGTACTAACATGAGCAGTAGAAGAAACAGCAGCAGCAGCATCAATAATGACAGCAGTCATTAACAGCACTATGACAAATGTCAACTTTGTGACGCCATGTTTTTGCGCATCTTAAATAGACAATTCTGATTACCTCCTTCAACACTATGCACAGTGATTGGACCAGAGACATCCTATATAAGATGTCTGTAGACTGGACACAACACAAACCGTACCTGGAACACTTGCCTTTTTAAGGGCCCTTTGTACCGAATCTATCAATAAGCCTTGCAGCGGACGTTATAATCAACAGTGATAGCGTGGGAAAGATGACCGGATTGAAAACGGGTTGGCAAAACTTACATTTGCTTCCTGTTCTTTTTATTATCATTATTTTCTAAGGATCATTACACTCAGGGAGTAACCTTTGTGCTCATATTTTTCCTGTCCCATTTTCTACACCACCTTAATGGCCACAAAAACTGGCACAGTTTTTACAATGCGATGACGATAATGTCGATGAGAATGACAATCACGATGCTACAGAGTTCCATGTAGGATTGAGACTGCGTGACAAGGATGTACTCTATGCTTACTATCATAACATATCCAGGCGTCAACCAGGCCCAGGAGATACTGTGGTACTGGTCAGAAAATTTTAGGAACATCCTAAATGAGGCATCATTGGAGTGGATGAGACTTGACTGTATGGTCCCAGTCTTCCCAATGAGCCTGTATCACACCCAGCTCTGGGTAGGAGTCTGTTAGAACCAAACAACCCCACAATTATTTTTGAAGGGACTGACGGGGATTCGAACCCACAACCTTCCAGTCAGTAGTCCATTGCGCTAACCACTACACCATGGTGACTGGTCCTACATATTATTATTATTATTATTATTGTTATTATCATTGTTAATATTATTATTAATGCTATTATCATTATTATTATTATTATTATTACTATTATTATTATTATCACTATTATTGTTATATCGTTATTATTATCATTATCATTTAGCTCAGAGCAATGTCTTTCCCCACCCCTGTGGGGATGCTGGGGGTTCTTTCAGTATAAGTAGTATCCACATCTTCTGGAAATGCTGTGCCAAAGTTTCCTCTTTTCTGTCACTTTCTTTGTTTATGCCCTGCTCCTTTGCTTCTGTCATTACTTGCAATCATTTTCTGCCTTGCTGGTCCATTCATCTGTACGTGTTCTATAAAGCCTTACATACTTTCTTTTAGGATTGATAACTGGGTCATCATCATCATCATGTCCCCTGACAAGCTGACATTGAACACAGCAGCAGGGAAGTTTGTCTTTTTCTAATTTTTTTTTTGTATCTAGTGTTTTGTTTGTAATGTTACGCTTGACAAAGGCCAGTTGGCCGAAAAATTGCGCCTGTCTTGTTTTGTTGTATTAAATACATGTACGCGTTCGTATTCTTTCGTGTCTTTTTGTGGTTCCTGTTTGCTTGAACGCGGGCAGTTACACTTGTTTTGGATTATGTCATTAAAGTTTATCAGCTGGGTGTTTCCTATGGCTCACCCAGCTACCGCTTCAACACCTGTCCAGCACATACGATTTTACACTGGCTCAAGGTGTCTGTCGGCCCCCTCCCCCCTCCGACCCGTTGGGAATGTCAGGAGCTCTTTCAGTTTAAATGGTATCTCCATCTTCTAGAAATTCTGTGCTATAAAATTCCTCTTCTCTGTAACTCCCTTTGTTCCTGCCTTGCTCCTTTGCTTTCTGTCATCTCATCCTATAATGTTCTGCCTTGCTGCTCCATTCACGTATATACCTTTGTGTTCTTCATAGCCTCGTATACTTTCTCTTATTGATAATTGGATACACGTCATAAGTGCATTTCTGGTTCTAGGAAAATGCGATGTGCAGAACCAATGTAAGGCAACTAGGCCCATTCTATGTAAGCTTATGCATTAGTGTCCATAGGTATATGTTTTGTATTCAGATTCAGATTCTTTAATCCCCTGATCCCTACTCCTCCCTTGGGGAAGTTAGGGCTCTTTCAGTGTAAAACTTTTCCCCACCTTCTGGAAATTCTGTGCTAGAAATGTTCTTTTTTTGGTCTCAGTCTGTTTTGTTTTTTCTCTTTTGCTTTTCGTCGTCTCTATGTTTCTGCCTTGCTGGTCCATTCACCTTTATGTGTTCGATAAAGTTTTATGTACCTTCTTTTAGGACTGATAATTGGGTACATGTGTTAAGCGCAATTTTGGCTCTAACAAAGTGTGATGTGCAGAAGCAATTTTAGGCAATTTAGGCCCATTTTCGTATAAGCTTATGTTTTTAGTGTCCACGGGTATGTTCTAACTCCCCTTGTGATAAATTGGGCGGAGTAGTAAAATTAATACCCCCATAAAATCTCTTTTAACCCTTTGACTTCCTGACCCTATCCACCAACTGCAAAAACTTTATCTCTTGACTCCCTCACCCTTTCCACCAGCTTACTGCAGGCAGCTGGTAGAAAGGGTGAGGGAGTTGAGGGGCTAAGTGTTTGCTTTGCTACCATGTTTAACAATGCAAAATGCTGGTGGACAGGGTGCGGGGGTCAAAGGGTTAAGGAATCCTGACACTATAAATGCTGTG
>JAPXFY010000024.1:13156567-13161567 GCA_030674185.1 Monoplex corrugatus
CACTACAGTACACAACACCACAAAATACACGCACGCACGCATGCACACACTCACACACACACACTTACACACCACACACACACACACACACACACACACACACACACACACACACACACACACACACACACACACACATATCATTTACTCATATGCGTGCGCGCAAACACACGTACTTACAGCCATGCAAGCATCACACACCACACCACACCGCACCGCACCGCACTGCACCGCACCGCACCGCACCGCACCGCACGCACGCACGCACACAACACACACACACACACACACATACGCACACATTCACACACATTCACACACACACACACACACACACACACACACACACACACACACACACACACACACACACACACACACTAAACACTCCCCACAATACACCACAACCCACAACCCCCCACAAACACAACACACACACACAAACACCACACATAACACCACACATACAGACACGTACACACACATATTCAAACATCGTTTCATTACAAACTTGCATTCTGTTTTTTTCTCCTTGCTTCTTGTTCCTTTTTTCCCCAGGCAATACACGATGCAGCCAAAATCTTTTTAAACGCAGAAGAAGGCAGCATCATAGGAGTGTTGGTGGATAACAATTGTCGTTTGCATGTGTACTACGACGAGAAGGATCTTGGGCATGTCACCTCTCTTCCCAGAGACAAGAACTTTTATCCTCTGATCGACCTTGGGTACCGTGTGAAGAAGGTATGTTGATGTCATAAATCATGTTTGATTTTGAGTACCGTGTGGAGAACGTATGTTTAAGTTATGTCATGCTTGTTATCTGTGAAGAAGTATGTTTATGTCATGTTGAGTTTGGGTACCATGTGAAGAAGTCTGTTTATGTCATGTTTGCTACATGTGAAGGGTGTATGCTATGTTTGAGTTTGGGTACCGTGTGAAGGAGGTTATGTTTGTCATTTTTGAGTTTCAATCCCGTGTGAAGAAGGTTATGTTTATGTCGTGTTTGAGTTCGAGTACCGTTTGAAGGAGGTTGTGTTTGTGTCATGTATGAGTTTGAGGACCGTGTGAAGGAGGTCGTATTTGTGTCATGTTTGAGTTTGAGTACCGTGTGAAGAAGGTTGTGTTTGTGTCATGGTTGAGTTTGGGTCATCATCATCATCATCATCATCAGATGCCCTGCCGCATGGCGTTGGCTATCATGGACTTCCATATGTCTCTATCTCTTGTTGCCCCAAGCATCTCCTCCACCCTCCTCGTCTTCAGCCACTCCTCAAGTCCGTCTAGCATTTTCTCCCTGGGTCTGCCTGGTGCTCTTTCCCTCCAGCTTTCCCGTTGTGACCAGGTGCTCCAAATCCCCTTTCCTCGTAAAATGGCCTATAAATGTTGCCTGTCTTTTCCTAATCTTCCTTATGAGTGATCTACTGGTGTCTGCCTCCATCAAGACTGTCTCGTTTGTTTTCTTTGCTGTCCATGGAACTCTCAACATTCTTCTTAGAAACCAAATCTGGGCTGCCTCAATCTTGTTCTGGCTTTGCTTGTTGACTGTCCACGCCTCACATCCGTACAACAGTATTGGTTCTATATAATATTCAAGAACTCTCTTCCTGATGTTAATTGATAGGCATTTGATAGTAAGAGTGCTTGTCATCTTCTTGAATGCTGTTTTGGCTTGCCCAATTCTGTCGGCTATTTCCGATGTGCATCTGCCGTCTGATGAAATGACCATTCCCAGGTATTTGAACATATTAACCTGTGTCAAGGTTGTGCCATTTGCTGTTATTTTGCATGAGGGGATTTCATGTTTTTTACTGATCACCATGACTTGTCTTCCTGCTGTTTAGTTCCAAGCCCTTACCTGCGCTTTCTATTTCTAGTATATTCACAATGTTTTGTAGGTCCCTTTCATTTTCTGCAATTAGCACGATGTCATCTGCGTGTCGAATGTTATCATTTTCCCTCCAACCTTTAATCCAGGGTCTTCTTCAAGGTTTCTCATGATGTTTTCGGTATCGTTTGAAAACGGTTATGTTTATGTCATGTTTGATTTGATTAACGTGTGAAGAAGGTTATGTTTATGTCATGTTTGATTTGAGTTCACGTAAAGACGATAATTTTATGCCATGTTTGATTTTGAGTACCCTGTGAAGAAGGTATGTTTATTAACTGTAAAGTGAGTGTTATGTCATGTTTGAGTTTGGGTACCGTGTGAAGAAGGTATGGTTGTGTGATGTTTGAGTATGAGCACCTTGTGAAGAAGGTATGTTTGTATCATGTTTGATTTGAGTACATGTAAAGACGATATGTTTATGCCATGTTTGATTTTGAGTACCCTGTGAAGAAGGTATGTTTTTGTCATGTGTGATTTTGGGTACCGTGTGAAGAAGTTATATTTATGTCAAGTTTGTTACCTGTAAAGGAAGTAAGTTATGTCATGTTTGAGTTTGGGTACCGTATGAAGGTTATGCTTATGCCATGTTTCATGCCTGTGAAGGAAGTATGTTTATATCATATTTGAGTTTGGGTACCATGCGAATAAGACATATTTGATTTTAGGTATTGTGTTAAGAAGACATATTTATCTCATGTTTGAGTTTTGGTACCGTCTAAGGAAGGTATGTTTCTCATGTTTGATTTTGAGCACCTTGTGAAGAAGGTATGTTGATGTCATGTTTGTTACCTGTGAAGGAGGTATGTTCATGCCATGTTTGATGTTGGGTACCGTGTGGAGAAGGTACATTATGTCATGTTTGAGTTTGGGTACCGCGTGAAGAAAGTATGTTTGATTTTTAATACCGTGTGAAGAAGGTATGTTTATGTCATGCTTGTTACCTGTGAAGAAAGTATTTTTGAATTTGAGTACCGTGTTAAGAAGACAAGTTTACGTCATGTTTGATTTTGACTACTATGTGAAAAACACATGTTTGTGTCATGTTTGATTTTGACTACTATGTGAAAAAGACATGTTTATGTCATGTTTGATTTTGACTACTGTGTGAAAAAGACATGTTTATGTCATGTTTGATTTTGACTACTGTGTGAAAAAGACATGTTTATGTCATGTTTGATTTTGACTACTGTGTGAAGATGACATGTTTATGTCATGTTTGATCTTGACTACTGTGTGAAGAAGACATGTTTATGTCATGTTTGATTTTGACTACTGTGTGAAAAAGGCATGTTTATGTCATGTTTGATTTTGACTACTATGTGAAAAAGACATGTTTATGTAATGTTTGATATTGACTACTGTGTGAAGAAGACATGTTTATGTCATGTTTGATTCTGACTACTGTGTGAAAAAGACATGTTTATGTCATGTTTGATTTTGACTACTATGTGAAAAACACATGTTTATGTCATGTTTGATTTTGACTACTGTGTGAAAGACATGTTTATGTCATGTTTGATCTTGACTACTGTGTGAAAAAGACATGTTTATGTCATGTTTGATTTTGACTACTGTGTGAAAGACATGTTTACGTCATGTTTGATCTTGACTACTGCGTGAAAAAGACATGTTTATGTCATGTTTGATTTTGACTACTGTGTGAAAGACATGTTTACGTCATGTTTGATCTTGACTACTGTGTGAAAAAGACATGTTTACGTCATGTTTGATCTTGACTACTGTGTGAAAAAGACATGTTTACGTCATGTTTGATCTTGACTACTGTGTAAAGAAGACATGTTTATGTCATGTTTGATCTTGACTACTATGTGAAAAAGACATGTTTATGTCATGTTTGATTTTGACTACTGTGTGAAAAAGACATGTTTATGTCATGTTTGATCTTGACTACTGTGTGAAAAAGACATGTTTACGTCATGTTTGATCTTGACTACTGTGTGAAGATGACATGTTTATGTCATGTTTGATTTTGACTACTGTGTGAAAAAGACATGTTTACGTCATGTTTGATTTTGACTACTGTGTAAAGAAGACATGCTTATGTCATGTTTGATCTTGCCTACTGTGTGAAGATGACATGTTTATGTCATGTTTGATTTTGACTACTGTGTGAAAAAGACATGTTTACGTCATGTTTGATTTTGACTACTGTGTGAAGATGACATGTTTATGTCATGTTTGATCTTGACTACTGTGTGAAAGACATGTTTATGTCATGTTTGATCTTGACTACTGTGTGAAAGACATGTTTATGTCATGTTTGATTTTGACTACTGTGTGAAAAAGACATGTTTATGTCATGTTTGATCTTGACTACTATGTGAAAAAGACATGTTTATGTCATGTTTGATTTTGACTACTGTGTGAAAGACATGTTTATGTCATGTTTGATCTTGACTACTGTGTGAAGATGACATGTTTATGTCATGTTTGATTTTGACTACTGTGTGAAAGACATGTTTATGTCATGTTTGATTTTGACTACTGTGTAAAGAAGACATGTTTATGTCATGTTTGATTTTGGCTACTGTGTGAAGCAGTTAGAATATGTCATCTGTGATTTGGAGTAGCATGTGAAAAAGTTATATATGGTTATGCCACGTTTCAACCTTGTGATGAACCTATGTTTAAGCTCTATTTAACCATTTGACTTCCTTCAGGAGGCTTGTGGATAGGTGAGGAAGTCAAAGGGTTAAGTTCCTGCTTTGCTAGCATGGTTGGATGACAGGATGGTGGTGGACGGGGTGCGGGAATCAGAAGGTTAAGTTTGAGCCCTACGAAAAGGTGTGTTAATGCTGTGATTAATTTAAAGAAAATATGTGAATGCCAGTTTTGATTTAACAAAAGCCTATCAATTTACAACAGAAAGAGATTTCTTGAATGTCGTATAGAACCGAAACTGTTATACGGTTGTGATGTGTGGACAGTCAACACGCAAAAACAGAACAAGATTGAGACAGCCGAGATATGGTTTCTAAGAAGAATGTTGAGGGTTCCATGGACAGCAAAGAAAACAAACGAGACAGCCTTGATGGAAGCAGACACAACAAGATCATTCATAAGGAAGGTTAGGAAAAGACAGGCAACATTT
>JAPXFY010000024.1:13164067-13176567 GCA_030674185.1 Monoplex corrugatus
GTAGTCAGACTCGCGCATGCCGAAGTTTGGATGACCTTTGAGAATTTCAACCTGTTGCCATGATGCAGTGGTTAGCACAACGGACTACCGACTGCAAGGTTGCAGGTTCGAATCCCCATTAGTCCCTTCAAAAGTCATTTTGGGATTTTTCGGCTCTAACCGACTCCTACCCAAAGTTCGGGGTGCTATGGGCTCATTTGGGACAACACAGTCGAGTCTCATTCTCTTCACGGATGTGTTATTGAGTGTGTTGCTTAAATCTCCTGGCCAGCACAACAGGTGTGTGTCTCTCTCAGGCCTGGTTGAATCCAGGATATATAATGGTAGTAAACGTAGAGTACAACCCTGTTACGCAGTCTCAATCCTAAATGAAACTCCATAGCGTCATGATTATCATCCTCACCAGCATCATCATCATCATCGCATTGTTAAAACTGTGCCAACCTCTATGGCCGTTAACGTGACGTAGAAATTGGGACGAAAAAAGAAAGAAAAACAAAACAAAAACAAAAAAAAAACACTTTAGCAGAATTTCAAGGTTATGACTATACGATTGTTGAAAAATACATATTTCACTAGAACTCTCAGGTATTTAAGCCAGACGTAGATATATTTGATTTTGCACAACGGAATAAAGTATTTCGACAAGGCAAGAACATTTTATTGGCCTTTAATTATTTTCGAGGCAAACTGCAGTTTTGGTATCATTTACATGATATGAAAGGAAGGATATGCATATGGCTTGATCATCCTATTTTTATGGTTAGACGTGCCAAACGCATCTATTACCTCACATATTGATTTTTCTCGCTTTTTAAATTTCATTACATCGTTTTTAGCATTTATTGACAAAACTACTTATGTTTTCTGCGATGTAGAAAGTCCTAGTATTGGATCCAGTGTTACAACTACACATAGCCTGTTTAATGAAACAACGATTTGTCTCATAATGTCATAAACATGTTACGTAGCAAAGCATAACAATTACGTGAACTTGTTTCTTGGTTTCTTTCTTCTTTTCCTTAAGTTTTTAAATATTAATTTTCAATAACAGAACTAGGAACACGCAAACGTGATCATTATCATCATCATCATTAACATCATCATCATCATCATCATCATGTGCCCTGCCACATGGCGGTGGTGATCATGGTCCTCCACACGAATCTATCCCTTGTCAATGCCAATGCATCTCCCACCTTCTCTGTACTCAGCCATCCTGCAAGTCCGCCCAACATTTTCTCCATGGGTCTACGTAGTGACTCTGCAAACGTGATCACATCAATACAATTTTTCTCAGGTTGTTCCTAGAGCCTAAAATAATGCTCATGTTTAGACAAAATTTGCAAATGTATCAGAAAAGTTTCTCTATCGTGCCCTTTATTCACTCCCATTCCAACATCTGATGCTGATTGGGAAAGTTTTGATAACTATTTTACACAGGTACATGCTACAAGCGTTAGTGTCCGAATGGAATGGGTATGAAGACTCGCAACATGTCTTCAAGTGGAGCACATGCGTGTCATGAGTCCAATCTGTATGAAGCATACTTTTTGTAACATGGTTATGTGCAGGCTTAAGGCTTGTACCATGATAACCATACACATGGCATGTGACGTTAGTGCTTATGGAATTCGTTCCGAGCGGGGAGACGTCATCATGAGAAACTGAAATTGAAACTGAATACTTTCTGTGAGGCCTGTTTGCACCGCTGTTTGCTGCAAATGTTAGTGTCAGCATGGTCAGTTGCGGATATTCTTTTAACGAGGAGCACGTGCGAGGCCATGATGAGTCCAGGCTACGTTAGATATGCTCTGTCCTTTCCAAGGCCGGCAACTTGTGAAGGCAGGGGACATTCAGAACGAACTCTATTTCAGTTTGAGACTGTTTCTGAGCTCGGGTAAACGAATATTTTCATTTGGTAAGCGTGTTCATTTTAACGTATGTATAACATGTTAACGCATGTATAACACATATAAACATGGATGTTTTGAATGATACCTGCCTTCAGTTATATGCTTTGTACCGAAGCGAATGAGAACTTTATCTTATTTATTTGTTGTTGTTGTAGCTGTTGTTGTTTTAGCTGTTGTTGTTGTTACTATTATTATCATTGTTATCATTTATCATTATCATTATTTTATTATCATTATTATTATTATTATTATCATTCATTATTATTATATTTTTTCTGATTTTTACTAGTAGTAGTAGTAGTAGTAGTAGTAGCTGTTGTTGTAATAATAGTGGCAGCAGCAGCAGCAGCAGTAGTACATGTAGTAGCAGTACTAACATGAGCAGTAGAAGAAACAGCAACAGCAGTAACAATAATAACAGCAGTCATTAACAGCACTATGGCAAATGTAAACTTTGTGACGCCATGGTTTTGCACATCTTAAATAGGCAGCTCTGATTACCTCCCTCAACACTATGCACAGTGATTGGACCAGAGACATCATACATAAGATGTCTGTAGACTGGACACAACACAAACCGCTACCTGGAACACTCACCTGTTTAAGGGCCCTTTGTGCCGAATGTATCGATAAGCCTTGCAGAGGACATTATAATCAACAGTGACAGCGTGGGAAAGATGACCGGAATGGAAAAGGGGTGGCAAAACTTACATTTGCCTCCTGTTCTTCTTTTCATTATCATTACAATTTTTAAGGATCATTGCACTCAGGGAGTTACCTTTGTGCTCATCTTTTTTCCTGTCCATTTTCTACGCCACCTTAATGGCCACAAAAACTGGCATGGTTTTTACAATGCAATGATGATGATGTCCATGAGAATGACAATCAGGATGCTACGGAGTTCCATGTAGGACTGAGACTGCGTGACAAGGATGTACTCTACGCTTACTATCATAACATATCCTGGCGTCAACCAGGCCCGGGAGATACAGGCTCCTGTGGTGCTGGTCAGAAAATTTGAGCAACATCCTAAATGAGGCATCCATGAAGTGGATGAGACTTGACTGTATAGTCCCAGTCTTCCTAAAGAGCCCATAGCGCGCCCAACTCTGGGAAGGAGCCACTTATAGCTGAAAAATCCTACAATGATTTTCGGAGGGACTGATGGGGATTCGAATCCACAACCTTCTGGTCGGTAGTTCGTTTCGCTAACAACTATATCACGCTGACTTGTCCTTCTTGTTGTTTTTATCATTAATATTATTATTATTGTTGTTATAGTTATTAATACTATAGAATTAGTATTATTAGTGTTTAACTGAGAGCAGTGTCTCTCTCCACCTCCATGGGGATGCCGGGGACTCCTTCAGGATAATAAGTAGTATCCCTATCTTCTGGAAATATTGTGCCAAAGTTTCCTCTTTTCTGTCACCCTGTTTGTTTCTGCCTTGCACCTTTGCTTCTGTCATTTCTTGTTATCATTTTCTGCCTTGCTGGTCCATTCATCTGTACGTGTTCTATAGAGCCTTCCATACAGTCTTTTTTAGAATTGATAATTGGGTAAAATATCAAAGTGCATTTTTCGCTCTAATTAAATATGATGTGCAGAAGCAATTTCAGGTAATTTAGGCCCGATTCTATATATGTTTCAGTGTCCTCAGTTATGTTTATATTTGTGTTCAGCTCTGATATTTTGAATCCTTTGGTGATAAACTGGGTGGAGTAGTCATCATCACAGGCATATAATCAGATTGTGTACGTGAATGTATTGATATATGAACTTACTTGCTTTTTTATTTTTTTTCTTATTCATTTTCATGAAGTATGATGTATATTTTGAGATAGTTATAGCCATGATATGGCTTTGCGCCGTCGACTGGGCTTTAAACAATAATGGAAACAGAAAAGATAAACTAAAAAAAAAATAACGCGTATTTGATACAAGACAACACGGCGCAAATTTTAGGCCCACTAGCCTTTGTCAAGCGTAAGACCACAAACACACACCAGATACAAAAATTAGGAGAGAAAGACTGAAACTTCCCTGCTGCTTCTCCAGTGTACACGTCAAGCGTAAGATCACCTTGAGCCAGTGTAAAATCCATATGTGCTGGAAAGGTGTTGAAGTGGGTAGCTGGGAAGGACGTAGGACATACTCAGCTGATAAACTGTTAATGACATGAAGCAATTTTATATCTGGTCTTTGTTTGCGATCTTACGGTTGACTAAAGGCCAGTTGGCCGAAAATGTGCGTCTGTCTTGTATTATTGTGTTAAATACGCGTTCTAATTCTTTTTTCGTGTTTTTTTTCTTTTTTTCTTTTGCTTGAACGCAGGCAGTCACACTTGTTTTGGATTTAAACAATAATGACAATGAACAATGTCTTCTCGAATTCGTATCTCCATAGTGCCAGGCTCACATAATGGGAAGGTGCTGTTTGAACATATGGTTGTCCCTGACCAAAGGTCATGGATAGTTCTCTCGCCATTGGTAAAACATAATACATACATATAGAAAAACATGCGTGTGGCACTGTGTACTTATGAAGATGTGGTTTCAAGACGACAACATTTCAAGGTGGTCATTGCACTGTTGAACATTGCCTCGAATTATGTGGTTGGTCCTATTGATACACGTGGAGCTGTAGATTAACCCTTTCACTCCAGGACCCTATCTGTCAGCTGCTATAACTTTACCCTTTTACTCCTTCACCCTATCCACCAACTTCCTACAGAAAGCTCGTGGATAGGGTTAGGGTGGGAAATAGTTAAGTTTTTGTTTTTTGATATAATGGCTGACAATGCAGAATGCTGGCAGATAGGGTGAGGAAGTGAAAAGGTTAATGATCTGATGTCTTGACTTCTGTCAGCGTCGGTAACGTAAAACCTGGCCCGTTCCCTACCCATCTCTTCATCCATCCACCCATCCATTTGATGGATCAGGAGAACCGAAAAAACACCAGTATCTCACAATGCACTAAAAGTGTTTTAGGCTTCTTTGAACAATTTTTTTTCCCTAGTCTTCATATACTCTGAGAGTGGTAGGACTTTAGAACTTACTGTACTGAACTGAACAGCCCATCTCAATGATTATGTCATTAGCAGTTTATGAACTGGGTGTTTCCTATAGCCCGCCCAACTACCCACTTCAACACCTGTCCAGAACATAGGATTTTACACTGGCTCAAGGAGTCTGTCAGCCCCCCTCCCCCCTCCTATCGTTTGGATGTCAGGAACTCTTTCAGTTTAAATGGTATCTCCATCTTCTGGAAATTCTGTGCTATAAAATACCTCTTCTCTGTCATTCCCTTTGTTCCTGCCTTGCTCCTTTGCTTTCTGTCATCTCATCCTATAATGTTCTGCCTTGCTGATCCATTCACGTATATTATCTTTGTGTTCTTCATAGCCTCGTATACTTTCTCTTATTGATAATAATTGGATACACGTTATAAGTGCATTTCTGGTTCTAGGAAAAAGCGATGTGCAGAACCAATGTAAAGCAACTAGGCCCATTTTTATGTAAGCTTATGCATTAGTGTCCATAGGTATATGTTTTGCATTCAGTTATTTTTAATCCCCTGATCCCTACCCCTCCTTTGGGGATGCTGGGGCTCTTTCGGTGTAAAAGGTACCCACCTTCTGGAAATGCTGTGCTAGAAATTTACTTTTTTCTCACGATCTCTTTTGAGGTTCAAGAGGAAGAGATGGCTGCTGTTGCTGCTGCTGTCAGTGGCAAAAGATGTGAGTCTTGATACTCTGATTACGTGTACATATATTAAAGGAGCTGTGTTGGGGAAAACAGAGGGGGGAGGGGTAATTCATACCGACAAGGGAGAGTCTGTATGTCTGTATCTTTCGTCTGTCTACCTGCGTGTGTCTCTGTCTCTCTCATTCTGTCTCTCTCCTCTCTCTCTCAGTCAGTCTCTGTCTCCCACTGTCCCCCTTTGTGTCTGTCTGTCTCTTCTCTTTCTTTCTCTCTCTCATTTTCTCTCTATTTCTCTCTCTCTCTGTCTTTCTCTCTGTCTCTCTCTGTCTTTATCTCTCTGTTTGTCTATCTGTGTCTGTCTGTCTCTTTGTCTCTATGTCTATGTCTGTGTGTTCGTATGTCTGTGCGTCTGTCTGTCTCTCTGTGTGTGTGTGTGTGTCTGTCTGTCTGTCTCTCTCTCTCTCTCTTTGTTCTTTCTTTTCGACTGTCTGTCTATGTCCGTCTGTTTGTCTTTCTGTCTGTCTGTCTCTCTGTCCTCTTATCTTTGTCTATGCTCTTTTTCTCTCTTTGTCTCTCGGTCTTTGTCTGCCTGTCTGCCTGTCTATCTGTCTGCCTGTCTGTCTGTCTGTCTCTCCATTCGTCCAACAAGCTGATTTTCCACCTATTATGGGGATGCCAGGGGCTCTTTCAGTATGAATATTATTCCCACTTCTGGGAATAATGTGGTAGATCTGTCCTCTTTTCTGTCATTCTTTCTTTCTGCCTTGTTCCTTCGCTTTCTGTCGTATCTTCCTATCATTTCCTGCCTTGTTGGTTCATTCACCTGTATGTGTTCTCTAAAGCCTTACATACAGTTTCTTAGGATTGATGTTTCAGTACATGTATTACCCGTATTTTTGGTTGAGAGGACATGTAATGTGCAGATTATATTTTATACAACATGGATTAGGTTTTTTTGTTTTAATGGATTTAGTTATGTTAGCATTTGTATTCAGATTCGCTTTTTAATCACTCTGGTAATAAATATAGTTGAATGGTCCTTACATTAATTTCTCAAATGCATCTATGTGGTTTTGATTTTCTTTTCCACGTTTTGTTTTTCTAGGTGAACAATGTGTTGTTTTCTAGGTGAACAATGTGTTGTTTGTGTTTTAAGATGATTATAGCCCTGATAAACATCTGTGCAGTCTGCTTTGATTAAACATAAGAATATAATAATGTTTTGAAAATCTGTCTTTGTGTGTGTGTGTGTGTGTGTGTGTGTGTGTGTGTGTGTGTGTGTGTGTGTGTGTGTGTGTGATGTGGTTGTGTGTGTGTGTGTGTGTGTGTATGTGTGTGTGTGCGTATGTGTGAATGAGAAATACATTTAACATGGTTTTCACAGCTTTTTTTTTTTTTTTTTAGATTTTCAGCACATTTGGTCAAAGGTGGAAAAAATTGATATCAGGGGAAAAGCCAGACAATAAAAAAAACCTTAATACAATAACAACAACAACAACAAAATGTTTGTTGAAACATGGGATTACATGAATACCACTGCCCAGAAAATTGTATCAGATTACATTTTGCAGTATATGATAGAGAAATTGTAAGTGTAACTGCATTTCATTAAAACAAAACCGCTTGATATCGATAACGATCTGGTTTTACATGGGAAGAAAAGGACGTTAATCAAATTATGTGAATGAAATATCACCTGAAATTAATGTCATCTGTTTTCAGGTTGGGCCTGAATATGAGTTCCATACAAATTGTGGTTCATACGTACAGCTGACTAACGACCGAAAAACAGCCGAAAACAAGAATGCTGATGAATGTGGACTGGTTCTGTCATCGAGATCCATGTGCAGAAACACCGTGTACAGGGTACTGCCATTCCTGTGATACTGTATTACATGACTTGATCAAACAGACGTGATTTCTTTCTTCTGTAAGCTGCTTGGTTCTTGTTATAGAGCTGTGGACCCGAGATCTCATGTCTTGTGTTCAATCCTTCTCCACAACATTGAAATCCCCTGTAGGGGTGCCGGGGGCTCTTTCAGTATAAATAGTATGCTCACCTTTTTGGAAATTCTCAGCCAGAAATCTCCTTTTCCGTCACGTTCTTTGCGACTTCCTTCTTTGTATATTTTCTGTCATCTCTGCCTTTAATTATCTGCCTTGTTGGTCCATTCACCTGTATGTGTTCTTTACAACCTGACATATTTTCTCTCTTAGGATTGATGATTAGATACATGTATTAAGTGTATTTTTGGGGTCTATGGAAATATGTTGTGCAGAAGTAATTTTAGATAATTTTGGCCCGTTTTCATGTTTCAGTGTCCTTAGTTTTGTTTGAACTTGTGTTCAGGTTTGTTTCTTTAAATTCTCTGGTGATCAATTGGACGGAGTGATCAACGCCAGGAGCATATTCTTTGAGATAGGTGTAGCCCTGGTATGACTTTGTGTACTCAGTCGGCTTTAAACAAATATAATGATAACAATAACGCCTGTAAAGTTTGCATTTTTAAATTGACAACCTTTTATGTTGCGTGATTTTGAATGTCTGTTGACCCCAGCAGGGATGCGAGGGGGGCTGTTTCAGTATAAATAGTGTCCCCACCTTCTGGAAATGCTGTGCTAGAAATTTCCTCTTTTTTGTCATTCGTTGTTTCTTTCTGCCTCCTTTGCTTTCCATCAATCTTTCCTATCATTTTCTGCCTTACTGGTCCATTCACCTGTATGTGTTTGGTTGAGCCTTAGGCACTTTCTCTTAAGACCGATAATTTGGCACATGTATTAAGTGTAATTTGGACTCTAGGGAAGTGAGATATGCGGAAGCAATTTTAGACAATTCAGGCCTGTTTTAATGTCCTTAAATGTGTTTACATTTGTGTTCAGATAATAATAATAATAATTACAATACTTATACAGCGCAAAATCTTGATAAAGTCAAATCTAAGCGCTGAAACAGACACACTCACACACACGCACGCACACAAACGCACACACACACACACACACCACACACACACACACACACACACACACACACACACACATACACACACACACACATGGCTATAAATGGGGAGAAAGAATAAAAGCAATGGAAAATTAAAGAGAGCATATTATATACAATTATATATTACAATGTGATTCCCCCCCGAGTGGGGACAGGCTGCAGAGGGGGTTGAGTGTGGTCAGGATTTTATGCAGAGGCGAAAAGGTGAGTTTTGAGAACGGGCTTGAAGGAGACAGAAGTAGGTTGTTGACGGACTGAGAGAGGAACTTTGTTCCAGGAAAAAGGACAGAAACAGAGAAGGTTCGCGGACCATAGGTATTGAGCTTAGTGCGTGGAAAGCGAAAAGTCAGAGGATCGGAGATAGAGCGGAGGGTACATGAGGGAACATAGATCTCAAGTAGGCACCAAGGTTTTTAGCTGAATCAGAAAATGGGACTGATGTGTTACATAATGGGAGAGAAAGAGGTGGAAGCTGAGAAAGTTTCTGATGGGCTATCCTCTGTCTTGTCGTCGTTAAGCTGAAGTTTATTGTATGTCATCCAGTTCTTAATGTCCGAATAACACTCAGTGGTGCGAGTCAAGAGGCGCTGTATATTGTCAGGTGAGCCACTGTCTTGAAGTTGGGTGTCATCAGCATAGAAGTGGTGTTTTACAGAGTGGGAGTTGATGATGGACAGGGGGGAGGTGTAAAGAGTGAAAAGAACAGGGCCAAGGACAGATCCTTGTGGAACACCACAGGTCATGTATGCAGGTTGAGAGTAAGTGCCATTGATGAGAACAGTTTGTTTTCTGTTTGATAGATATGAAATAAACCAGGAGAGAGCAGTGTCAGAGATGCCAAAAGTATGATGGAGTCTAGAAAGGAGAATACCATGATCAATGGTATCAAAGGCTGCAGACAGATCAAGGTGTGTGAGGAGAGAGACTTTGCCAGTATCAGTTGCAAGGAGGAGATTGTTGAGAATGTGTAGTAGGGCAGTTTCAGTGCTATGGCACTGGCGGTAGGCTGACTGGAAAGGATTGAGGAGATTGTTGGCAGACAGGTGAGAGTTCAGCTGATTGAGGACAACTGTTTCAAGGAGTTTTGACAAGAAAGAGTGATTAGAGATAGGCCGGTAATTTTTCAGTTCATTTGGGTCTAAATTGTATTTCTTGAGGAGAGGGTGAACAATAGCAGACTTGAAAGAATCTGGGACAGTTCCAGTTTGAAGAGAAGTGTTGATGATGTCAGTGATGAATGGGAGGAGAGTAGGGAGACAGTCAGAGTAGAGAGAACCTGGAAGAGGATCCAGTTCGCAGGTTTTGAACGACATGGATCTGATTGTGTTGAGAATTTCTTCTTGTGAGACTGGGGTAAAAGTAGTAAGAGGTGTGCCAGAGAAGAATGGTCAGGTGGGCATGGTTGACAGGGTGTCCTATCAAGCCTGTCACGAAGAGTTTGTATTTTGGTGGTGAAATACTTGGAGAATACAGATGGGAGTTCTTCATTTGTGTGTTTTGTTGGGAGAGGTAAATCTTTTCGTGTGCCAAGGAGATGATTCATGGTTGTGAAGAGTTCTTTTGAAGAAGAGGCATTCAGGATTTTGGTTTGGAAATAGCTTGTTTTTGCAGATGCAATGAGGGTGGATACTTTTGTTTTAGAGGCTTGGAAAAAATTGTCTATGTACAGTGAGTTTCGATTTGCACCAGCGGTGCTCTGCTCTGTAGTGGGCACGTTTTGCACAGGCAATCTCATGAGTGAGCCAGGGGGTAGGGGGGTGGTCAGGTAAAAGACGGGTTGTGGCTGGAGCATGAGTGTCCAGAAGATGGTGGAGAGTAGTATAGAATTCATCGGCAAGGTTATGTGACTTTTCAGAAAGGAGACAGGAGGCATCGGATGAAAAAGTGGAGAGGTTGATGATAGATTTGAGATTGCGTCGAGTCACTGTGCGCGTGGTACGGGAAGGTGGAGAAATGTCGAGAGAACAGAGAATTGCAGAGTGGTCAGATGGAAGGGCTGAAGTTAGACGGGTAGAAAGAACTAAGCAGTTGTTAGTAGCTGAATTGTGGTGATCACGAGAAATGATCCAGTCAAGAGTGTGACCTTTTTGATGGTTGGTTCAGAAATGTGTTGAGTCATATTGTGATTGGACAGAGAGTTGATGATATGTCTTGTATCATAACGGTGAGTGTTGTCATAGTGGACATTGATGTCACCTAGAATGATGAGAATCCCAGGTAAGAGGCAGTAGTAGTCAAGTAGTTGGTCAAAGTCAGAGAGAAACGTGGATGTAGTGAGCTTATTGGCAGAGCTAGGTGGAGGTCGATAGACACAGGAGAAGGTGATGGGGTGAGGGGTGGATTGGAAGGATACTTCAACGTGCTCGAAAGAAGGATGGGAGAAAGGCAGAGACTGCGAGAAAGATAGGTGGGAGTGGAGTGAGTCGTTGTAGAGGATGGCGATACCACCACCTCGGGATGAGTGATGGAAAGAAGCAAGCCTGTAACCACTCGGAGTGAGACTTGCATGTATAGGATCATGACCACGGGGGTTAAGCCATGTTTCGGTGAGAAAAGCGATGTCAACATGCTCATCTGCGATGAAGTCAGCAATGACATCCGCTTTGCTATCTTTGCATGTTGACTGAGCGTTAAAAAGGCATATTTTAAGTTTATCAGAGTCACATAGTGGTGGCCAAGGTGGAGATGAAGTCGGCACCAATGGGACAGAAGATGAAGGTGACACTAGCAGGGCAGAAGATGAAGGCAGCAACGACGGGACAGAAGACGAAGGCAGCACCAGCATGACAGATGACAAAGGCGGCACCAGCGGGACAGAAGATGAGGGCGGCACTGGCGGGACAGAAGGTGAAGGCGGCACCAGCGGGACAGAAGGTGAAGGCAGCACCATCAGGACAGAAGATGTAGGCGGCACCATCAGGACAGAAGGCAAAGGCGAAGATGGCAGTGGAGGAGACGATGAAGCAGAAGACGAAGTGTGGTGTCAGACTGGTGCAGCGGGAGGCAGGTTGTGCCAAAGACGGTGCATACGTCCAGCACGACAGGATCGCGCAGTGTGGGGCTTACGACATATCCCCAGTGTGCGTATGCACTGGTAGACGTCTCTACCGAGGTAGCACTTGCTGTATTTAAAAAGTGTCAGTCCAATTTGTTTTATAAAAGACGGGTCCATAATTGCGAGCCAGTCGGGAGAGGATGATTTTGCAGGTTGGTGTGTGGGTTGGTCAGTTCACAACACTTAAAATCAGAGAACACAAAGGTTTGGGAAAGCTGTAGCGTTGGGCGAACACAGCAGGCCAAAATGTAAACACAGTTCACAGATTAAATGTCCGACTTGAGCGGCTGAATTAAAATGATGAAAAGTAGGTATAAAAACTTTAAAATCAGATTATCTGGTAAAATATTCAAAATTAAAAAAAAAAAATTTTACATCACCATATCTCGGGATTTAAAAGGAACAAACTGAAACAAAATTCAATGCATAAAATCAAATAGAACCACGATAAAATCATTGTAAAACACCACACACACTTTTGCTGTCCGCTGGCGCGACATCTACTCACGACACTCCAGATATGTGTTTAAAATCCCCTGTGCGATAAATTGGACAGAGTGGTCAAGGCCAGGGGCATTTCCTTGGGTTATTTGTGCAGGTGTTTTGATATGTATACTTGATTTTGTTTTCCTTTTTTTCCTGTTGGAGTGCTGTGTGTTTTGAAACGGTTATAGCCATGATATGGCTGTAGCAGTCGGCTGGGCTTTTTAACTAAAATAACAATTACAGTGAATATCTATTGATTGCACTCTGTAATGATTGAAGTTCTCGATTCCAATAAAAAATCCTAATCAATACATTTTCATTAGTTTTTTTATCA
>JAPXFY010000024.1:13181567-13186567 GCA_030674185.1 Monoplex corrugatus
AAACGAGACCGTCTTGATGGAGGCAGACACAAAAAGATCCTTCATAAGGAAGGTTAAGAAAAGACAGGCAACATTGATAGGCCATTTTATGAGGAAAGGGAATTAGAGCACCTGGTAACAACAGGAAAGTTGGAGGGAAAGAGTACTCCATGTAGACCCAGGGAGAAAATATTGGACTGAAAAGACACTGTTGACATATAAACTAAAGAAAACAAAATGTCGTTAAGTGTCTGTAGTGAGTTAGGACATGAATGGTAATATGGTAATACGGTATTGTGTGTGAAACAGGTGACAACTCTGCCATTGGTCCGAGTAAGAAACTGAACAGATCAGTGCTGTGTCCCCGTCTTTCAACATGTCTACATGGTGCTGGAGGCTGGCAGGAAGAATTCAAAACATGGCAAGACAACGAATCGGTCAAATGGACTACACATATTGCGAGATAAGATTTGATTGAAAATGGAATAAAAGCATGGAAAGAAAATGGTTTGGTTCAGTGTCAGTGTCCTAAGACTTTTTTGAAGGTGTGTGGTGTGTGTGTGTGTGTGTGTGTGTGTGTGTGTGTGTGTGTGTGTGTGTGTGTGTGTGTGTTGTGTGTGGTGTGTTGTGTGTGTGAGTATCTGTGTCTGTATCTGTGTGTGTGTGCGTGCGTGAATGTGCGTGCGTGGTGTGTGTGTGTGTGTGTGTGTGTGTGTGTGTGTTGTGTGTGTGATGGAGAGAGAGAGAGAGAGAGATGTGTGTGTGTGTGTTGTGTGTGTTGTGTGTGTGTGTTGTGTGTGTCTGTGTCTGTGTCTGTGTCTGGTCTGTGTCTGTGTCTGTGTCTGTGTCTGTGTCTGTGTCTGGTCTGTGTCTGTGTCTGTCTGTCTGGTCTGTTCTGTGTGTCTGTGTCTGTGTCGTGTTGTGTTTTATCTTGCTGTGGCGTGTGGTGTGGTTAATCAGCAGGCGAGATCATACTCAAACTCAAACAAATAAGTTTAAAATAATCGTCAGAACGAATAATAAAGTAACCAGAAAGAGAACACACACAAAAAAGTAAGAACGCGTATTGAATACAACCAGACGTGTTTTTTCTCTGGTTCCTGTTTGCTTGAATGCGGGCAGTCACATGTGATTTGGATTATATGTAAAAGTAGTTTTTCATTTTCTGGTGCACTACTAAGGAATTCCCTCCCTTCTAAGTTTCACTCTCTTCTGTTAAAGATAGTCTGTCTAAATTCATGATGTCAGCAACATTATTATCTTTCGGCTTTTGATATCTAATCCAGACAGTGTTACTGGTATGTATGTATGTATTCTATGTGTACAACGATAATTCATCAAAATCCCTATTGTTATTTTTATCAATGCCAAAAGTGTTATTGTAACGATCAAAGCAACCAGTACTCTTTTTTTGTATTTTATGAGTTGACATACTGTTTACTGAGATTGTAGATGAAGATAAGACGTGTTGCTTTTTCTGACAATATATTTTAGTCATGCACTTCATAACTTGATATATATTTGCGTTAACTGGTTACATGATCACCTATCATAATTTGTACCAGCCACATGTGTTACTTTCCTTCATTTTACACTGTTATACTTAACTGTCTACTGTTATGATTACGCAATCCATTATTGATGACTTGTTTTAAACAGAACCATTTTAAGGATGGAACGTTTTATTATGAATAGGTGAAGCTCAACACAAACAAATATTCTATGATAATTGAAAAAAAAAAAACTGCATTCCTTCAGTCAGTGTTTTCCTGGCAAATTGCTCAGCTGTCTGTGAAGGCATTGTCGGCCAAGTAGAAGGTGAGAAAAATCAAGCTGAAAACAAAGACCTCAATCACGTTCCTTTTTCCAGATAAACACACACACACACACACACACACACACACACACACACACACACACACACACACACACACACACACCACACACACACACTCTCTCTCTCTCTGTCTCTCCCTCTCTCTCTCTGTCTCTGTCTCTGTCTGTCTCTGTCTGTCTCTGTCTATCTCTCTGTCTCTCTCTCTGTCTCTCTCTGTGTCTCTCTCTGTCTCTCTCTCTGTCTCTGTCTGTCTCTGTCTGTCTCTCTCTCTATCTCTCTGTCTGTCTCTGTCTGTCTGTCTCTGTCTCTGTCTCTGTCTCTGTCTCTCTGTCTCTGTCTCTGTCTCTTTGTCTCTGTCTCTCTCTGTCTCTCTGTCTCTGTCTGTCTCTGTCTCTCTCTCTCTCTGTGTTAGAATAGCCAAATATGGAGTGCAAAGATGACGATGCGTTTTGCACGTGAATTGCTTCTTGGCGAAATGATTGTCACAATCAACTTTCGTGTAATATTAATCCCCTTGAAATGATAAATGTCTTCAATGTGTCAAGTCAAAAATCTATTCATCAATGAAGATGTAATGAGTGAGCCTCTAACAATGTGATTTTTTGATCACTTCAAAACTTCCCAGACGACAGCATTTGTTTTTGCATGAATGTTTATTTCGTAAATGGAATATTCGTTCATCCAGATGGAAATTCAGAAACCTCCATGCCATTCAAATAATCTGCCTTGTCCTTCACTAAAACGACACAGTACAGAAAGTTGGCATGTTGAGAAACAGGAGAGTTGATGATGATGATCATCATCATCATTCTCCTGCCCGTGATGGGCGTAGAGGAGAGATGAGAGACACTCTTGAAGCCAGCCGTCGCCAACCGGTCCTGTCCTCCGCCTGTCGCACCAGCGTGGGGCCATCCAACCTGGTCCATTCTTTGATGTTGTCCATCCAGCATTTGGCTTGTCGTCCCCTTCGTCTGCCGCCTCCCAGTGTACCCTGGAGGACCGTTTTGGGCAGTGAGTTGTGGCGTGTGACATGCCAGAACCACGACAGCTTCCTGTTCTTGACTGTTGCCAGGAGGGGTTCTTGTGGGCCTGCGAGTGTTGTTATTTGGCTCCACACAAAGTCGTTTGTCTTCCGATCTTGCCAAGAGATCCCGAGCAAGCACCTGAAGCATTTAGTTTCAAACGTCTGGATTCTCTTGGTGGTCTCTGCTGTCATGGTCCAGCTCTCGCATCCATACAGCAGGATGGGGAGCACCAGGGACTTGTACAGCTTCATCTTCGATGGAAAGCCGATCTCTCTGCTCTTCCAGATCATGTTTAGCTTTACCATTGCTGCTGTTGCGATCGCTAGTCTGGTCTTGATTTCTGTTGTAGAGCGACCGTCTTTGGTGAGAGTGGCGCCAAGGTATTTGAAAGCGTCCACTTCTTCAAGCTGTTGCCCGTTCATGTAGATTTCAGCATGGGTGTTGGTTGTGCTGTTGACCAGGACTTTGCTTTTTTCTGTGCTCACTTCCATTCCGTGTGCACCTGCACTTTCTTCCAGTCTCATGGTCAGGTCTTGTAGTTCTTCGTTGCTGCCTCCCATCAGGTCGATGTCATCTGCGAACCTCAGGTTGTTGATGGTTCTTCCTCCGATGGAGACAGTGGAGTGGAAGTCATGGAGGACTTCACGCATGATGTTCTCCAGGAAGAGATTGAACAGCACGGGAGAGAGTAGGCAGCCTTGACGGACTCCAACTGTGGTCTTGAAGTAGTCCCCTATCTGGTTGTTGAGGAGAACTGCGCTGCTGGCAGTGTTATACAGCGCCTGGATGGTTTGGACGAGACCTTCCTCTATGCCAAACTTTCTTAGCACCTGCCACAAACCCTTATGCCACACCCTGTCGAATGCTTTTTTAAAGTCTATGAAGTTGTGGAACAGGTCTCTCTGATGCTGCAGATGTTTCTCCATCATTATCCGGCAGGTGAAGATCTGTTCTACTGTGCTTCTGCCCGCCCTAAATCCAGCTTGTTCTTCCGCAAGGTGTTCTTCCGCTTCTTTCTTCAGTCGATTCAATATGACTCTGAGCATGATCTTGCTGGTGTGGTTAATGAGACTTATTGTTCTGTAGTTCTGGCATTGGCGCATATTTCCCTTTTTGGGCAGGGGGATGATGAGTGATTGAGTCCATTCTGTGGGCCACTGTTTTGTCTCCCAGATCTTCTGACAAATCGATGTTACACGAGTGACCAAATCATTCCCTCCATGTTTGAGCAGCTCTGCTGGGATATTGTCTGCTCCAGGTGATTTCCCTGCTGGTAGGCTGCGGATGGCTTCTTCCACTTCTTCTCTCATCACTGGTAGCGGTGAGGATTCCCTCAATGGTGTTGAGTCCCCTGAAACAAACTGTCATCTGGCTGTATTGGGTAGTTGTATAGTTCTTGGCAGTACTGCGTCCATCTGTTCAGAACAGCGGAGCTTTCTGTCAGCAGCTCGCCTGAGGTATCCTCGATGACTGACGATCTGTTTTGCTGCGTCTTGGTAAGGTTTTTCAGTGTGGTGAAGGCATGTTTGCTGTTTCCTTTTTTCATGCCTTTCTCGATGTTCTCACACTGGTTGTTGATCCATTGTTCTTTGGCTTCAATCATTTTCTTCTTTACAAGGTTGTTGGTTTTACGATACTGTGCGGCTTCTTCAGGGCTGGAGTTTTTCGTCTTCTTCAGTGATCTTCTGTTGTCGCAGAGGTCAAGGATGTCATTTGAGATCCATGCTTAGTGTTTCTTCCTCTGTCGCCCCAGTACCTCCTCTGCTGTTTCGCGGACTGCCTCACCAAAGTTGTTTGTGAGGTCGTTGATGTCGCTGTCCAGGAAGTTGAGTGCCGCGAACCGCCCCCCGAGCTGTGCCTGGAATGCCTCTTCTATCTTGATGCGTGGCTGCGCAGCTTGGTACTTATTTTTCAATTTGATCTTCATTGTGAGCAGCACGAGGTCGTGGTCGCTGCCTATATCAGCTCCAGGGTATGTCCTCGTCTTTGCTTTATTAATGCTTGATTTGAAGCGCCGCGGTGTGAGGACAAAGTCGATCTGGTTGTGAGTCTTTCCGTTCGGCGCATGCCAGGTTGTTCTTCTTGACAGTTTGTGGGGGTAGAGGGTGTTGGCAATGGTGAGCCGTTGGGTGCAGGCAAACTCCAGAAGGCGAAGTCCC
>JAPXFY010000024.1:13191567-13204067 GCA_030674185.1 Monoplex corrugatus
AGAGATTGAGAGAGAGGGAGAGAGAGACAGAGACAGAGAGAGAATGAGAAAGAGGGAGAGAGACAGAGATAGAGACTGAGAGAAAGACAGATTGAGAGACAGCGACAAACACAGAGGCAGGGAAAGGTAAAGATGTTTTTTTATGACCAGAGAAAGGCCAAAAGAGACAATGAGAAAATGAGACTTGATGCCAGACTTCGTGGACACAGCGACCGAAGGAGTTCATGAAAACAAACTAGTCATGCCATAGAAACTATCTATCTTTGTTGCGCCACTTCTTCTTGCTTTGCTCGAAGATTTCTTGATGAATCAGCCGACCTCAATGCGTTTTAAGGAAACTAACTTCCCGACGGTGTGAAATCGCTGACTCCAATTTTGTTTAACACTTTTGCTTTTAAATATCCGAGATACAAACACTCAAGTTCTTTTTTTTTCAATCGCAGGGTCCAAATATGAAGTGACGTTTACTTGAACCTTGTGATGAGTAAAATGGTCGGGTGGGTAAATGTCGGATTTCCTGTTTGAAGGTTCGAGGTTCGATTCGCCTTGATGCCTGTGAATAAAAAGTGAACAGGTTTTTTTTTCAGTTTTACAGATCAGCAGGTGTAAATCCCCTTCGTGTGTCTATGCATGCAAAATATAAAAAAACCCTCTTGATTATATACATTATTTTTCCGTTCAGCCGCTCGTATGCTTATATTTTCTATGTTTCATAATTATGTGGGGATGTGTGTGTATCCAGGTGTATGCGTGTCTGTAGATATATGGACGCATATACATATATATATATGTATATATATACATATGTATATATGTGTTATTATATATATATATACATAGACATATATATATACATATACATACAGACATACATTTATATAGATATATATAAATAATATATATGTATGTATACATATATACGTATATCTATTATGTATATGTATATATGGATATGTGTGCGTATGTATGAATTTGTAGGCCTACATATATTTATGCATTATTCAATAGTAGGATACTTTAAATTCCAAAATCTACTCTTAGCTATTGCATCATAGTTTTCATACTTTTAGCCCTGGACCCTCTTCAAGATTAATGAATACTAATATAGTGACCACTTTTGAAATTGCAGAGTTCATCCCATTTCCCTTCTGCAATTATATTTGCCTCCCTCTCCACAGTTCTTACCATTACTCACAAACACACTATGATTTCATTTTAGTCCTTTTCTCCGACTTTTCAAAGCAGCAGGGATGTTGCAGTCTTTTTCTCCGAATTTTTGTATTTGGTGTTGGTTTGTTTGTGATCTTACGTTTGACAAAGGCCAGTTGGCCAAAGCTTTGCGCCTGTCTTGTCTGGTTATATCAAATACGCGTTCTGATTCTATTTTCGTGTTTTTCTGGTTCCTGTTTGTGTGAACGTTGGCAGTTGCACTTGTTTTGGATATTAAAAATGCATGTTAAAGAGTTGTTGAGTCATGTCAGGGTTGGGCTTATCATCATCATCATCATCCAGTGCCTTGCCACATGGAGTTGGCGATCATGGCCTTCCATCTGTTTCTATCCCTTGTTGCCTCCAGCACCTCTTCCACCCTCTTTGTCTTCAGCCACTCTGCAAGTCCGTCCAATATCTTCTCCCTGTGTCTACCTGGCGCTCTCTTTCTCTCCAGCTTTCCTGTTGTGACCAGGTGCTCCAATTCCCCTCTCCTCATAACGTGACCTATAAATGTTGCTTGTCTTTTCCTAATTTTCCTTATGAATGATCTTCTTGTGTCTGCCTCCATCAAGACTGTCTCGTTTGTTTTCTTTGTTCTCTATGGAACTCTTAACATTCTTCTTAGAAACCACATTTCGGCTTTTTCAGTCTTGTTCTGGCTTTGCTTGTTGACTGTCCACGCATCACGACCGTATAACATTATCGGTTCTATACAACATTCAAGAACTATCTTCCTGATGTTAATTGATAGGCATTTGTTGGTAAGAATGCTTGTGGGCTTATGGAAACATGAAAAATGACAGCATGCACACCCACCAAAGATGCAGATTGCACAACGCCATGGTGTAGTGTGGTCAGATCGCCTAAAAGCTTGATTTATCCGTGCTCCACTAAAACGAAAGTCTGATGAATTATAATGCACAGTGGGTCCAAACGTGTTTGGAGAATCACCTTTCACTTTTCACCTCTGTCCCTCGCCGGGATCGGCGGTAGAAACCGCGCTCGACGTCACAGGTCTTTTTTTTTTTTTAAGGATCATTGCACTCAGGGAGGTTACTTTTACGCTCACCTTTTTTTTTTCTTTTCGTCCCATTTGCTATGCCACTTTGATGGCCACAGAAGCTGAAACAGGTTTTTATTGTGCGATGATGATGATGTCGATGTGGATGATAATCATGATGCTATGGAGTTCCATATATGATAGAGACTGCGTGACAGGGTTGTACTCTACGATTGCTATCATACTATATCCTGGCGTCAACCAGGCCTGATAGATACAGACACCTGCGGTGTTGGTCAGAAGGTTTTAGTAACACCCTCAATGACGCATCCGCGAAGTGGATGAGACTCGATTGTGTGGTTCCAGTCTTCCCAATGAGCCCATAGCACGCCCAACTCTGATAGGAGCCCGTTAGAGCCGAAAAATCCCACAATGATTGTTGAAGGTACTGACAGGGATTCGAACCCATAACCTTCCAGTCGGTAGTCCGTTGCTCTGACCATGACACCAAGGCGACTGATGACGTCACAAGTCTTTTTCGGGTCACACGACTGAGACATCTGTGGGCGACTTCCTAGATCTCCAAACCACAGACCTCAGCGATGTTGTTGAAGGAGGTGTGCGGTTGTACCTTTCTTCTCCTCGTCTCAACTTTCCTTCTGCAGGGAAAAGTTTGGAGAACAAACACAACACAGAAATGATTTATGATAATATTGATGATCTGAGATCATACACTTGACTGAGTATATTGTCAAAGGTAGGCCAAAATCCGACAATAAATGATAACATATCTCTATTAACATATAAACATTTTGTGTGTGTGTGTAGTTATAACCTTGACCATTACATCTTTTCTTCGTGAAACGTCGTTTTGCAGTCAACGCATACGATATTCTTACGCTGAGACATTTCGTTGAGAGGAGTTTGTCATTCAATAAGATCGAATGACATTTTTTTCATCAGAATTGAAAAAAAAACCACGATAATTGAAACGGCTTGTCCTCTTAAAATCGTATAAAAAAAAACCAGAGATTACAGTGGAATAGAAATCGACCCCAGGTGAGGCTGTTAATCTGCCTCATTCTTATGTTGTCCGTCCACATGTGTTAAAACAATCGATACACGGTTTCCTTGGTTATTTATAGGCTCAACCTTCACCAGTTTAAAGAAAAAGAAAATATAACAAAAGCCAAATCTCCTGGCAAGACGCTAATGAACATATCTAATTAAGTCCGACCGATTGTTTTTTTTAACAAATTTGATTAGAATCTCGTAATTGTTCCAATGAGAAGATATGGACGTTTTTGTTTGTTAATGGATTTTGATAACCATTTCTACCTGAAGAGATATTGTAGCAAGCATTGGTGAATAGTTATGATATCGTTGGGCTGAGATGCATAAACGCTATTGCTAAAGCATAACGTTTCATGATTTCATGTAGATGGATGATTTCTATTTTAATGAGTATGTTGGTGATATTTCTTGCCTTATGAGTATGAATTTATATAAATGATTATTATTTGTGTAAGATGAAGTTAGCTACTTCTTATAACGAAATGTTATATGCATCACAAAGAGTTGTATTGCGTCAACAAAGGTTCCATTATCTCCGACTTAAACACACACACACACACATACCACCCCCCCTCGACACACACACACACACAAACACACACACACACACACACCAGAAACACAGACACAGACATATATACGCACCAACTCTAACACATATACACACGTACACACATGTACACACACACAACACACACACACACACACACACACACACACACACACACACACACACACACACACACACACACACAACCGAGCGCGCGCGCGCGCTTTGTGGGATTTCAATTTTTTACTTTTCTTTCTTGTTGCGGCTGTTGTGTTCAACGATTGTTAATAACTTTTTATATTCGTTTTTTGTTTTACAACAAACAGACACCAATTAGACAACATGGTAACGAAAACGATATTTAATCATGTACATATGAAAACATTTTGTTGACATATCAACACCATACTTGTATCTAACATTATCAGCATCATTAAAAATCAGCTTTTCAAATACAGTCTTCAAAGAACAAAATATGGTTATAATTATTAATAATGTCATTTGTTTCCCAGCAAATCTTAACGTATTCCATATTTAAAAGTATGAAGATACTTACTAAATTGATGTGAATGAGTCTGACAAATTTCAATGGGAAAAAGGTTTTCCTTTAGTCAGGGTTGACCGTGGATGGTGAGCCTAAATTGTTGCTTTCACTGCTGCTTTCACTGCTTTCACAGCATCAAATGTCTTGTCCAGGGCACAAGTCTAGGCTGGGTGATACAGTGAACCAGCTGTTGCCCATGCTGCAGGTCCCCCTCTTCACTCGGCCGACGGATCCAAAGGACTCATCATCATGATGTCATGTGCCCTGCCACATAGCATTGGCGACATGACCCACCATACGAATCTATCCCTTGTAGCTGCAAGTACATCTCCCACCTTTTCTGCCTTGGGCCATCCTGCAAGTCCGTCCAATATTTCCTGTCTGGGTGTACCTGGTGTTCTCTTTCCTTCTAGCTTTCCTGTTGCGACCAGGTGCTCTAATTTTCCTTTCCTCATAACATGTCCACACTGGACCAAGCAGCAGGGAAGTTTGTCTTTTTCTCCTAATTTTTTGTATCTGGTGTTTGTTTGTTTGTAATCTTACGCTTGACAAAGGCCAGTTGGCCGAATATTTGTGCCTGTCTTGTCTTGTTGTATTAAATACGCGTTCTTATTCTTCTTTCGTGGTTTTTTTCTGGTTCTTGTTTGCTTGAACGCGGGCAGTCACACTTGTTTTGGATGTCCTATAAATGTTGTGTCTTTTCTTAATCTTCTTTATTAATGATCTTCTTGTTTCTGCCTCCTTCAAGATTTTCTCTTTTGTTTTCTTTGCTGTCTATGGAACTCTCAACATTCTTCTTAGAAACCACATTTCAATGGCCTCAGTGATGACTGTCCACGCTTCACAACCATACAACAGTATCGGTTTTATATAACACCCAAGAACTCTGATGTTAATTGATAGGCATTTGTTAGTAAGAATGCTTTTCATCTTCTTGAGTGCTGTTTTGGATTGGCTAACACCCAAAAACTCTCTTCCAGGCGTTAATTGATAGGTTAATAGGAATGTTTTCCATCTTCTTGAATGTTGTTTTGGCTTAGCTAACACCAAAGGACACTCTTCCCGATCTTAATTGATAGGCATTTGCTAGTAAGAATATTTTTCATCTTCTTAAATACTGTTTTGGCTTGGCCAGCTCTGCTGGCTATTTTTGATATGCATCTGCCTACTGGTGAGATAAATATTCCCAGATATTTAAGCTTATCAACCTGTCTCAAAGTTGTGCCATTTCCTGTTATGTTGCATGAGGGGATTTCTTGTTTTGTTTTTTGTTTGTTTTTCTTTTCTTTTTTTTTCTTTTTTTTACTGATTACCATGACTCAGTCTCTCCTGAGAAAACCACTAGGCAGTGGTCCAAAGGACTGGCAAAGGAAAATACAGTCTGGAGCTAGCAGCGTTGCAGGTGTTGTTAGAAGGGTGCCGAAATCAGAGTCAGCTTACCTTCGGGACTATGACTGAGGTTGACTCCAGAAGCCTTTCCCAGAGATTCAATCGAAGAAAGACTCAGTAAAAACACAACTAAGATTTTAACTAATGGTTATCAGTGCATTTTCAATTCACGGTAAATATGCTCTCCAAGGAAGTACTAGTCAACAGACGTATCCCTGTAAACATGAAGTAAAGAGCTGTAACGATCAAAATGTTATTCTCTATAATTTCTGTATCTTTCATTATGCATTTCACATCTATATTGATATGCTTATATACGTCTGTTCTGAGCCATAGAATGCTTTCAAGTGTCAAGTTTTCAACCCCCTCCTTTCCTCTCCCTCAACTCTCAGTCTATCAATCAAATGTTTCATCAGAAATGCAATGGTAGCATTATTAATGGCAACAGTAACAAGAGTTATGACTCATCAACTACAAATCAACAACAAGAACACCACTACCACCACCACCACCACCACCACCACCACCAACAACAACAACAACATCAACAACAACAACATCAACAACACCAACAGTGACAACAACAGAAAGAACAACAACAACAACAACAATAGCAACAGCTACAACAACAGCGACAACAATCTGAACTTTATCAGTCTATAACAAGCAAACGCAACGTTTAACAAAAACCTGCACGTCAGATACAATCTAACAGCACAGATGGACCAGGTATTCATTTCATCTCCTAAATGTCACCGGCATCAACCTGATTTCACGTCCTTCTTTGTCCGTCACGCATGCCTACGGTAACAAAGTCTGCAATGGGTCCCTTCAGGTTGGAGATTTGTGGCCAATCAAGGCCACGCCATGAATAAGACCAGGAAGTGAGAGGCTTGATGACTGAGAAGCGACAAATGGAGGTCACCCCTCTTGTGGCATGTATGTGTTATCCCCCTTTGGTTTTAGCTAAAGGTTTGGAGGACAATATGTTAATTACTTTTTGCTGGTTACCTGCTCACCCTCAGGGAACATGGGAGAGGGGAGACAGATTATCGTCAACATGTGTGTTCTTGACGTTTTCTATTCTCTGTGACAAATTGTATGTCTTGTTGTTTTCTTCTACAAACTGATGATCTTATCTTCCAGTTATTCTGTTTTTAATAAAGCACAAAAGGAATCTGACATTATTTAATGTTATTGTCTGCCTTCTCTCAAGCAAAATCCAAATATGCAGATGAATGTAAAAACCCTATTTCCAGCTCTCTCTCTCTGTCTCTCTCTCTCTCTCTCTTTCTATCTCTCCCTCTCCTTTCTGTCCCTCTCTTTCTCTGTCTCTCTGTCTCTTTCTCTCTCCATCTCTCTTTCTCTCTCTCTCTTGCTGTCTCTCTCTGTCTCTCTGCCTCTCTGTATCTGTCTCTTTCTCTCCCCTCCCCCCACACTCTCTCTCATATTCACTAAATAAGATATTAATCTAATAATCAAATATTTCATCACATATGTGGAAGTAGCACTAGCAATGGTAGCAATAACAACAATTACGTCTTTGAAACAACAATTGTTTCAAAAACAAAAACAAAAACAACAACCACAACAATGACAACATCAACAACAACAAGAACAGCAACAACAACAATGACAACAATAGCAACAACAACAGACTGAACTTTCTTAGTTTATATCAAGCAAACATAACGTTTGAAGGAAAAAATTCTACACACCACATACGACCCAACAGCACAAAGCAATGTGTTCATCTGTCAAGATGGACCAGGTTTTCATTCCATCTTCTAAATGTCACCAGCATCAACCTGATTTCACGTCCTTCTTTGTCCGTCACGCATGCCTATAGTAACGAAGCCTGCAATGGGTCCCTTTAGATTGGAGTTTTGTGGCCAATCAAGACCACACCATGGACAAAATAGGAAGTGAGAGGCTTGATGACTGAGAAGCAGCAAATGGAGGTCACCCACCTTGTGGCATGTATGTGTTATCCCCCTTTGGTTTTAGTTAAAGGTTTTGAGGACAATGTATTAATTACTTTTTTGCTGATTACCTGCTCACCCTCAGGGAGCATGGGAGAGGGGAGACAGATTATCGTCAACATGTGTGTTCTTGACGTTTTCTGTTTTCATTAACAGATTTTATGTCTTGCTGTTTTCTTCCAACAAATAATTGATTGCCTTGCTGTTTTCTTCGACAAACATGACATGACATGCTTGCAGGACAAACCACTGAAGCACACATCAAGATCCTGGCTTAAGGTATAAATTGATAAAACCATTCAGAAAAATACAAAACATGATGGAGATCAGCTGCATGGTTTTACCATCTTGGTTATAATACGTCTAAGTTCTGTTACTCTCTAAATTTGTATCATCAGTCTAGATGTCAAAAATTGCATCAAAGAAGCAATGACAATGAGGATGTTGAACTAACAACGATAGACTGTTACAAATATAAGACTAATAAAAACAAATAGGCTTGGTAAAACCTAGGCTAAGTAAGACCTCAGGACCTAGCCAGCTCATAAGCTTATGTGCAGTCTTAAAGCATGTGCCATGTTCACCATACACATGGCACCTGTGACGGTAGTGCATATGGAATTCATTACAAGCGTGGAGAAATCATTTTGAGAAACTGAAACTGAAACTTAATTCTAACAACAGCAACAGCTCCAGCAAAAATGCCAACAACAGCAACAGAATAACACAAGTTAAAACTTGATATATGTCTAAAACAATATTTTTTTCAGTTTGTCCAAACAGACAGCTTGTGTTTTTAAGTCTTAGAGTGCTTTTAGATTTCAAATTTTTAGCTCCCTCCTTTCCTCTTGGTATTGTGTTTTAAGAACATTTGGTTCACTAGTTATCAATGGCATCAACGCTGACTGTGTTTTATCAAACACAACAGTAAAGAAACCAAAGTTCTGAAAACGAAAAAGAAGTTTCTAACATATATTTCAGAGCAATTTGTTCATCTGTCAAAATGCGTCAGGTTTTCATTTCAACTTCACAATGTCACCAGCATCAATCTGCCTTCACATGCTTCTTTGTCCATCACGCATATGCACAGCAGTAAAGCATAAAATGGGGCCCCCTGGCGGGAGTTATGTGGCCAATCAAGGCCACGGGGATGAACAAGACAGGAAGTGAGAGGCTTGATGACTGAGAGGCGGCAAATGGAGGTCACTCACCTTGTTGCACGGATGTCATCCCCCTGGTTTTAGCTAAGAGTTTGGAGGACAATGTGTTAATTACTTTTGCTGGTTACCTGCTTGCCTGAGATGAACATGGAAGACAGAGAATGACATCCCAATGTGTCTTTTTGACGTTTGAGGTTTTTCTTTATCAGCAAAGTGATTGTACTTTTCTGCAGTTTCTTTGTTTTGTAGTCGTTTTATCTTTTTCTTTCCCCATCAATTAACAATGAGATGGTTCATATCAAAGCATACATTCATTTTTCACTGACTCTGTGGAAGTTTTTTTTTTCCATGCAAGAGTTAAATTATTCCCCCTCTCTCTCTCTTTCTTTCTCAGATTCTCTCTCTCTCTCCATTCCTCCCTCTGTCTGTCTCTCTCCCTGTGTCTCTCTGTCTGTCTCTGTCTCTGTTTATCTGTCTGTCTGTCTCTCTGTCTATCTCTGTTTCTGTCTGTCTGTCTGTCTCTCTCTCTGTCTCTCTCTTGTTCTCTATCTGTTTTCTGTCTCTGTCTCTGTCTCTGTCTCTCTGTCCCTGTCTCTCTCTCTCTCTCTCTTTCTCTCTCTCTCTCTCTTCATCTTTCTCTCTGTCTGTCTGTCTGTCTCTGTCTGTCTGTCTGTCTGTCTCTCTGTCCCTGTCTCTCTCTCTCTCTCACACTCTCTCTCCTCTTCTTTCTCTCTGTTTGTCTCTCTGCACCCCTTCTATCTTTCATTCCTCCCCTCTTCCAGTCTTGTGTCTCTTTTATCTCACTGAATTCTTTCTGTGTAATTATAGTTTTGTGTTGAAATGAGAATTGTAGTGTACTTCATTATCTTAGTTCTCCATGTTCAAGGGCTGAATACAAAAAATCATCACTGTACTTATCCCACTATCCTCGAAAATGAAAACATGTTGTTGTTCTGTCTGTCTGTCTGTCTGTCTGTCTCTCTGTCTCTCCCTCCCCCCTCTCTCTCTCTCTCTTTCTTTCTTTCTTTCTTTTGGTCGCTTCCCTTTCTGCAACAGTTCTGCCTTACTCTAAACCATCTTTCTCTGTTATCTCAGTTTTGCTTATTGCATTCTTACGAATATACCAAACTTTACTGTAACAACCCACTGACATATTTCTGTTCATCCAAATTCATACAATTTTGACTTTGAATTATCATTTTCGTTTGACAGTGAAAGAAAGAGAGATAAGGTGTGAGATTAACATGCGATTTCGTGAGCTCCCTTCATTTTCTAATAACAAATTGAAATATAGAGATTTGAGAAAAGAATAAAATACGGACAAACTGAAATGAGGTGCACAAAAAGTAGTTAAGTTATGAATTTGATGAATAAAAGCAGACAAAGCAAGAGAAGAGCGAGAAGGAATGAAAAACCAAATAAACAAACAAAAAGTATACAAGAGTCAGTATGACAAGGGAAAATGGATCCTCGTCTATGAGTTTAAAAGGCTTCCGCATTGATGGTAAATTAATTAAGAAGAAAAACGAATGAACAAATTAAATAAGGAAAGAAAAGAAAAGAAAAATAAAACGAAAAATATAAAAAGAAAAAAAAGGAAATTCAGCCAAAGAATCCAACTTTATCAAAAATGTTAACAAGGCATGCCTCTCTTGAAATAAGATGTTGCATGTGAAATGATCTACTGCCTCTGAAGAATATGATGTTGGTAATGATAACGATGGTAGATCAGATAAATGTGTACTGGCCTTTCTCACCTTGTGTGGTCCTCATGTGAGTTTTACGACTAAATCGGGAGATAAATATCTTCCACAGGCACTGAATGGTTAACAGCAGTGTGGACCAGGGTTCTTCATTTGTTGGTCCCTGTTCTGTCAAAATTTAATTCTTATGATTTCTGTTTATTTGTTTGTTTACGTGTTTACTTGTTTGTTCGATTGCTTGTTTGTTTGTTTGTTCGTTTGTTTGATTTCAAGTATGTTTGATTGTTTGCTTGTTTTTAATGTGATCACACCCTCCATGCATTGCTGTTGTAACGTATCAACATGATCTGATGATCTGATGTATATGTCCAACATTAATACCTCAAGAAAGGGTGGAGGAGAGAGAGAGAGAGAGAGAAGACAGACAGACAGACAGACAGACAGGACAGAGACAGACAGACAGACAAAGAGAGACAGAGTGACAGATACAAAGAGACAGACAGAGGGAGAGAGAGAGACATAGTGAAAGAGAGACAAAGAGAGAGAGACAGACAGCAAGTGAGACACACAGAGAGAGAGAGACAGAGAGCAAATGAGACACAGAGAGAGAGAGAGAGACAGGGGATTAGAGAGAGAAACAATTGAAACAGGCACATGAGAATATATGTGTGGGTATGCGTGTGTGTGTGTGTTTGTGAGAGAGAGAAAGAGGGAGAGGAGAGAGGGAGAGAGAGAGAGGGAGAGAGAGAGAGAGATACAGAAAGAGAGAGAGAGAATAAGAGATGGGAGATAGAGAGAGAGAGAGAGAGAGAGAGAGAGAGAGAGAGAGAGAGAGAGAGAGAAAGAGACACAGAGCAAGCCTAAGTGAGAAATATTACACTATATCTTTTCTCTATAACTCACATAACCAAGAGACAATTTTCCTCACATCTGTACAGGAATCCATTGGATACCTGGCATTTCTGTCACCTCACCTGTATGTCACAGACAAACACGTCGAATCTTGACATTCTTGGCGTCTCCTTTAAGAAAGCGAATCTGGTTTGTAGTTCTCATTAAGGAAGGCATCGTATCATTAAACGTACATACTTTTTCATACCTGTCTCATCTTTTTCTTGCACAATGTTTGAGTCGGTTTGACATTTGTGAGCACCTACCATGAAACGATCTTAAAGGCAATTCAGGCTATATTTTCGTCGTCTGTGACTAACCTGGAAATGAATATTGAAGGCCCTACATTTTTTCTAATGGTGAAACTCGTTTTAAAAATCAATCAATTAGTATAAGAGATAGCAGCTTCTTAAAGATAATACCATGAAAATCACTGCATACACACGCACACGCGCGCGAGCACACAGACACGCACGCGCACGCACACACACACACACACATAAACATAGATAGATAGATAGATATATAGATAGATAGATAGATAGATAGACAGACAGACAGACAGATAGATAGATAAATAGATAGATAGATAGAGAGATAGAAAGGTAGATAGATAGATAGATAGATAGATAGTATATAGATAGATAGAGAGATAGATAGTATATAGATAGATGGATAGATAGATAGATAGACAGATAGATATAGGATAGATAGATGATAGATAGGCAGACAAGCAGACAGATAGATATATAGGTAGATAGATAGATAGACAGATAGATAGACAGATAGATAGATAGATAGATAAATAGATATAGGATAGATAGATGATAGATAGGCAGACAAGCAGAGACAGATAGATAGATAGATAGATAGATAGATAGATAGATAGATAGATAGATAGACAGATACACAGATAGATAGACAGATAGATAAATAGACAGAAAACCAATAAGTAAAAAAAAACAAACTATTGCACGTGCGGTCAGATCAAAAAC
>JAPXFY010000024.1:13221567-13224067 GCA_030674185.1 Monoplex corrugatus
AGACACCAGACTTTGTATTTGCCTGGCAGTCCGCAGTTATCTATTTTCTTCAGGCCTTCTTCTGCTGTTTGCTTGGTTTCACATCCCCTTTGTGTGTCTTTCAGGGAGTCATCATACCATCTTCCGAGACTTTTTACTGGCTCTTCTGTGACAGTGGGGATGGCTTGGTTGGCTACCATGAATTTGACTGAATCTGCCACTTTTCCTTTTCGCAGTGAGAGACTTCGGGATTTCTTAGGTTTGAACCTCATTCTTGAAGAGGCCACCAGCTCATCCAGCTGCTTTAAGATTTGGTGTGTCTCTTCCTCATCCGTGGACAAGACTGTTGTGTCATCCATGAAAGCTTTCAGAGGAGGCATCTGGTATCCATCTCCCAGATTCATTGGACCTGAACTCTTCATTACAGCTTTCAAGATGACTTCCATTGCCAACACGAACAGTATGGGAGAGATTGCACAGCCCATTGCAATGCCCACCTCTAGGTCTATCCAGTCCGTGGTGTATTCTTTGGTAGAGAACCGCATTGAGAACCCTTGGAAATACTTCCTCAGCATTGTTCGGATGTTTTCTGGGATGTGATACATTTCAAGAGCCAGCTGGATCATATCGTGTGGAACTGATCCATATGCATTCGCCAGATCAAGCCAAACTACGTCAATGTCTCTCTTCTCTGTTCTTGCTTTTTGGATGGCATCCCAAATCAACGTGGCATGTTCCAAGCATCCAGGCATTCCTGGTATGCCTCCCTTTTGGACTGACATATCCAGATACTTGTTTTCAGTCAGGTATTTTGTCAATCTTGCTGCCATAACAGAGAAGAAGATTTTCCCCTCGACGTTCAGAAGTGATATTGGCCTGAACTGATTGATGCTGCTGGAGTTCTGCTCCTTCGGAATGTACACTCCTTCAGCTCTCATCCATTGGTCACTGATCTTCTGGTTCCTCCATGCTGATCGAATCATCTTGTGGAGCCACTCGAGCACTTTTGGGCATTTCTTGTAGAGCAGGTATGGTATTCCGTTTGGTCCAGGTGCTGACTTGGCTCTGGCTTTCTTTACTACGTTTTTCACTTCATCCAGTGTTGGTGGTTTGTTACTGAATTTTCCTTCTGGCGCTGCAGGCCAAACCAGATTCTGGATTTCAAGTGGTGCCTCGCGCTGAGAATCGGAATATGTTTCCCTGAGATGCTGCTCTAGGGTTTCCTTGCCCACTGTGAGAGTCCCTGATTTGGGTTGTTCAAACAGCTTTCTTGCAAAGTCAAAGGGATCTTTGAAGAAACGATCTTGAGTCTTCTTCTTTTTGCTCTTTCTTCGCCTTGCTGATTCCACTTTGCTGAGAGCATTGTGTTTGGCCTTCAGATCTTTCCAGAGTTCCAGGAGCCCTTGCTTCTCGAATTCTGAGGCAGTTTTCATTCGCTTTTTAAGCTTCCTTTTCTCCCTCCGGATGCTCTCCATCTGTTGCTGTCTTCTGGATTTCTGGGGAGGCGTTTTTGTCTTTGGCTGCTTCACTCCATAAGTGTCCCTGCAGATAGAGTATATGATGTCTCCGTATGTGTCAAGTTTGTGTTCCAGCGTACTGTTCCCTATTAGCGCATTCAGCTTAAGGACAAGTTCCTCATCTAATTTCTCCCATTGTTCTTTTGCACCGGCAGGCGGCAAATTGAGTTTTCCACGTTTGGCGTTAAGAGCTTGTGCAAAATCCGCATCAGAACCGTCAGCGTGGATGTCCTTGGCACTATGGTTTAAATCCTGGCCTTGGTCATCCAACGTCTCACCTGCTATCGCAGTGCGCTGCTGCTGGTTCGTATGTGTCTTCAAACAGCCCATTTTTGTCCTGTGGATCTTCATGCCGCGTTTGGTGGTGAATCTCCTTCCACACGCACACGGAAATTCCATCTGGTCATTGATCATGGTCCGTTGTGCGTTTCCAGTCGTGATTGAAATTGAAATATAATGACAGCATCAGCACCGGCGATAATACCAGCAATAGCAGCAACAAAGAATGACACAAGTTGTAACGAGACACATGTCTGAAACAATTATTTTCAGTTCGTCCAAACAGACATATTGCTACGATTTTGAGTCACTGAATGTTTTCAAATTTTTAAGTTTTTAAATCCCTCCCTTCCTCATTGTATTGTGTCTTTAGAAAATTTGGTTTTATCAATCATTAATGACATCAAAACTGGACCACACTTTATCAAACACAACAGTAAACAAACCAATGCTCTGAAAACGAAAAAGAACTTTCCAACATACATCTCAGAGCAATTTGTTCATTTGTCAAAATGTGTCAGGTTTTCATTTCAACTTCACAATGTCACCAGCATCAATCTGCCTTCACATGCTTCTTTGTCCATCATGCACATGCACAGCAGTGAAGCATACAATGGGCCCCCTGGCGGGAGTTATGTGGCCTATCAAGGCCACGGGGATGAACAAGACAGGAAGTGAGAGGCTTGATGACTGAGAGGCGGCAAATGGAGGTCACTCACCTTGTT
>JAPXFY010000024.1:13236567-13246567 GCA_030674185.1 Monoplex corrugatus
GGATATTCCTGATGTGCATCTGCCATCTGGTCAGATGACCATTCCCAGATATTTAGACTTGCGGTTATTTTGCATTAGGGGATTTTTTGTTTGAGTATAGCATGCATGCATGGACAGAAAGTATCAATTAGGTACAGTCTTTCTTTCATCGGAGATAAACAATGCATTATGTTATTGTCCAATAACAGTTATGTTCTTTCTTTCATTGAGGTAAAACGATGCATTCTGTTACTATTTCAGGACACATTTTGAAAATGTAAAAAACAATATCATTAAAATTTGAAAAATGTTATCAGCCGTTTAAAAAAAGTTCAATAGCTAAATATTGACAATAATTGTGTTTAGCCTGTGTACTATGTAAGTAGTTCGATCAGATCAGGTACTTTTTGTTTCTTCCTTTGATTTTCTTTCTTGTTTCGGTTGCAATTTCATTCCCCTTTTTCATCACTTTTATACACAAATAACCCCCCCCCCCCACATTTTTCCGTTTGTGTGTGTGTGTGTGTGTGCGCGCGCGCGCGCGCGCGCGCTCGTGTGCGTGTGAGACAGACAGACAGAGAGAGAAGAGGAAAGAGAGAGAGGGGAGGGAGAGAAAGAGACAGAAAGAGAGAGAGAGACATAGACAGAGACACAGAGAGAGAGGGAAAGAGAGAGAGAGACAGACAGACAGACAGACAGACAGACAGACAGACAGACAGAGAGTCAAAAATCACTTTAAGTGATATGCAATTAGTCAGTGATCAACACTACCATTACATTTCAACTTCTTAACCCACACTTCTCAGATGTTTTTGGTCAATCACAGCCTCATCATTTATTTGCAGCGGGACAAAATTAAATCTTCCTGAACTTCAAATCTAGTTCTTTGTCACTGAAGTATTTGCTTCATTTATCAGAAGGATGAAATGTTATCTGAATATAATCGAACCATAGCACCTCGAGTGACCTATAGCCGTGAGATAACATCAATAAAATGAATTGCCTGGAACCATTCAGGGAATGGTGACTTTCCGCTTGACTGCATCTCAGCTTATGGTGCCAGACAGACTGATGTTCAAGAGGATTAAAGGTTAAGCGGTGTGCTGTCTCACAGTTTTTCCAGTTGGTGGATGAGGTCCGGGAGTCAAAAGGTTATTTTCTTTTCCTACCGTATACACTACATCAATAACATTTCCTTCTAGTTTCTCTAAACCATTGCCAGTCCCATGTTTTTCTTCATCATAGTTCTATTGTCTCTTTCCAGAGAGTCGGTATAGTGTTAACATTACCATGCCATGAATCAAAGCTTCCTGAGGAGACGTATACTGCTTTGGTGTCTGTTTGGTCGTGTTAAGTATTCATGCTCTGGTCCAAGGTCATGCAGTCTGCAATGAACAGGTGGGGGTCAAGAATTGTTCAATTAGGAAATTTACGAGATTGAGGTTGAGAAGAATTTAAGATCTTATCTGAAATTATTAGGTGAGATCTCAACCTTTTCTCATCCTCAATCTTTTCTCAGTTTAGTGTAACATGCCAATATTTACTTTGCATATCAAAAGAATCTAGGAAATGGTTGAAAATTTGTTGAGGTTGAAATGTATTACCTGTACGAATACCGTTCTAACTCAAAATACATGCATTTCTCTGCAAAGAAAAATGTGTGCAGAAATCCAATATCTGATATGATTTCCTTCTAGGGGAAATGTATGGGTTGAAGTTTTGTTGAGGTTGAAATATATTACCTGTGTGAATACCGGACTAACACAACATGTATACAGTCCTCGTTAAAAAACAACGTGTACAAAAATCCAATAATTGATTTAATTTTGCTTATAGGGGGAAAATGTATGTGTTGAAGTTTTGTTGAGACTGGAATATATTACCTGTGCGAATACCAGACTAACATGAAATGTTACGTAAAAAAAACATATAGAAATCCAATAATTAATTTCATTTTGTCTACAAGGAAAGGTGTGTATTAATTTACACTCGAAACAGAAAATAACTCCATCAAATCAACCTTTTATAAAACATCTTACCTCCAAACACTACGTAGAACAATTATAATACAAAATCAATATTCAGCTTGCTTTTACTGATGAATGGTTGTCGTACTCACCGATTATATGACAGACAGACGACATGCTATTTATACATTTGCAACACCAAACTGCCAGCTAGTTCTAGATCTGATTTAAGCCGCGTATGTTTACGTTTATTTTTTGTAAATAATTGCAGTTCATAACTTGTAAAATACTTGAATTTCATATACATATGTACTTCCTTTCGAAAACTGCTGATAACTTTTGTACTTTCAAAGCTTTAATCATGTGATACATTTATTATAACTATGCTTTCCACACAATGTGTGTGGATGCTTTTTCTTTAAAACGAAAAGAAACTCAGATTTCAAAGTAAAAAAATCAAACATCGTTTAGAATACTTTCCAGGGGGTAGCGAACTACACATCATGTGCACGTTTTCTGGTACTACGCTATGCTAGACAGTTTGAAAAACAACTCATTTGCATTTTTTTAATGTGCCCTGTGCTTTTAGTGTTCTTGCGCTCTTGGGAAAGTAGATGCCAGATCGGATTTCAAGACTTGTAGCTGCACAGTTAGCTGTTAGATTGGCTCGAAGTATTTATTCAGCGGCCGACAATTTCTTTTCAATTTTCCAAAGGAAAGAGACGCGCCTATTGATACATATTTCCTATCTTTCTACGAGCACATACATTCCAAACGCTAACTTATCGTTTGTGTGTGTGTGTGTGTGTGTGTGTGTGTGTGTGTGTGTGTGTGTGTGTGTGTGTGTGTGTGTGTGTGTGTGTGTGTGTGTTTGTGTGTGTGTGTGTGTGTGTGTGTGTTTTGTGTGTGTGTGTGTTTTTTCGCATGAGAGAGAGAGAGCTAGAGAGAGAGAGAGAGCTACAGAGTGAGAGAGAGAGAGAGAAGAGAGAGAGAGAGAAAGACAGACAGAGACAGACAGACAGACAGAGAGAGGGAAAGAGAAAGAGAGATAGTGAGAGAGAGAGAGAGAGAGAGGGTGATCTAATCTAAGGAGTGGTAATTTTCACCCCCTCTTCCCTTCCAAAACGATCCTGGCATCCTGGAAACCAATCAGCTGACTCACAGTTTTAACGATGACATAGATGTCTGTGCCTGTTAGAGAGATGTCTTATCTTCGTGCTCTGTGACTCAGAGTAGGTCTGAGAGACAAGGATGCGCCATGGGATGCATTAACAGCACGGCAGGCCTTCATTAACGTCGCAAACGCGAGAACGTTGGATGGCCGAAATTGGCCTGAAAGGAAACGATGTACGTAAGTTGTAGGCTACCGTTGTGTTGAGTGGACAATTGGGAAACCAAGGGGAAAAAAAAACTGGAGTGAAGAGAGCTAAAGAGAGAACTGGAACGAGGCAAAGTCTTTCTAGAATGTCTTTTTCTCACTTTCGCTTGATGAATGAACAATTTCTAACCTGATTCCTTGACAGATTTGAGATCAGAGACAATCTATATGCACACATGTTTCAAAATCCACTCTCTCTTAATATTATTGATCAATGCAATGGTCAGAACGACACTGACCTCCCAATGCCCAGGACGTCATTGGAGCAATATTGGTTTCGAGTTAATGACGTGTGTATATGTGTATCTTATTTTTAAAGAAAGAATAAATGAATGGAATGAATAAATAGTTAAATAATTGAATCAAAATACAACTATCCACTAAGTATAAACTTGTCTTAGGTTACAGAAAGCCACCATTTCACCCCGAATCGATACACAAAGCTTCCGTTGCCAGTCAACAAGATGAAAATAATACTTCTTTAATCATAGCCCCTCTTGCCTGTATTCCTCTTCCAAGGAAAAAAGGAATGATAGACTGATACAATACCAAAGTATAAGATAACAAAAAAAAGAAAAGAAAAGGATAAGTAGGACCTCAGAACCTGGCCAGCACATTGATTTATGTGCATGTTAAAGGCTTGCCATGATCAGTCTGGATCTTCACCATCACATGGCACCTGCGACTTTAGTGCATATGGAATTCATTCCTGGTGCGAAGGCGTCATCTTGAGAAACTGGAACTGAAATTGCCATTGATAACGAAAAGCAGAAATACATCAGAATAGAAACAATACACGTATTCCACGAAACAACACAAAACAAACGCAAAATTTTGGCCAGCTATTGTTATTGTATTGTTATTGCCATCTTTTAAAGCCCAGCCGACTGCGTAGACCAACATCAGGGCTATAACCGCTTCAAAACGTACACAGTACTTCAACAGGAAAAAAAAAGGACAAGAAAATTAAGTATACATACCAATGCATTCGCGCATATAATCTAAGGAGATGCCCCTGGCATTGACCATTCCGTCCAATTTATCGCTCAGGGGATTTAAAAACATACTTTAATACCAATTTAAACATAACTAAGGACATTAATGCATATATATAAAAGCGGGCCTAAGTTACCTAAAATTGCTTATGCGTATGTCACTTCTCTAAGCCAAAAATGTACTTAATACGTGTACCCAATTAGCAATCCTAAGAGAAAACGGGTAAGACTTTACTGAACACATACAGGTGAGTGAGCCAACAAGACAGAAAATTGTAGGAAAAAAAGACAGACAGCAAAGCAGGAAGAAAGAATCAAAGAGAGTGACAAAAAAGAGGAAATTTCTAGCACAGAATTTTCAGCTGGTGGGGATAAAATTTATACTGAAATAGTCCACGGGGCATCCCTAGAGAGGATCCCAGTAGTTCAGTGTCGAATTCATATGCTAATGGTTATAAGTTCGAATCCGGGGGTGCGCTACATTAAAACTGGCCTTCTCACTGTCCCATCTTTTCATCGTTGTTGTTCTGGCGTTGTTCTGTGATGTTTATTCTCGTCGGCCATATCACCTGAGGTGGGTGTCGACGTAAACATTGAACCGAATCAATCAATCAATAGCATCCCCATGGTCCTCGTCAAGCGTATGCAGAAAACAATACAGAATGGAGGTAAAACCTATCAGCCATTCCCTCTTGTTCAACGAACATTCATAAAATCTTCTTCTTTTCTTTAGGTAAGTTTTGAGTATATAATTTGTATTGTGTTTTGTCACACTTAAAAAAGGCTATTTGACTAAAAACGTGCGCCTGTCTTGTCTTGTTATATCAAATACGAGTTCTGGCTCGATTTATGTGTGGTGTGTGTGTGTGTGTGTGTGTGTGTGTGTGTGTGTGTGTGTGTGTGTGTGTGTGTGTGTGTGGTGTGTGCGTGTGTGTGTGTCTGTGTGTGTGTGTCTGTGTGTGTGTGTGTGTGTATGTGTGTAAGTGTGTGTGTGTGTGTGTGTGTGTATAAGTGTGTGTGTGTGTGTGTGTGTGTGTGTATGTGTGTGTGTGTGTGTGTGTAAGTGTGTGTGTGTATGTTTGTGTGTGTATGTGCGTTTGTGTGTGTGTGTGTGTGTTCATTTGTTTGTTTGTGTGTGTGTGTATGTGTATGTGTTTGTTTATTTGTTTGTTTTTGTTCCTATTTGCTTGAAAGCTCGTTATAACCTTGATTTAAAGTTCAACAAACATGATGATAAACAGTTTACACTAATCAAGTGACCTTTAGTGTCAGTTACTAACATGTAAAACTATATTCCAAGGCCATCTCTGGCCATCATAAAGCATGGTGGTATCTGCTTTGCAGGTTATGCAAACTGAACAGCGAGTGGGAATCTTGTGGTAAGAGGCCAGAACGGTTGTTCAGACCACAGTAATAAAATACTCGACCATCTCTCTCTCTCTCTCTCTCTCTCTCTCTCTCTCTCTCTCTCTCTCTCTCTCTCTCTCTCTCTCTCTCTCTCTCTCTCTCTCTCTCTCTCTCTCTCTCCTCTCTCTCTCTCTCTCTCTCTCTCTCTCTCTCTCTCTCTCTCTCTTCTCTCTCTCTCTCTCCTCACGTTAGTTTAGTGGATTAAAATGCTTTGCTGGTAACGTAGAGTTGTGGTTTTGACCACTGGCCGGCCACTGCTTTTAGCAACCCAGTTGGCACTGTTCGTTAGAGCATCAGACTAATGAGACATGGGGAGCAGCATGTTATAAAAACAAACTCAACATAATCATATCATAAGCCATAAGTAAATCTACTGGAATGGTTTTACGGTTCAACCTAACTTATGGGTTCTGTGCTTTATTCTCTATGTTTGTGTCAATTTGTTACTGAAAGAACACTAGATGTGTTAACAGTTTCAGTTTCAATTTCAATTTCTCAAGACGACGTATCCGCGCTCGGAACGAATTCCATATGCATTTAACGTCACAGGTGCCACGTGTATGGTGATCATTATTATTATTATTAAGGGCATTTAGAGCGCCTAATCTTTCTGGAAAGCCCTAAGCGCTTACAAACTGTACAATACACATTACATCGAACATAGAAACATAGGCCTAATATAATTTTCATCATACATGGCGGACCTCTGTCACTCCATCCCACAAGCACATACACACCGTTAATAATAACAAATATTAGTACCTACTCTCTGGCACACACACACATATCCTCCTCCCACCCCGAGACATATCTATAGGCGCACAGCAATAACATACACAGAAGCACGCTAGCGCGCAGACAGCATAGCTCTTTTAGGTTAATAAATTTCAGAGAGGAAAGAGATGCGTTTTCAAGCCAGATTTAAATGACTGAAGACTTGTTTTGTGCCTCAGCGGGTAGGGAAGTGAATTCCATGAGGAAGGGGCTTGAAAAGAAAAGGATCGCTCACCATATGATTTTGTTCGAAAAGTTGGGATTCGAAATAAGCGGGTATCGGCTGAGGTACGAAGATGACGAGATGGAACGTATAGTTGAAGATATTCAGACAGGTAAGAGGGAATAGAATTGTCGAAGTATCTGAAGCACTGAACAGCAATTTTATGTTGGATCCTTTTCAACACAGGTAACCAATGCAAGTCTTGGAGAAGAGGAGAGACATGCTGAAATTTGGAAGACCGAAATACTAGCCGAGCGGCATGGTTCTGTACTTTCTGAAGTTTGTCAAGGAGCTGTTTTGGGGAACCAGACAGAAGGGAATTACAATAGTCAAGACGAGAAAGAACGAAAGCACAAACTAATATTTTAGTAGCTTCGAGAGTAAGGAGATGACGGATGGAACCTATTCTACGAAGTTCAAGGTAACAGACACGACAGATGTTTGAGACATGCTGCTGAAAGTTAAGAGTGTTGTCGATGGTGACACCTAGATTCTTAACTTTTTGGGAGAGGGTGATGTCTGTCCCATTCAGTGATATGGAAGATGGAATTAAGTCACAGTTGAGAAGTTTTTTAGGAGTAATGAAAATCATTTCAGTTTTGTCTTGGTTTAGTTGTAATTTGTTGCAAGTCATCCAGTCTTTCACGTCGGAAATGCAGGCTTTAGTGGTTTGTACGATGTTGTTTACATTAGAGATGGGACCAGAATTGTAAATTTGATTGTCATCTGAGAAGCTATGATGTGATACAGAATGGCGGAGAATAATATTTGCGAGAGGCTGCGTGTACAAAACAAAGAGAACTGGACCCAGGACGGATCCTTGAGGAACGCCATATCTGAGGGCTGAGGGAGGTGAGGGCAAGCCATTTACAGATACAGTCTGTGTGCGGTCAGAGAGATATGACTGAAACCAGGAGAGAGCGGAGCCAGAAATTCCGTAGCAGTTGTGGAGGCGCCAAAGCAGTATCTCATGGTCTATAGTGTCGAAGGCAGCAGACAAATCTAAGAGAGAGAGAAGAGAAATGTCACCATCATCAAGGGATGTCAGAAGATCGTTCACAATTTTCAATAAAGCAGTTTCAGTGCTATGTCCTGATCTATATGCTGACTGATTGGGATATAATAAATGGTTTGATTCAAGATGTTCTAGAAGTTGGTGTAAAATAATTTTTTCAGTTACCTTGGAAAGAAAGGGGAGATTGGAGACAGGCCGGTAGTTTTTGAGAATATCTGGATCAAGAGAAGGTTTCTTTAGGAGAGGTTTGACAATAGCTGATTTGAATGAGCTTGGGAAGATGCCTGACACCAGTGAATGATTGATGACAGATGTAAAGAATGGGAGTAGAGTATCCAAACATTGTGTCAAAACAGAAGCCGGGAGGGGGTCTAATTCACTGGTTTTGATAGCAGAGTCCTTGATAGTTTTCTTCACAAAAGACTCAGAGACAGGCTGAAAGGATGTCAGTGGACAGCCAGAGAAGGTTGGTTCAGGCATTGAAAGAGGAGGGGTATTTTGCGAATCGAGACTATCACGAATGTCAAAAAGTTTCCCATTAAAGAAGTTAGAGAATGCTAGAGGAAGGTCAGCAGGTGGAACATGAGAAGGTATAGGGCTGTTTTTAGTTTTACAGAGAAGAGTGTTAGTAATGTTGAAGAGCTGTTTAAAAGTTGTGGCAGACGTAATTTTAGCATTATAGAATGAAACCTTTGCACTATGGACAAGTTTATCAAATGCTTTCTTTGCAGACTGGAAGGATTGTTTATGCACAGTTGATTTGTGTTTGATCATCCGTCTCTCAGCACGTCTTCTCTCACGCTTGGCAGCCTGGAGCTGAGGTCCAGCGGCAGCATACCAGGGTGAAGGGGGACGATGAGAGACCTTCCTTTGGGTGGTTGGAGCATGCTGATCGAGGCAATTGCGGAGGACAGCGTCAAGATCGTCGGCAGAAGTTGGCTGAGAATTGAGGAGTTGGGAATGGAGGTTGCTGTTGAACGATGGAAAGTCGATGGTTGACAGGTTTCTGGCCATGACGTAGATTTGACGTGGAGGAGGTTTTGATAGTTGAAGTTGGCTCAGGATGCAGTAGTGGTCAGAAGGGAGAGTTTGAATGACATCAGTGGACTGGAGGATATTGTCACTGTCTCTGTGTACAAGCCAGTCTAGTGTATGTCCTTTAATGTAATCATGGCACAAGCCTTCAGCCTGCACATAAACCCATGAGTTGGCCTGCAATAAATTAGCTTATGACTAATAATACTTAAATAATAAATGGGAAGATTTTGATGAAAGTGTCAGAATTGTACACAGATTTCGCTTCTCTGACATTTCCTTTTATTCTGAAGTAGTGGTGTAATTTGTTAATATCAAAAGTACTGGTAGTCCAGTCCAGTCGATTATATAGATAAGACTGCCTGAGTTGTAATGAATGAGTCTCTGCCCAAGACGTTGGCATAGTCTATTGGAGATGTCGATAAATATTGGAGTTCTGTGAGCTTATCAAGGATTGGTTTGTATGCTCTTTTTGTGCCACTGCATTCAGTTTCAAAGATGAAATGACGAAGAGAGATGCAGAGGAAGCGAGTACACTGGGATCAATAATTAACATGCCAAGCATGACATACGTACGCTCTTCTTGATCTCCAGGTGATTTGTTTCCTGCAAAATGGTAATTCAATGCTTATGGTATCTTTTATAGGGAATATCAAGCACCTACTATATACAGAAAAGCTATTGTGACCAGGTGCTCTACATGCAATTTCGTTTTCCTCGTAAAATGTTCTATACATTTTGCTTGTCTTTTCGTAATCTTCTTTACTGATGATCTTGTGTCTGCTTCCTTCAAGGCTGTCTCGTTTGTTTCCTTAGCTGTCCAAGGAACTCTCAACATTCTTCTTAGAAACCATATTTCAGTTGCTTCAATTTTGTTCTGACTTTGCATGTTGACTGTCCACGCCTCACAACTGTACAACAGTACTGGTTCTATGCTATATAGCACTCAAGAACTCTCTTCCTGATGTTAATTGATAGGTATTTGTTGGTAAGCACGCTGTTCGTCTTCTGGAATGCTGTTTTGACGTGGCCGATTCTGCTGGCTATTTGATGTGTATCTGCCGTTGGATGAGATGACCATTCCCAGATATTTAAACTGATCAACCTGTCTCAGTGTTGTGCCATTTGCTATTATTTTGTATGAGATGTTTTATGGGTTTTTTTTTTTTTTTTACTGATTTCTATGACTTTGGTCGTTTTGCTCTTTAGCTTCATGTTTATACACAG
>JAPXFY010000024.1:13251567-13256567 GCA_030674185.1 Monoplex corrugatus
CGCAACTGTGATGGTCGCGGTAATCAGTTAGGACTGCCTGGAGTTCGATTATGCTCCAACACTTCCCACCTGGTGCGTTAGAGTGGAGATGATTTCTTTCGATATTGCAAGTCAACATGTGTGCAGACCTTGTTGCATGCCTAATCCCTCTACATGTGTGTGTGTGTGTGTGTGTGTGTGTGTGTGTGTGTGTGTGTGTGTGTGTGTGTGTGTGTGTGTGTGTTTGTTTGTGTGTGTCAGTGTGTGTGCGCGTGTGTGTGCGTGTTGTGTGTGTGTGTGTGTGTGTGTGTGTGCGTGTGTGTGCGTTAATATGTGTGTGTTTGTTTGTGTGTGTGTGTGTGTGTGTGAGTATGTGTCAGTGTGTGTTTGTGTGTGTGTGTGTGTGTGTGTGTGTGTGTGTGTGTGTGTGTATGTGTGTATGCGTGTTGTGCGTGTGTGTGTATGTGTGCGTGTGTGTGCATGTATGTGTGTGTTCGTTTATTTGTGTTTGTGAGTGAGTGTTTGTGTGTGTGTGAGTATGTGCGAGTGTGTATGTGTATGTGTGTGTGCATGTGTGTATGCATATGTGCATGTGTGTATGTACATGTGTGTGTGCATGCATGTGTGTATGAATGTGTGCATGTGTGTATGTGTAATATATGTTTTGTTGTGTGTGTGTGTGTGTGTTGTGTGTGTGTGTGTGTGTGTGTGTGTGTGTGGTGTGTCATGCATGTGTGTGTGTACACGCACAATATCAAATATGCATTTTGTTACAAATTATGTAAGTCATGTCAGTGTTTGGGTGGCTTATAGAAATATAAAAACTCTCAGCATGCACAACCTGTCAGGTGTACACCAGTATAAACATCCAAGAAAACTGGACCGAGAAACAAACAAACAAACAAATAACTAACAAGTCAACCAACCAACTAACTAAATAACCTGGCCAACCAACCAGCTAACCAACCAACCAAAAAACCAACCAACAACCAACCAGCCAACCAACCAACCAGCCAACCAACCAACTAACCGAACGACCGACCAACCAACAACCAACCAACCAACCGCCCAACCGTCCAACCAACCAATCAACCAACCAACCAACAAACCAACACAACCAACCAACCAACCAACCAACCAACAACAACAATAACAACAACAACAATAATAATAACAAAATCAACAAAAAACACCACCACCACCAACAACAACAAATGTACATGATAATCTTCTACCAATGTTTTCGTTAATTTTTCATATAGCTAAAGCTGTCTCTATATTTTCCTGCTCATTTCTTTAACGTGATTTACTCCTGCTGAATTCATTCCTTACACCTCTGACGGCGTCTTAGGAGATCAACTTGTTTTACTGAAACCCTAAAAATCTTGACGACTGAGGACGAGTGCACAATAAATGGACTCCTTGCAATAAATTATGTGAAAAGATTTATTTTTTGTTGTTGGTGTATTTGTTTGCTTGCTTATTTGTTTGTTTGTTTCTTCGTCTTTGTGCTTATTTCTACAGACCCATTGCACTTTTGTAAACATTTTATTTTCTCGCATATCTATTTATTTCACAGTTGGAAAAAAATGATAATCATTCCCCGAAACTATTCAAAAATAACTTCTCGAGAGTAATGAAAACTTTTTGTTGTTGTTTTTTTTTTTTAGCTCAGAGGGTTTTTTTGTTTGTTTGTTTGTTTGTTTTTTGTTCGTTCGTTTGTTTGTTTGTTTGTTTGTTTGCTTTGTTGGTGGTGGTACGTGTATATATCAAAAATGTCGATAAAATTTGAGCCAGAGGCAAAACGATGATTTCTTTCTATGAAGGCAAAATAACATGAATTATGTAAAGAGCGAAAAAACAACAACAAACAAACAAAGAAGCAAATACATAAATAAATAAATAGATAAATGAATAATAAATAAATAAATAAATAAATAAATAAAAAAATAAACAAATAAATAAATAAATAAGTAAATAAATAAATAAATAAATACATAAATAAATAAATACATAAATAGATAAAAGAGAAAGAAAGAAAATGGCTGAACAAGCCTTGATGGCATTCCCCCTTTGCAGTATCCTTTTGTAATTGCTTACTTAACTACCCCCGATACGACACTCAATGTCATTTTCTGAAAATTGTCTGTCACAATAACGTGGCAGTAAATGTTAGAATTAATGTCTGTGAATCCTTGTGACAAAGACCAGTTGGCCAAAGATGTGTGACTGTCTTGTTTTCTTATATAAGACCCCTGTTCCCCTGCTCCGATTCTATGTTTTATGTATATATGTCTGGTCCCTGTTTGCCTGAACGCTGGCGGTCAGTTGGTTCAAATTAAACTTTACCTTGTTCTCTCCAGAGCTGGGAAAAAAAAGACTAAAACGATGAGGGAAATGGGACTGAAACGACCTTTATAATGATGGTTCCCAGACAATTTCAGATCACTACCACTTCACTACTATATGACGTTAGTGGTACAAGAAAATTATTTACTTTATTACATTACCATCACCCATGCCCCCACCCCTCCCCTCTGCGCCAACGCTTGGTAAAGTACAGGGATCAAAATTCCAAGGGCAGGTGCACATACCAATTTGGATGAAGATTTTATTCAATGAGGATAAAATTCCTGTTGTCATGTTTTCCCACTGAAAGAAAATGCCTGCAAGAAACAGCATTGCCAAGTATGATAACGTACCACTGTAATGGGGAACACAGCTTCATTCTTGTGGCTATGATAAAGTACTTTTTGAATTTCAAACCACTTCATTCTAATATGTAAACATCTAACTTTTTGTTGTTGTCGTCTTTAATTAGTGTTGTGTGTGTGTGGGTTTTTTGTTTGTTTTTGTTTTTGTTGTTTGTTTGTTGTAGTTTTTTTGTTTGTTTGTTTTTCTGTTTGTGCTTTTTTAAACTTGAACTCCAAGAAAACAAAATAACAAAATTGCAACACCCAAAGCAAGTGTGACTGCCCACGTTCAAGCAAACAGGAACCAGAAAAGAAAACACAAAAAAGAATAACGAACGCGTATTTAATATAACAAGACAAGACAGGCGCAAATTTTCGGCCAACTGGCCTTTGTCAAGCGTAAGATCACAAACAACAACATCAGATACAAAAATTAGGAGAAAAAGACTGAAACTTCCCTGCTGCTCCGTCCAGTGTGAGAAAAGGAAAAGACTGACTAAAATGACATCATAATGTGTTTTTGAGAAAATATAATGTCAGGGCGGAAGTGAGATGAATTCTGCAATTTGAAAAGTGGCCATGCCATATCAATTTAATATTCTTTTACCCTGAAGAGGGTCCAGGGCTAGAATTAAAAGCATGACGCACTAGCTACGAGTAATGTTTCGAATGTAAAGGATCCTACTACTAAATAATGCATAAGAGAAATATAAGCATATGATCGACTGAATGTGAAAATATATAATCAAGAGGTATGACGGATGTAAATGGATCGTGTCTAGTGCAACAATTCCGGTCTGACCTTGGGCCTAGTGAAACGAATCCGGTCTGACTTTGGTACACATTCAGGCAAAGACACCAAAAACATTCATGATATCTTGAATAACAAAATTCTTTTAGAAAATAGTAAGGATTTCAAATGTCTTGGCTCTGCAAAAACTGATGATGGAACCTGTTCCAAAGACATCAAAATAAGAATCAGAATTGCAACGCAAAAGTGATCCAACAACATCTGGAAAGACAGAGGCATACTCAATGGCCTGAAAATTAGACTTCTAAAATGTTTGATCTGGCCAGTCATGATTTATGGCTGCAAAACCTGGACTCTGAGGGAAAAACTGATTTCAGAAGAATTGGGGCTTCGAAGATATGGATTTATCTGAGACTGCTACGTGTCTGTCAAATGGTCAGATAGAAGAACTAATGGAAGTGTCCTTGAAGAACCTGATACCACCAAAAAACTGCTGACATACACCAATAAGAGAAGACTAGAATACATTGGCCATGTGTCATGCAACAAGAACACGGACCTCAGGGCAACCATCTTTCAAGGAAAAACAGTGGCAAAAAGGAGGAAGGGCAGATTTCCAATCTCATACATCGAGAAGAGAACCAACATCAGTGGCCTAAATATTCAAGAAATTGTCCACAAAAGTCAAGACAGAGCGGCGTAGAGGGAGATAGTAGTGTCAAAATTTGCAGTGGCCAACACAAAATCTGGTGACGCCGACAGGTGAGACAGGTGAGTGTTTGTGCTTAACATTTCAAGGGAGACAACACAGCTATCTTTTTTTTTTCTTTTGGATGAAGCAACGTATTGAAGTAAACTTTGCTTCCTGTGGAAAGAAAAGCTTAGATTTGATTTCTATCAAGATTTTGCGCTATATAAATATTTTTATTATTATTTATTATTATTATTATTATATTATTATTATTATTATTAAAGTCATGACCATGCACACATCACCATTATAAGAAATCATTTACTGTCAGGTCAATATAAAAGTTGTTCTAGCAAACCAAAGATGCACATATCTAAACTTGGAAATGATTGCACCAAACACATTAGTAAAACTTCCATGTCACGTGCAATTTTTCCTATTTAGATATCCTGGCTGGCTTTTGACAGTCAACTCCATCTCAATGCAACATCTAATATAGCGCAAAAGCACAGACACAGGAAAGAACGAAGAAAAACTGGTGAAGAATAAAACTCGAAAAATCCATTAGAAATACAACTGTTAAAATGCAAAGATCAACCTATAAACCACATTATGATAGAAAAGAAATACCAACAACTATTTAAACCTTTGATTGGGAAAACAGACACAAACACACAGACACAGATATACAGACATACAGACACACAGACATAACGCACACACACATACACACTCTCGCGCGCGCGCATGCACACACGCATCCACACCCTCACCCCCCCACACACCCCACCCCCCACACACACATTCTCGAGAAAGAAAGAGAGACAGGGAGTGAGAGAAAACAAACACAGATAGAGACGACAGAAAAACTGATGAGGGTAACAAC
>JAPXFY010000024.1:13261567-13266567 GCA_030674185.1 Monoplex corrugatus
TCATCTTTTCGAATACGAAGTAAAAGTCTACTGCTTATCTTGAACTATATATAATTAATTAATAATTAATTAATATACTGTTCTTCGAAGAATCTCATTTTCATTTCTTTAAAGACAGCTTTTTCTCACTCCGAATGAATTCCTCATCCACAAAAGTTGTAAACAAAATATAATGCTAATAAAGTTATGGATACTTCCATTTCCATGAACGATGATTGTTTGTCTTTTTTCTATGAACTGTAATTATGAATGTAAGAGAGAGAGAGAGAGAGAGAGAGAGAGAGAGAGAGAGAGAGAGAGAGAGAGAGAGAAAGGGAGAGAGACAGAGAGACAGAAAGAGAGAGAGAGAGGGTTGGTGTGTGTGTGTGTGTGTTTGTGTGTGTGTGTGTGTGTGGATGAGAGAGAGAGAGAGAGACAGACAGACAGACAGACGGACAGGTAGGCAGAGACAGAGAGAGACAGAGACAGAGAGTGAGACAGAGAGATAAAGAGAAACAGAGGCACAGAGAAAGAGAGGGATATAAAGAAATAGAGAGACAAAGACAGAGAGAGACAGAGACAGAGACAGCGAGGGAGACAGACAGAGAGACAGAGAGACAGACTGAGACAGAGGGAGACACAGTGACAGAGACAGACGGAGAGAGAGAGAGAGAGAGAGAGAAGAGAAGACAGACAGACAGAGAAAGAGAGAGACAGACAGAGACAGACAGACAGACAGACAGAAACAGAGACAGAGAGGTAGAGAGACAGAGAGACAGAGAGATGCTCATGTCACCAATGAACTGTTTAACATTAAACCACATCTGAAGGATACATAGTCTACCCTTAAAGAGTGAGATTTAAAGCGGCTTATCAAGAAAGATGTGATCAGTATGCAACGCAGAACGGATTTTATGTCATTCCTAAACATCTCACCATCCCCCAAACAACAAAGATTCGTTCGTGCGCAAAATCTTATTTTGAAAATGGGAAGATTCTTCTTGTTTACGTTTCCATGACCCCCAAGCCGTATTGATAATCTTCAGCTTTGTTATTTTGTCTTGTTTTAATTTGATATATGACGATGACCCATATTTTGAGACAGCATGAAGCATTTGTTTCTACAGAAGTTTGATAAATATATCGACCGTTTGTATATGGTTACTGCTATAAAAAAAATAGGAGGGGGGGGGGGAGGAGAAAGAAAATTAAATACACATGTCGATGCATTCGCGCATATAATCTATGAAGATGCTTCTGGCAATGACCACTCCGTCCAACTTATCACACAGGGAATTTAAGAAATACATGAAACAGATTTATACATAACTAAAGACACTAAAAACATATTAAAAACCGGCCTTAATTACCCAAAATTGCTTCCGCATATCTCATGTCCCTACAGCAAAAAATGCACATAATACATGTGCCCTAATATCAATCCTTGGAAAAAGTATGTAAGATTTTATCGAACAGATACATGTGAATGGACCAGCAAGGCAGAAAATAATATAATGAAATGTCAGAAAGCATAGGAGGTAGAAGAAACAAAGAGAGTAATAGAAAAGAGGAAATTTATAGCACAGAATTTCCAGAAGGTGGGAATACTATCTATACTGAAAGAGCCCTCAGCATCCCCGCAGAGGGGAGGGGGGGTGTATAAGCGTGACTAGAACAGTATGTTCTACAGAAGTTTGACGAATATATCGATCGTTTGTATAAGTGTGATTAGAACAGTGAGCTATGCGTTGTGAACTTGTCATTCAATGTCTTTTTTTTAGGGTTGCCATGTGTATGTTATGTTTGGCAGGTAAGCCATGACCTTACAAAGATGCAAAGAATTCATTGTCAAACGGCATGCTTTTTATGCAATTGAGAACAGTGTAGTTTATCGATTTCAGAACCCAAGATTTATCGTACCTAAAGAAAAAAAAGGGAAAATAGGGGAGGGATGGTTGAGGGAATGTATATCTGCTTAAAAACATTTCAGATACAATTTAGAACAAGATGTGTTCTCCGACTTGGATATTTGCAGAACGTGTTTTGTCGCTGCCATCTTGAATAAAGCGGGGACTCACAAGACAGGGAAATGGTAAAATATTTACTTTTAATTCCTGCAACTATCACATCATCTACTACCATCATTTGGAATCAGTCAGACGGGAAATCAATGTAGCCTTAAGGTGCTGGTCAGGTGGTTTATCATCTCTGACCCATTGACCATTGGTGTGAGGCGGAAAATTAAAGCAAACACGACCTACCACAAGGAAAGACAGTCACAACATCCCTAGGAAGATAAAATCGAGAAGTATTATAGCTTAGATAAAGAAACTCTGTAGTTGTTATTGATTAATCTTGTTGCTGATGTTGCTGTTACTCTTGGTGGTGTGGTGGTGGTGGTGGTGGTGGTGGTGCTGGCGATGATTAAGTGACTATTGTCATTTCTGCAGCTGCTGTTTTTATTTACTCTCCAATTATCCTGTAAGACGTCCTGCGATAAGAGAGTATACTGGTCTAAAAATAATTCTTGATTAAATATTTGCTGAGTTAATCAGTCGCCGTTGTGTTAGTTCTTAGCGCAACGGACTACCGACTGGAAGGTTGTGGGTTTGAATCTTCCATCAGTCCCTCCAAAAATCATTTTGGAATTTTTTTTTCGGCTCAAACCAGCTCCAACCCAGAGTTGTGTGTGCTATTGGCTTTGGGAAGACTGGGACCACACAATCGAGTCTCATTCACTTCACGGATGCGTCATTGATGGCGTTGTTCAAATCTTCTGACAGCACCGCAGGTGGCTGTACCTCTCGGGCCTGGTTGAGGCCAGAATATATTATTACAATAGTAAGCGTAAAGTACAGCCCTGTCACGCAGTCTCAATCCTAAACGGAACTCCATAGCATCATGATTATAATCCTCATCGATATCATCGTCATCGTATTTAAAAACTGTGCCAGCTTCTGCGGCCATTAAGGTGGCGTAGAAAATGAAACAGGGGGAAAAATAATAAAAAGATAAAGATAACCTTCCGGGGTGCCATGATTCTAAAACAAACATTTGCTGAATCTCATGTTTATAATGGTGTTCATGTATACGTGTCCGAAGTTCTTGTCAAAAACAGAATCAAAGAAGCCATCCAATATTTTGTCACTTAGAGATTTTTACCACATGGATGATCGGTTGATAAACGATTCTTTGATTTACTCAGCAATGAAAACCTTTTCACCTTGTTCAATACTCTTTAAAATGCAGGATGTTTAAACTATTTTCCCATTCAAACAAGGTAATGGAAACTTCTCGCCCACATCGACTCCTGTTATCCATTGTAAACAATGATGCTGACTGGTAAATGCCCTTACATTTCACTGCTGGTGTCTGTTGACTCTCATCTACACAGAGCCATACATAAACTGTATTCGTTTTGGATGGGGTTGTATGACTACTTTCTTCAGTACATATCTGCTCTAACAATTCCAATACTTTTTTTTAGAACTGAGCAAGGAAGACGAGGTATGGAAGAAGATGCTGATGGATGACTCTACATTCAATGTTTAAGGTTCTCCAGAAAGTCAATATATCGCAAAAGGCAGCGTGGGGCAACGTTTTATTTCCAATAATTGTCGACGATTAGGTTTGGAAAAGAGGAGAGCAGCAACGATTTGTAAAGAAGTGGAGAAAATAAGCCATAGAGAATCAGGCAGACTGTGAAAGTGGCTACAGAAAATCACCAGAAAAGAAGTAAAAGGGAAATAATGTATATGTAAGGTGCGAAAAGCTGCTGCTTAGCTGATATCGAGCGTTTGTTGTGACCGGCATATGCATCTCCACTTCGTTGGATGTTTTCTTCTTTTGTATAATTTTATGTATATGTTTATACATATATATATATATATATATATATATATAATCATATATACATTAATTTCGAATGAGAGATATATATATAGAGAGAGAGGAACAGACCAAGAGACAGAGAGGACAACCAAGAGACAGAGAGACGGACAGACCGAGAGAGACAGACAGACAACATTCAGAGCGAGCGAGCGAGAGAGAGAGAAACAGACAGACAGACAGACAGACAGACAGAGAGCGGCACAGAAAGACCAAAGAGAGAGACGGAGAGAAAGAGAAAAGAGATAGAGAGAGAGGAGAAGAGAGAAAGAGAGAGAGAGAGACGACAGAAGCAAAACTGACAGACAGACAGAGAGTGGGAGAGAAGGACACAGCGAAAAAAAGCGAGAGGAGAGAGAGTGTTGTGTGTGTTGGAGAGATGAGAGAGGGAGAGAAAGAGAGAAAAGAGGGAGAGAGAAGAGAGAAAGAGATGAGAAGAGATAAGCATGAGAGAAGAGAGAGAGAGAGAGGAGAGAGAAAGATGACACTATAAATGTTAAAAAATATGTTCCTTATTCTTTCCTTTTACTTTTCTGCCTCACTCTTTCTATCTGTTTAACTGCTCATTCCCTCTCTCACTCCCCTTCTTTCTGATTGTCTCTTTCCGTCCACGATTTATGTTGTCTGCTCCAATACGATTCGTTTCCTTGGTTTATAGGTATGCCTTTGTCAGTCTTTCTCTCTCTGTCTTTTCTCCTGTCTTTTCTCCCTGTCTTTCTCTCTCTTCTCTCTCTCTTTCTCTCATCTCATCTCTCTCTCTCTCTATATATATATATATATATATATATATATGTATATCCATATCTTGCTGTCATGTCTGTCTGTACTGGATTTTCTGTCTATCTGTCTGTCATTTCTCCTCTCTCTCTCTTCTCTCTCTCTCTCTCTTTATGTATTTCTCTATCTCTGTTAGTCTGTCTCTGTGTCTCCATGTCTGTCTGTCTCTCCGTCTGGCTGCCTGTTTGTATGTCAGTCTGTCTGTCTGTCTCTGTCTCTGTGACTCTGTCTCTGTCTGAATGTCTGTGTGTGTGTCTGTCTGTCTGTCTCTCTCTTCCTCTCTCTGTCTCTCTGTCTCTCTCTCTCAATGTCTCTCTCTCTGTCTCTTTGTCTCTCTGTCTCTCTCTCTCTCTCTG
>JAPXFY010000024.1:13269067-13279067 GCA_030674185.1 Monoplex corrugatus
CTCGACAGACGAGCTCTACAACCGGTCGAAGCTCTCTCGTCTCAGCGTCGCATAACGCAAACGGAGACTTCGACTCATTGGCCACGTCCTCCGGATGCAAAATAGTTCACAGTTGCCACTCGGCATACTCCTGATCGACTTCGACGACAACGGATTCCACCTGCGACAAGGGCAAGCGAGAACGCTCACATTGAGAGCCGATTAGAACGATGACTTGAATTCGATCAGTATTAGTACCGTACAAACTGGTAAATGTGCCAAAGAGACAATATTCATATTTGATTGATTTGTTTGATGCCTGATATGCTATTATGCTATCTAATATTTGAACGTAATATATATATATATTACCGATACTTTTAGTGTTAAGAATTGAAGGCGCCTAGACTACTTCTATACAAATTAGGGATCACATTATCACACACAGCAGTTGTTTGCAACTGATATGTGTGTTCGACTTCTATAAAATTACGGATCACATTATTACACACAACAGTTGTTTGCAATCAGTAAATGTGCTGAACTACGTCAATATAAATTGGGGATCACAATATCAGACACAGCAATTGTTAGCAATCAGTAAATGTGCTCAATCACGACGCAAAATGGCAAAAGCTATGATGTAAAGCAAACACACACATGTACCCTACACACATTGTCGTCGTAGTTGTCATTACTACGATTATTGTTGTGTTTGTGGTGGTGATGGTGGTGGTGGTGATGGTGATGGTGTTAATATCTCTATTCATTATCGTTATTTATTTGAAAATCTGTTTATTTCTATTATTGACTTACCGAAGGTTCATTTCTTTTAATATTTACTCACTGGAAGAATGAAACATGAACGACAAAGACATGCAAATCGTGCATTTTTGTTTCTCCTTTGTTGAAAACAAATCTTCCACCATCAATACATTTATGGACAAGAAGTGCATTGTTCAACAAAGTGGTCACACACACACACACACTCGCACAAACAGTCTCTCTCTCACACACACACACACACACACACACACACACACACACACACACACACACACACACACACCACACACCACACACACACACACACACACACACACACACACGCACACCTACCCACCCACCAAAACACACACCTTCAAAAAAGTCTTAGGACACTGACACTGAACAAAACCGTTTTCTTTCCATGCTTTTATTCCATTTTTAATCAAATCTTATCTCGAGATGTGTGTAGTCCATTTGACCGATTCGTTGTCTTGCCATGTTTTGAATTCTTCCTGCAAGCCTCCAGCACCATGTAGACATGTTTTGAAAGACGGGGACACAGCACTGATCTGTTCAGTCTTCCACTCGGACCAATGGCAGAGCTGTCACCTGTTTCACATACAATGCCGTATTGCCATTAATGCCCCAGCCCACTACAAACACTTAAGGACAATTTATTTTCATGTTTATTTGTCGACAGTGTCTTTTCATATGTGTATTTTTGTGACCTTTCGTTACCACGTTGTGTGTTTGATGTCCGCTCGTTGTGAAGCGAAATATGAATGGAAAAAAACGTTTGTTAAAAGAAAATTGTCTTCATTAATGAAGGCATGTTTGACAAGTCACAGCAGTATTAACATTTAACTCAACAACACAGTACAAACGATTGACGCACAACAAATCACTGCAAACATATGATGTAATAAATCAGTACAAATACCTGACAATAAAGTAGTACAAACATTTGACGCAACAAACCAATACAAATATTTGATCCAACATCCCAGTACAAATATTTGATGCAACAACCCAGTACAAATATTTGATCCAACATCCCAGTACAAACATTTGATGCAACATCCCAGTACAAACATTTGATGCAACATCCCAGTACAAACATTTGATGCAACAACCCAGTACAAACATTTGATGCACATCCCAGTACAAACATTTGATGCAACAACCCAGTACAAACATTTGATGCAACAACCCAGTACAAACATTTGATGCAACAACCCAGTACAAACATTTGATGCAACAACCCAGTACAAACATTTGATGCAACAACCCAGTACAAACATTTGATGCAACAACCAGTACAAACATTTGAATTTACAACACAATAAAAACATCTGATGTCACAATCTAATACGAATCATCATCATCATCGTCAGGTGCCCTGCCGCATGGCGTTGGCGACCATGGACTTCCAACCATCTCTATCTCTCGTTGCCCTTAGCATCTTCCCCACCCTCCTCATCCCCAGCCACTCTGCAAGTCCGTCCAGCATTCTCTCCCTGGGTCTATCTGGTGCTCTCTTTCCCTCCAGCTTTCCCGTTGTGACCAGGTGCTCCAAATCCCCCTTCCTCATAAAATGGCCTATAAATGTTGCTTGTCTTTTCCTAATCTTCCTTATGAGTGATCTACTTGTGTCTGCCTCCATCAAGACTGTCTCGTTTGTTTTCTTTGCTGTCCATGGAACTGTCAACATTCTTCTGAGAAACCACATCTCGGCTGCCTCAATCTTGTTCTGGCTTTGCTTGCTGACTGTCCACGCCTCGCATCCGTACAACAGTATTGGTTCTATATAACATTCAAGGACTCCCTTTCTGATGTTAATTGATAGGCATTTGTTGGTAAGAATGCTTGTCATCTTCTTGAATACTGGTTTGGCTTGGCCAATTGTGCCAGCTATTTCCGATGTGCATCTGCCGTCTGATGAAATGACCGTTCCCAGGTATTTGAATTTATTAACCTGTGTCAAGGTTGTGCCATTTGCTGTTATTTTGCATGAGGGGATTTCATGTTTTTTACTGATCACCATGACTTCAGCCTTCCTGCTGTTTAGTTCCAACCCCTTACCTTTGTTTTCTATTTCTAGTATATTCACAAGGTTTTGTAGGTCCCTTTCATATTCTGCAATTAGCACGGTGTCATCTGCGTACCGAATGTTGTTTATCATTTTCCCTCCAACCTTTAATCCACGGTCTTCTTCTAGGTTTCTCATGATGTTTTCGCTGTATAGTGAAAACAGATCTGGTGACAAAACACAACCCTGTCTGACTCTTCTTTTGATGTTTTGGAAAGAGTTTATATTGTTTTCTATTTTCATTGCAGCTGTTTGTTCCCAGTACATATTCCTGATTATTCGTAGATCTTTTCCATCAACATTGAGTCTCTCCAGCTGGTTGATCAATTCTTCATGTGGCGTACCCAATCGAAAGCCTTGGTATAGTCAACAAAGCATAAATATAAATCCTTATTCATCTCAATTGATCTCTCTATAATAGTTCTTAGGATGTATATGGCATTAATAGTTCCTTTCCCTTCCACAAATCCACACTGTTCTTCTGCTATTTCTCTTTTGATTGTATTCCTTGTCCTCATCATGATTATTCTTAACAGGATTTTTGTTACATAACTCATCAAACTGATTGTATGAAGGAGTTCGCATTCTATAACCCCTGTCTTCTTTGGAAGTGCAATGAAAATTGATTTTGACATATCTTTGGGGATTTTTCCAGTGTCATAAATTTCATTTAGGAGGACTGTTATTTTTTCTATGCCAAATTCCTCCAGGGCTTCAATCATCTCTGTAGTAATATTGTCTGGTCCTGGGGATTTTCCTGGTTTCATTTTTTTCAGTGCTGCTCTAACTTCATCTTTCATTATGGGTGGTCCTTCAAAGTTCTTTTTTATAATGTGTTCTTCGTTTCTGTCATCCTCAAAAAGGTCCTTAATGTACTCTCCACATCTGTCCAGTATTTTGTTTTTTTCCATGATAAGCGTGCCATCTTTCGATTTTAAGCAACCAGTTGATGTGCATGTATTTTTCCTGTGGACAATTTCTTCAATTCGTCTGTACATACCCTGAGGATCCATTTTGTGTCGTTCTATTATTTATTTGCATTTTGTGTTCAGCCAAGCTTCTTTACATGTAGCTTCATTTCCTGTATATCTCCTCGTTTCTCTTTGCCCTCCTCCTTTCCTCCATCAAGCCCAACATTTCATTAGTCATCCAGCTCTTTTTTGCTTTTCTGCCTTAGGGATTTCTTCACAAGCTTCATTTATCGAACTGTGTCCATTGTTCCTCACTGTCACCAATTTCTTCCAGAGCACTGAATTTGTTTTGAACATGTACATTAAATTTTTTACGTATCATTTCATCTGTCTTTAAGAGTCCAAGGTTTAGTTTGATGTTGCTTTTGGTCTGTTTCCTTTTCCTGAATTTCAGCCTAAACCTTCCCACTACAGGATTGTGGTCACTGTTGCAGTCTGCGCCTGGTAGTGTTTTTGCTGACAGTAAAGAATTTCTAAATCTTTTGTTGATCAGGATGTAGTCAATCTGATCTTTAGTATTATCTCCTGGACTCATCCAAGTCCATTTGCTTCTGTTAGGCTGCTCAAACCAGATGTTTCCTACTATGAACTCATTCATCTGTGCCCATTCTACAAGTTTCCCTCCCCTTTCATTTTGTGTACCAAGGCCATGAGGTCCAACTATATCCTCTACCCTATCCTTTCCCACTTTAGCATTAAAATATCCCATTATGACTGTAACTTCTTGTGATTTACATTGGACCTTGGACATCTCTAAAACTTCGTAGAAGTTGTCGATGTCTTCCTGAGTACTTGCAGATGTTGGTGCATACACCTGTATGATGTTGATATCAAATGGTTTGCCTCTCAATTTGACCAGCAATACTCTGTCAGACACAGCCCAGTATCCCTTAACTGCTTTTGATTTGTCTTTGTCCATTATGATGCCTACTCCTCTTTTATGTGAATTACCACCAGAGTATATCACAGTATATTCTCCTGATGTTATCATGCCTGCCCCCTTCCATCTCACTTCCCCTAGTCCTAAAATACTGATGTTAAACCTTTCCATCTCCATTTTGAGGTTGTCTAATTTACCTTTCTGCAACAGTGTTCTGATGTTCCATGTTGCTATTTTGGTTTTTCTAAGTTTCACTTCGGGTTTAATTTTGGTCGCAGTAGCTGGCTGACGGTCTGGTGTCACCTGCGCCGCATGACAGTCCCTACCGGACGAAGGTGCTCCACAGGAGCACATGTTGACGTCATTAACATTCTTCTTCCTCTTTCTTTTGTCCATGGTTTTCCTGGGGAAAACTACGATGATTTCCCCTTGCCTTCCATCGGTTTTTTTTTTCAGGGTTAACTCCCTTAGCCTTACTCTTTCCCGAGATGTCCACAAGGCAGTGGAGCTATTTACCCATAGCTTGGGGATCTGGTTCGTGGGCACCAGAGCACATCCACATGCCGGTGGGCCTGCATGCTGCACGTCTGGGGGCCAAACCTCCTCCGAGTCCTACGAGATTTAGCCTGAGTCCGTATGGTGCTCAGTTACCGCCTGTCGCCACGAAGAGGCACAACGTAGGGCTTGCGGATGGAAAGGCTATGTACTGACAGGAAGAGACTTATGCCTTCTGATCTTCTTTTCACATAGTTGTTAGCCAGCGGTGTAGGCTGTGAAAGTGAGAGGTGACAAGCACGCAGTCACTAGTCACTAGCCGACACACTAGACGCATCACATCCAACCTCAAATAAACGAATATTTGACGCAAAACTCAATACAAACATTTTATGCAATAACCCAATAAAAACGTCTGATTTCACAACTCAACACAAACATTTCATGCAACAATCCAACAAAAACATTTGATGTCACAACCTAGTACAAACATTCGACAGAACAACCCAATACAAACATTTGATGCAACAACACTGTACAAATATTTGACGTTACAACCCAGTACATACGTTTGATGTTACAACCAAATACAAATAATTTATGCAACAACCCAGTACAAGCATTTCATGCCACAACCCAGTCCAAACATGTTATGCAACAACCCAATACAAATATTTCTGCAACAACAAAATACAAAACTTTTATGCCACAGCCCACTACAAACATGTTATGCAACAACCCAAAACAAATATTTCTGCAACAGCCCAACACAAACATTTCATACAACAACCCAGTACAAACATTTCATGCCATAACCAAATACAAACATTTCATGTAACAACCTCATACAAACATATTATGCAACAACCCAATACAAATATTTCTGCAACAACCCACCACAAATACGTGATGCCATATCCCAATACGAACATTTCATATAGCAACCCCATACAAACATGTCATGCAACATTTTCATTATCATTATCATTCTCCTGCCCGTGATGGGCGTAGAGGAGAGATGAGAGACACTCTTGAAGCCAGCCGTCGCCAACCGGTCCTGTCCTCCGCCTGTCGCACCAGCGTGGGGCCATCCAACCTGGTCCATTCTTTGATGTTGTCCATCCAGCATTTGGCTTGTCGTCCCCTTCGTCTGCCGCCTCCCAGTGTACCCTGGAGGACCGTTTTGGGCAGTGAGTTGTGGCGTGTGACATGCCCGAACCACGACAGCTTCCTGTTCTTGACTGTTGCCAGGAGGGGTTCTTGTGGGCCTGCGAGTGTTGTTATTTGGCTCCACACAAAGTCGTTTGTCTTCCGATCTTGCCAAGAGATCCCGAGCAAGCGCCTGAAGCATTTAGTTTCAAACGTCTGGATTCTCTTGGTGGTCTCTGCTGTCATGGTCCAGCTCTCGCATCCATACAGCAGGATGGGGAGCACCAGGGACTTGTACAGATTCATCTTCGATGGAAAGCCGATCTCTCTGTTCTTCCAGATCTTGTTTAGCTTTACCATTGCTGCTGTTGCGATCGCTAGTCTGGTCTTGATTTCTGTTATAGAGCGACCGTCTTTGGTGAGAGTGGCGCCAAGGTATTTGAAAGCGTCCACTTCTTCAAGCTGTTGCCCGTTCATGTAGATTTCAGCATGGGTGTTGGTTGTGCTGTTGACCAGGACTTTGCTTTTTTCTGTGCTCACTTCCATTCCGTGTGCACCTGCACTTTCTTCCAGTCTCATGGTCAGGTCTTGTAGTTCTTCGTTGCTGCCTCCCATCAGGTCGATGTCATCTGCGAACCTCAGGTTGTTGATGGTTCTTCCTCCGATGGAGACAGTGGAGTGGAAGTCATGGAGGGCTTCACGCATGATGTTCTCCAGGAAGAGATTGAACAGCACGGGAGAGAGTAGGCAGCCTTGACGGACTCCAACTGTGGTCTTGAAGTAGTCCCCTATCTGGTTGTTGAGGAGAACTGCGCTGCTGGCAGTGTTATACAGCGCCTGGATGGTTTGGACGAGACCTTCCTCTATGCCAAACTTTCTTAGCACCTGCCACAAACCCTTATGCCACACCCTGTCGAATGCTTTTTTAAAGTCTATGAAGTTATGGAACAGGTCTCTCTGATGCTGCAGATGTTTCTCCATCATTATCCGGCAGGTGAAGATCTGTTCTACTGTGCTTCTGCCCGCCCTAAATCCAGCTTGTTCTTCCGCAAGGTGTTCTTCCGCTTCTTTCTTCAGTCGATTCAATATGACTCTGAGCATGATCTTGCTGGTGTGGCTAATGAGACTTATTGTTCTGTAGTTCTGGCATTGGCGCATATTTCCCTTTTTGGGCAGGGGGATGATGAGTGATTGAGTCCATTCTGTGGGCCACTGTTTTGTCTCCCAGATCTTCTGACAAATCGATGTTACACGAGTGACCAAATCATTCCCTCCATGTTTGAGCAGCTCTGCTGGGATATTGTCTGCTCCAGGTGATTTCCCTGCTGGTAGGCTGCGGATGGCTTCTTCCACTTCTTCTCTCATCACTGGTAGCGGTGAGGATTCCCTCAATGGTGTTGAGTCCCCCTGAAACAAACTGTCATCTGGCTGTATTGGGTAGTTGTATAGTTCTTGGCAGTACTGCGTCCATCTGTTCAGAACAGCGGAGCTTTCTGTCAGCAGCTCGCCTGAGGTATCCTCGATGACTGACGATCTGTTTTGCTGCGTCTTGGTAAGGTCTTTCAGTGTAGTGAAACAACTCAATACAAATGTTTTATGCAACAACCCAGTACAAGCATTTCATGCCACAACCCAGTCCAAACATGTTATGCAACAACCCAGTACAAACGTTTGATGTTACAACCCAATACAAATAATTTATGCAACAACCCAGTACAAGCATTTCATGCCACAACCCAGTCAAAACATGTTATGCAACAACCCAATACAAATGTTTTACGCAACAAACCAATACAAACATTTGATGCCACCACCCAGTACAAACATGTTATGCAACAATCCAATAGAAACATTTCACGTAACAACCCAATACAATCACGCAAAAGCAACAAACCAATGCAAACATTTCATGCCACAACACAGTACAAACACTTTATAAAACAATCCAATACAAGCATTTGATGCAACAATCCAATACAAACGTTTCACACAACAGCCCAATAGAAACAGTTCCTGCAACAAACTATTATAAACAGCTGACGCAACAAAATAGTACAACATATATGACGCAAATAAACCAGTTCAATCATATGTGTGTCAATGGCAGATGTGATGCGTCTAGTGTGTCGGCTAGTGACTGCGTGCTTGTCACCTCTCACTTTCAGCCTGCACCTCTGGCTAGCACTGCTGCTTGCAGCTATGCGAAAAGAAGAGCAGAATGCGTAAGTCTCTACCTGTCAGTACATGTACATAGCCTCTCCATCAGCAAGCCCTACGTTATGCCTCCTTGTGGCGACATGCGGTAACTGAGCACCTCGTGGACTCAGGCTAAATCTCGAGGGACTCGGAGGAGGTCTGGCCCCCAGACGTGCGGCACGCAGGCCCACCGGCGTGTGGATATGCCCTGATGCCCACGAACCAGACCCCCAGCTATGGGTAAATAGCTCCACTGCCTTGTGGACATCTCGAGAGAGAATAAGGCTAGCGGGGAGACCGCAAAAAAATATTTAAAAAAAAAACGATGGAAGGCAATGGGAAACCACCATCGTAGTATCCCAAGAATATTATGGACAGAAGAAAGATAGAAAATGAAGATAACGACGTGAATAAGTGCTCCGATGGATTCCAGCATCTTCGTCCGGTAGGGACCGTCATGCGGCACAGGTGACACCAGACCGTCAGCCAGATACCGCGACAAGCTCAACAACACGAAAATAGCAACATGGAATATAAGAACTTTGTTCCAAAAAGGCAAATTAGACAATGTCAAAATGGAGATGGCAAGGCTTAACATTAGTATTTTAGGACTAGGGGAAGTGAGATGGAAGGGACAGGCATGATAACATCCAGAGAGTATACAGTGGTATACTCTGGTGGAAACCCACATGAAAGAGGAGTAGGCATTGTAATGGACAGGGACATATCAAAAGCAGATAAGGGATACTGGGCTGTGTCCGACAGAGTTTTGCTGGTCAAATTGGGAGGCAGACCATTTGATATCAACATCATTCAGGTGTATGCATCAACATCCACAAGTACTCAGGAGAACATTGACAACTTCTACGAAGTATCAGAGATGGCCAAGGCCCAATGCAAATCACAAGAAGTTACCATAATAATGGGATAATTTAATGCTAAATTGGGAAAGGATAGGGTAGAGGATATAGTTGGACCTCATGGCCTTGGTACACAAAATGAAAGGGGAGGAAAACTTGTAGAATGGGCACAGATGAATGAGTTCATAGTAGGGAACATCTGGTTTGAGCAGCCTAATAGAAGAAAATGGACTTGGATGAGTCCAGGAGATAATACCAAAAATCAGTCTGACTACATCCTGATTAACAAAAAGATTTAGAAATTCTGTATTGTCAGCAAAATCACTAACAGGCGCAGACTGCAACAGTGACCATAATCCTGTAGTGGGAAGATTTAGGTTAACATTACGGAAAAGGCAACATCAAACTAGATATTCGACTCTTAAAAACAGATGAAGTGATACGTAAACAAATCAATGTACATGTTCAAAACAAATTCAGTGCTCTGGAAGACTTTGGTGACAGTGAGGAACAGTGGACAAAGTTGAGAAATTCGATAAATGAAGCTTGTGAAGAAATCCCTGTAGTAGATAGAAAAGAAAAAACAAACAAAAAAAAACTGGATGATAAAAGA
>JAPXFY010000024.1:13284067-13291567 GCA_030674185.1 Monoplex corrugatus
ATTTGTTCTGCATATCTCACTTCCCTAGAGTCCAAATTACACTTAATACATGTGCCCAATAATCGGTCTTAAAAGAAAGTGCCTAAGGCTCTACCAAACACATACAGGTGAATGGACCAATAAGGCAGAAAATGATAGGAAGGATTGATGGAAAGCAACGGAGGCAGAAAGAAACAAAGAATGACAAAAAAAGAGGACATTTCTAGGACAGCATTTCCAGAAGGTGGGGAGATTATTTATACTAAAAGAGCCCCCTCACATCCCGCAAGGGTCAATAGACATTCAAAATCACGCAACATAAAAGGTTGTCAATTTAAAAATGCAAACTTTACAGGCGTTATTGTTATCATTATATCTGTTTAAAGCCTGACTGACTACACAAAGTCATACCAGGGCTACACCTATCTCAAAGGATATGCTCCTGGCGTTGATCACTCCGTCCAATTGATCACCAGAGAATTTAAAGAAACAAACCTGAACACATGTTCAAACAAAACTAAGGACACTGAAACATGAAAACGGGCCAAAATTATCTAATATTGCTTCTGCTCAACATATTTCCATAGACCCCAAAATACACTTAATACATGTATCTAATCATCAATCCTAAGAGAGAAAATATTCAGGCTGTAAAGAACACATACAGGTGAATGGGCCAACAAGGCAGACAAATAAAGGCAGAGATGACAGCAAATATGCGAAGAAGGAATACGCAAAGAAGGTGACGGAAAAGGAGATTTCTGGCTGAGAATTTCCAAAAAGGTGAGGATACTATTTATACTGAAAAAGCCTCCGGCATCCCCACAGGGGATTTCAATGTTGTGGAGAAGGATTGAACACAAGACATCAGATCTTGGGTCCACGGCTCTATAACAAGAACCAAACAGCTTAGAGAAGAAAGAAAACACATCTGTTTGAACAAGTCATGTAATACAGTATCACAAGAATGGCAGTACCTTGTACAGGGTGTTTCTGCACATAGCTTCCGATGACAGAACCAGTCCACATTCATCAGCATTCTTGTTTTCGGCTGTTTTTCGCTCGTTAGTCAGCTCTACGCGCGAACCACAATTTGTATGGAACTGAAACTCATGCCCGACCTGAGAACAGAGGACATTAATTTCAGGTGATATTTTATTCACATAGTTTGCTTAACGTCCGTTTCTTCCCATGTAAAACCAGATCGTTATCGATATCAAGCGGTTTTTTTTAATAAAATGCAGTTACACTTACAATTTCTCTATCATATACTGCAAAATGTAATCTGATACAATTTTCTGGGCAGTGGTATTCATGTAATCCCATGTTTCAACAAACATGTTGTTGTTGTTGTTGTTATTGTATTAAGGCTTTTTTATTGTCTGGCTTTCCCCCCAGATATCAATTTTTTCCACCTTGACATGCTGAAATCCTAAAAAATGTGTGAAAATCTAAAAATAAATGGTTTCCATGTCACATAGCACCACACACACACATACCGCAACACACACACACACACCAAACCACACACACCACGCACACACACCACACACACACACACACACACACACACACACACACACACACAACACACACAAACCACATCATACACACACACACACACACACACACACCAACACACACAAACACACACACAACACACACAACACAACCTACACACACACACACACACACACACACACACAAGACAGATTTTTTCAAAACATTATTATATTCTTATGTTTAATCAAAGCAGACTGCACAGATGTTTATCAGGGCTATAATCTTAAAACACAAACAACACATTGTTCACCTAGAAAACAAAACGTGGAAAAGAAAATCAAGAACACATAGATGCATTTGAGAAACAAATGCTAACATAACTAAATCCATTAAAACAAAACAAAAACTAATCCATGTTGCATAAATTATAATCTGCACATTACATGTCCTCTCAACCACGAAGGAAGATAGGAAGATACGACAGAAAGCGAAGGAACAAGGCAGAAAGAAAGAATGACAGAAAAGAGGACAGATCTACCACATTATTCCCAGAAGTGGGAATAATATTCATACTGAAAGAGCCCCTGGCATCTCCATAATAGGTGGAAAATCAGCTGGTTGGACGAATGGTGGGTTGGTTGGTTGATTGGTTAATTGATCTATATTTCCCAACGGTGAAAACAATCGCATAGTACAACTATTTTTGAGAAGAAGAAGAAGAAGAAGAAGAAGAAGAAGAAGAAGAAGAAAAGAAGAAGAAGAAGAAGAAGAAGAAGAAGAAGAAGAAGAAGAAGAAGAAGAAGAAGAAGAAGAAGAAGAAGAAGAAGAAGAAGAAGAAGAAGAAGAAGAGAAAGAAGAAGGAGAGAGAGAGAGAGAGAGAGAGAGAGAGAGAGAGAGAGAGAGAGGAGAGAGATACAGAGAGGAGACAGACAGACAGGCAGACAGCAGACAAAGACCGAGAGACAAATAGAGAAAAAGAGCAGAGACAAACAAAGAGAACAGGACAGAGAGAGAGACAGACAGAAAGACAGTCAGCCAGACAGAGACAGGTGGACAGAGACAGACAGTCGAAAAGAAGAACAGGGAGGGGAAAAGAGAGACAGAGAGAGAGAGACAGACAGACAGACACACAGACATACAGACACACAGACAGACACTTAGACACACAGACATACGAACACACAGACAGAGACATAGAGACAAAGAGACAGACATAGATATACAAACAGAGAGATAAAGACAGAGAGAGAAAGAAAGAATGAGAGAGAGAGAGAGAAAATGAGAGAGGGAAAGAAAGAGAAGAGACAGACAGACACAAAGGGGGACAGTGGGAGACAGACTGACAGAGAGAGAGAGAGGAGAGAGACAGAGACAGAATGACAGAGACAGACACACACGCAGGTAGACAGACAAAAGACACAGACATACAGACTCCCCCTTGTCGGTATGAATTACCCCTCTGTTTTCCCCAACACAGCTCATGTAATATATGTGACTTCCCACCACAAAATCAGTTTTAACAAGCATTTTGGGCATTTTGAGATATACATATCACTGGAAAGTGTACATTCTGCTGATTGGTTTGGTACTTGAATAAAGCGTGTTCTCAAAAAAATGTAGACGTTATGTATGTTTAAAGTCAATAAGTTGTATGACGGCCATTTGGAGAAAACGGCCTCTAAAGTTTTTGTGTGCTCTACACATTTTCCTTTTTTTTTTATTTGGTGGCTTTGACCCAGTTTGTTACTAATTTTCGCTGTCATTATCTGAAAGGTGCACCAAAGAGCTTTCTGTAAAATATTACATGTGCGGGTCCTGTACAAGTTACGGTTCATAATAAGAGACAAAAATAGGTACTTTTGGTAGGAAATTGCGTTCTTGCTGCTGCGAGCAGTGCATTAAAATACCATTTTAGATTGATTAACAATATTTTTTCAAGAACAAAATGTCTGTGGGGATAGATTATAGTCTACAGAAATCAATTTTGAGAAAAAGTCAAAACACCCCAGATAGACCCTGTCACCTTTTCAGCTCCTAGTGCTGCTCGACTAACTGCGAGTTTAGACTGATTTCGTGGTGAGGGGTCACATATGTACACGTAATCGTAGTATCAAGACTCACATCTTTTGCCTTTGCAGCAGCAGCAGCAGCCATCTCTTCCTCTTGAACCTCAGAAGACATCGTGAGAACGGCCAACTGGACACAACACAGCATTCATAAAACTATGTGCTTAACCTATCAGGCTCTCTTAACCCTTCAATTCCCGAGACCTTCTCTACCAGCAGTCTCCGTTGTCAAACATGGTAGCAAAGCAAAAACTTAACCCTTGACTTCCTGGTCCTTTCCACCAGTTTCCTGGAGGAAAGAGAGAGACAAAGAGGAAGTTGCTGGAAAGAATGAAGGAGTCAAGAGCTTAAATTTTTTGCAGTTGGTGGGGTAGGGTCCGGAAGTCAAAGGGTTAAACAAGATTTTATGAGAATATTAATTTTATTACTCCACCCAATTTATCACCAGGGGTTAAAATATATCTATGGACACTAAAATGTAAGCTTATACGAAAATGGGCCTAAATTGCCTAAAATTGCTTCTGCACATGACATTTTCATAGAACCAAAAAACGCACTGAATGCATGTACCAAAGTATCAGTCCTAAGAGAAAATACATAAGACTTTATTGAACACATACAGGTGAATGGACCAGCAAGGCAGAAAATGATAGAGACGACAAAAAGCAAAGGAGAAATAAAAACATAGTGAGAAAAAAAGGAAATTTCTAGCACAAAATTTCCGGAAGGTGGGTATACCTTTTACACCGAAAGAGCCCCAGTATCCCCAAAAGAGGGGTAGGGATCAGAGGACTAAAAAAACTGAATGCAAAACATATACCTGTGGACATTAATGAATAAGCTTACATAAAAATGGGCCTAATTGCCTTACATTAGTTCAGCACATGGCATTTTCCTAAAACCAGAAATGCACTTATGATGTGTACCTAATTAGCAATAAGAAAAAGTATACGAGGCTATGAAGAACACAAAGGTATATACGTGAATGGATCAGCAAGGCAGAACATTATAGGATGAGATGACAGAAAGCAAATGAACAAGGCAGGAACAAAGGGAATGACAGAGAAGAGGAATTTTATAGCACAGAATTTCCAGAAGATAGAGATACCATTTAAACTGAAAGAGTTCCTGACATCCCAACGAGGGGAGGGGGACGGGGGCCGACAGACACCTTGAGCCAGTGTAAAATCATATGTGCTGGACAGGTGTTGAAGTGGGTAGTTGGGCGGGCTATAGGAAACACCCAGTTCATAAACCGCTAATGACATATATCATTTCAGTTCAGTACAGTAAGTTTTAAAGTCCTACCACTCTCAGAGTATACGAGGACCAGGGAAAAAATTGTTCAAAGAAGCCTTAAACAATCTGGGCGCATTGTGAGATACTGATGCTTTTTTGGTTCTTATGATCCACAGAATGGATAGGTGGATGGATGAAGAGATGGGCAGGGAACGGGCCAGGTTTTACGTTATCGACGCTGACAGAAATCAAGACATCAGATCATTAACCCTTTCACTTCCTCATCCTATCTGCCAGCATCCCGCATTGTCAGCCATTATATCAAAACAAAAACTTAACTATTTCCCACCCTAACCCTATCCACGAGCTTCCTGTAGGAAGTTGGTGGATAAGGTGAAGGAGTAAAAGGGTAAAATTTTAGCAGCTGACAGATAGGGTCCTGGAGTGAAAGGGTTAATCTACAGCTCCACGTGTATCAATAGGACCAACCACATAATTCGAGGCAATGTTCAACAGTGCAATGACCACCTTGAATTTTGTCCTCTTGAAACCACGTCCTCATAATTACACAGTGCCACGCGCAAGTTTTTCTATAGGCATGTATTGTGTTTTACCAATGGTGAGAGAACTATCCATGACCTTTGGTCAGGGACAACCATATGTTAAAACGGCAACTTCCCATTATGTGAGCCTGGCACTATGGAGATACGAATTCGAGAAGACATTGCTCGTTGTCATTATTGTTTAAATCTAAAACAAATGTGACTGCCCGCGTTCAAGCAAACAGGAACCAGAAGAAAAAAAAAACCAACACGAAAAAAGAATTAGAACGCGTATTTAATACAACAATACAAGACAGGCGCAAATTTTCGGCCAACTGGCCTTTAGTCAAGCGTAAAATCACAAACAAAGACCAGATACAAAAATGCTTCATGTCATTAACAGTTTATCGACTGAGTATGTCCTACGTCCTTCCAAGCTACCCACTTCAACACCTTTCCAGTACATAGGATTTTACACTGGCTCAAGGTGATCTTACGCTTGACGTGTACACTGGAGAAGCAGCAGGGAAATTTCAGTCTTTCTCTCCTAATTTTTGTATCTGGTGTGTGTTTGTGGTCTTACGCTTGACAAAGCTTAGTGGGCCTAAAATGTGCGCCTGTGTTGTCTTGTTGTATCAAATACGCGTTGTTATTCTTTTTTCGTTTTTTTGTTTTTGTTTCCATTATTGTTTAAAGCCCAGCCATATCATGGCTATAACTATGTTTCAGAACAAAACAAAAAGAATAAAAAAATAAAATAAAAAAGCAAATAAGTTCATATATCAATACATTCACGTACACAATCTGATTATATGCCTATCATGATGACTACTCCACCCAGTTTATCACCAAAGGATTCAAAATATCAGAGCTGAACACAAATATAAACATAACTGAGGACACTGAAACATATAGAAACGGGCTTAAATTACCTAAAATTGCTTCTGCACATCATATTTAGTTAGAGCGAAAAATGCACTTTTGATATTTTACCCAAATATCAATTCCAAAAAAAGACTGTATGTAAGGCTCTTAAACACTATAGATGAATGGACCAGCAAGGCAGAAAATGAGAACAAGAAATGACAGAAGCAAAGGTGCAAGGCAGAAACAAACAAGGTGACAGAAAAGAGGAAACTTTGGCACAACATTTCCAGAAGATAGGGATACTTACACTGAAGGAGCCCCCGGCATCCCCATGGGGATGGAGAGAGACACTGCTCTCAGTTAAACACTAATAATACTAATTCTATAGTAATTATAACTACAACAACAATAATAATAATATTAATGATAAAAACAATAAGAAGAAGGACAAGTTGGCATGGTGTAGTAGTTAGTGAAACGATCTACCTACCGGAAGGTTGTGGGTTTGAATCCCCATCAGTCCCTCCGAAAGTCATTATGGGATTTTTCAGCTATAAGTGGCTCCTGCCCAGAGTTGGGCGTGCTATGAGCTCTTTGGGAAGACTGGGACCATATAGTCAAGTCTCATCGACTTCATGGATGCCTCATTTAGGGTGTTGCTCAAATTTTCTGACCAGCACCACAGGATCCTGTATCTCCCAGGCCTGGTTGACGCCAGGATATGTTATGATAGTAAGCGTAGAGTACATCCTTGTCACGCAGTCTCAGTCCTACATGGAACTCAATAGCATCACGGTTGTCATTCTCATCGACGTCATCATCATCACATTGTAAAAACTGTGCCAGTTTTTGTGGCCATTAAGGTGGCGTAGAAAATGGGACAGGAAAAAAGATAAGCATAAAGGTAACTCCCTGAGTGCAATGATCCTTAAAAATAATGATAATAAAAGAAGAACAGGAGGCAAATGTAAGTTTTCCACTCCAGTCATCTTTCCCATACTGTCACTATTGATTATAACGCCCGCTGCAAGGCTTATCGATAGATTCGGTACAAAGGGCCCTTAAACAGGTGAGTGTTCCAGGTACGGTTTGTGTTGTGTCCAGTCTACAGACATCTTATGTAGGATGTCTCTGGTCCAATCAATGTGCATAGTGTTGAGGGAGGTAAGCAGAACTGTCTATTTTAAGATGTGCAAAAACTGGCGTCACAAGGTTTACATTTGCCATAGTGCTGTTAATGACTGCTGTTAAGAGCTAGTATCATTGATGCTGCTGCTGCTGTTTCTTCTACTGCTCGTGTTAGT
>JAPXFY010000024.1:13304067-13311567 GCA_030674185.1 Monoplex corrugatus
ACACATACAGGTGAATGAACCAACAAGGTAGGAAATGATAGGAAGATACGACAGAAAGCGAAGGAACAAGGCAGAAAGAAAGAATGACAGAAAAGAGGACAGATCTACCACAAGTTCCAGAAGTGGGAATAATATTCATACTGAAAGAGCCCCTGGCATCCCCACAATAGGTGGAAAATCAGCTGGTAGGACGAATGGTGGGTTGTTTGGTTGATTGGTTAATTGATCTATATTTCCCAACGGTGAAGACAATCGCATAGTACAACTATTTTTGAGAAGAAGAAAGAGAGATAGAGAGAGAGAAAGAGATACAGAGAGGAGAGAGAGAGAGAGAGGGAGGCAGACAGACAGACAGACAGGCAGACAGACAGGCAGGCAGACAGACAGACAAAGACCGAAGACAGACAAAGAGAGAAAAAGAGCAGAGACAAAGAGAAGAGGACAGAGAGACAGACAGACAGAGACAGGCAAACAGAGACAGTCAAAAAGAAAGAACAGGTAGGGGGAAGAGAGAGAGAGAGAGAGAGAGAGAGAGAGCAGACAGACAGACAGACAGAGAGAGAGACAGACAGATAGACACACACACACCACACACACACACACACACACACACACACACACACACACACACACAGACACTTAGACACAAAGACATAAGAACACACAGACAGAGACATAGAGACAAAGTTACAGACAGACAGATATACAAACAGAGAGATAAAGACAGAGAGAGAGAGAAAATGAGAGAGAGAAAGAAAGAGAAGAGACAGACAGACAGACACAAAGGGGGACAGTGGGAGACAGACTGACAGAGAGAGAGAGGAGAGAGACAGAGACAGAATGAGAGAGAGACAGAGACACACGCAGGTAGGCAGACAAAAGACACAGACATACAGACTCCCCCTTGTCGGTATGAATTACCCCTCCCCCCTCTGTTTCCCCCAACACAGCTCATGTAATATATGTGACTTCCCACCACAAAATCAGTTTTACCTAGCATTTGGGGCATATTGAGATATACATATCACTGCAAAGTGTACATTCTGCTAATTGGTTTGGTACTTGAATAAAGCTTGTACACAAAAAAATGTAGAATTTATGTATGTTTAAAGTCATTAAGTTGTATGACGGCCATTTGGAGAAAACGGCCTCTAAAGTTTTTGTGTGCTCTCCTACACATTTTCCTTTTTTTTTATTTGGTGGCTTTGACCCAGTTTGTTACTAATTTTCGCTGTCTTTATCTGAAAGGTGCACCAAAGAGCCTTCTGCAGAATATTACATGTGCGTGTCCTGTACAAGTTACGGTTCATAATAAGAGACAAAAATAGGTACTTTTGGTAGGAAATTGCGTTCTTTCTGCTGCGATCAGTGCATTAAAATACCATTTTAGATTGATTAACAATATTTTTTCAAGAACAAAATGTCTGTGGGGGATAGATTATAGTCTACAGAAATCAATTTTGAGAAAAAGTCAAAACACCCCAGATAGACCCTGTCACCTTTTCAGCTCCTAGTGCTGCTCGACTGACTGCGAGTTTAGACTGATTTCGTGGTGGGGGGTCACATATGTACACGTAATCATAGTATCAAGACTCACATCTTTTGCCTCTGCAGCAGCCATCTCTTCCTCTTGAACCTCAGAAGACATCGTGAGAACGGCCAACTGGACACAACACAGCATTCATAAAACTATGTGCTTAACCTATCAGGCTCTCTTAACCCTTTAATACCCGAGACCTTCTCTACCAGCTGTCTCCATTGCCAAACAAGGTAGCGAAGCAAAAACTTAACCCTTGACTTCCTCGTCCTTTCCACCAGCTTCCTGGAGGAAAGAGACAAACAGGAAGCTAGTGGAAAGAATGAGGGAGTCAAAGTGTTAAGTTTTTTTTCCAGTAAACTGGTGGAAAAGGTGAGGGAGTCAAGAGGTTAAGTTTTTGCAGTTGGTGGATAGTGTCCGGAAGTCAAAGGGTTAAACAAGATTTTATGAGATATTAATGTTACTATTCCACCCAATTTATCACCAGGGAGTTAAAACATATCTATGGATACTAAAATGTAAGCTTATACGAAAATGGGCCTAAATTGCCGAAAATTGTTTCTGCACATGACATTTTCATAGAGCCAAAAACGCACTGAATGCATGTACCAAAGTATCAGTCCTAAAAAAAAATACATAAGACTCTATCGAACACATACAGGTGAATGGACCAGCAAGGCAGAAAATGATAGAGACGACAAAAAACAAAGGAGCAAGAAAAAGAATGAGACAAAAAAAAAGGAAATTTCTAGCACAGAATTTCCAGAAGGTGGGTATACATTTTGCACTGAAAGAGCCCCAGCATCCCCAAGGGAGGGGTAGGGATCAGGGATTAAAACAAACTGAATACAAAACAAATACCTATGGACACTAATGCATAAGCTTACATAAAAATGGGCCTAATTGCCTTACATTGGTTCAGCACATCGCATTTTCCTAGAACCAGAAATGCACTTATGACGTATATCCAATTATCAATAAGAGAAAGTATACGAGGCTATGAAGAACACAAAGGTATATACGTGAATGGAGCAGCAAGGCAGAACATTATAGGATGAGATGACAGAAAGCAAATGAACAAGGCAGGAACAAAGAGAGTGACAGAGAAGAGGAATTTTATAGCACAGAATTTCTAGAATATGGAGGTACCATTTAAACTGAAAGAGCTCCTGACATCCCCAACGGGTCGGAGGGGGGAGGGGGCCGACAGACACTTTGAGCCAGTGCAAAATCCTCTGTGCTGGACAGGTGTTGAAGCAGGTAGCTGGGCGAGCCATAGGAAACACCCAGCTGATAAACTGTTAATGACATAATCCAAAACAAGCGTGATTGCCCATGTTCAAGCAAACAGGAACCAGAAAAAACATGAAAGAAGAATACGAACGCGTATTTAATACAACAAAACAAGACAGGCGCAAATTTTCAGCCAACTAGCCTTTGTCAAGCGTAAGATTACAAACAAACACTAGATACAAAAAAAATTGAGAAAAAGACTGAAACTTCCCTGCTGCTGTGTTCAATGTCAGCTTGTCAGGGGACATGATGATGAAGACCCAGTTATCAATCCTAAAAAAAAGTATGTAAGGCTTTATAGAACACGTACAGACGAATGGACCACCAAGGCAGAAAATGATTGCAAGTAATGACAGAAGCAAAGGAACAGGGCAGAAACAAAGAAAGTGACAGAAAAAAGGAAACATTGGCACAGCATTTCCAGAAGATGTGGATACTACTTATACTGAAAGAGCCCCCAGCATCCCCACATGGGTGGGGAAAGACATTGATAAATGATGATGATAATAATAACGATAATAACAACAATAATAATAATAATAATAATGATAATAGTAATGATAATAATATTAACAATAATAATAATATAATGATAATATGTAGGACCAGTCGCCGTGGTGTAGTGGTTAGTGCAACAGACTATTGACTGGAAGGTTGTGGGTTCGAATCCCTGTCAGTCCCTTCAAAAATAATTGTGGGGTTGTTTGGTTCTAACAGACTCCTACCAAGAGCTGGGTGTGCTACGGACTCATTGGGAAGACTGGGACCATACAGTCAAGTCTCATCCACTTCAATGATGCCTCATTTAGGGTGTTCCTAAAATTTTCTGACCAGCACCACAGTATCTCCTGGGCCTGGTTGACGCCAGGATATGTTATGATATTAAGCAGTCTCAGTCCTACATGGAACTCCGTAGCATCGTGATTGTCATTCTCATCAACATCATCATCATTGCATTGTAAAAACTGTGCCAGTTTTTGTGGCCATTAATGTGGCATAGAAAATGGGACAGGAAAAAAGATGAGCACAAAGGTAACTCTCTGAGTGCGATGACACTTAAAAAATGATAATAAAAAGAAGAACAGGAGGCAAATGTAAGTTTTGCCACCCCTTTTCGACTCCGGTCATCTTTCCCACGCTATCACTGTTGATTATAGCGCCCGCTGCAAGGTTTACCGATAGATTTGATACAAAGGGCCCTTAGAAAGGCCAGTGTTCCAGGTACGGTTTGTGTTGTGTCCAGTCTACAGACATCTTATGTAGGATGTCTCTAGTCCAATCACTGTGCATAGTGTTGAGGGAGGTAAGCAGAACTGCCTATTTAAGATGTGAAAAAATATGACGTCACAAAGTTTACATTTGCCATAGTGCTGTTAATGACTGCTGTTACGAGCTCGTATTATTGATGCTGCTGCTGCTGTTTTTTCTACTGCTCGTGTTAGTACTACTACTACATGTACTGCCACTGCTGCTGCTGCCACTACTATTACAACAACAGCTACTACTACTACTACTACTACTACTACTACTACTACTAGTAAAAATAAAAAATATATATATATAATAATAACGAATGATAATAATAATAATAATAATAACAGTAATAAAAATAGTAATAATGATAAATAATAACAATGATAATAATAGTAACAACAACAACAGCTAAAACAACAACAACAGCTACAACAACAACAACAAATACATAAGCAAATAAGATAAAGTCCTCATTCGTTTTTGTACAAAGCAATACAACTGAAGGCAGACATCATTCAAAACAACCATGTTGATAAGTGTTATACATACGTTAACATGTTATACATACGTTAACATGGACACGCTTACCAAGTGAAAATAGTCGTTTAACCCGAGCTCAGAAACAGTCTCAAACCGAAATAGAGTTCGTTCTGAATGTCCCCTGCCTTCACAAGTTGCCGGCCTTGCAAAGGACAGAGCATATCTAACGTAGCCTGGACTCATCATGGCCTCGCACGTGCTCCTCGTAAAAAAAATCCGCTACTGACCATGCTGACACTAACATTGGCAGCAAACGGCGGTGCAAAAAGGCCTCACAGAAAGTATTCAGTTTCAGTTTCAGTTTCTCAAGATGACGTCTCCGCGCTCGGAACGAATTCCATATGCACTAACGTCACATGCCATGTGTATGGTTATCATGGTACAAGCCTTAAGCCTGCACATAACCCATGTTACAAAAAGTATGCTTCATATTGATTGGACTCATGACAACGCATGTGCTCCACTTGAAGACATGTTGCGAGTCTTCATACCCATTCCATTCTGACACTAACGCTTGTAGCATGTACCTGTGTAAAATAGTTATTAAAACTTTCCCAATCAGCATCATATGTTGGAACGGAGTGAATGAAGGGCGCAATACAGAAAATTTAATGATAAATTTGCAAATTTTATCTAAACATGGGCTTTATTTTTCGGCTGTAGGAACAACCTGAGAAAACTTTTATTGATGCGATCACGTTTGTAGAGTCACTACGTAGACCCAGGGAGAAAATATTGGACAGACTTACAGGATGGCATGGGACAGAGAGGGTAGGAGATATACTGGCAGTGACAAGGGATAGATTCGTGTGAAGGACCATGATCACCATCACCATGTGGCAGGGCACATGATGATGATGATGATGATGATGATGATGATGATGATGATGATGTTGATGGTAATGTTGATGATGGTGATGATGATGATCACGTTAGTGTGTTCCTAGTTCTATTATTGAAAATGAATATTTGAAAAGTCAAAGAAAAGAAGAAAGAAACAAAGAAACCAAGCAACAGGGTCGCGTAATTGTTATACTTTGCTTGTAACATGTTTATGACATCATGAGACAAATCGTTGTTTCTTTAAATAGTCTATGTGTAGTCGTAATACTGAATCGAATACTAGGACTTCCTTCATTGCAGAAAACATAAGCAATTCTGCAAATAAATGCTAAAAACAATGTAATGAAATTTAAAAAGCGAGAAAAATCAATATGTGAGGAAACAGATGCGTTTGGCACGTCTAACCATAAAAATAGGATGATCAAGCCACATGCATATTCTTCCTTTCATATCATGTAAATGGTACCAAAAACTGCAGTTTGCCTCGAAAATAATTAAAGGCCGATAAAATGTTGTTGCCTTGTTGAAATATATTATTTTTCTGTGCAAAATCAAATATATCTACGTTTGGCTTAAATACCTGAGAGTTCTAGTAAAATATGTATTTTTCAACAATCGTATAGTTATAACCTTGAAATTCTGCTAAAGTGGGTTTTTTTGTATTTGTTTGTTTTTCTTTCTGTTTTCGTCCCACTTTCTACGTCACGTTAATGGCCACAGAGGTTGGCACAGTTTTATCAATGTGATGATGATGATGACGTCGATGAGGTTGATAATCATGATGCTATCGAGTTTCATCTAGGATTGAGACTGCGTGCAGGACTGTACTCTACGCTTTCTATCATTATATATACTGGTTTCAACCAGGCACAAGAGACACACACACATGAGGTGCTGGCCAGGAGATTTAAGCAACACCATCAATGACACATCCATGAAGTGGATGAGACTCGACTGTGTTGTCCCAATCTTCTCAATGAGCCCATAGCACCCCGAACTCTGCGTAGGAGTCGGTTAGAGACAAAAAATCCCAAAATGACTTTTGAAGGACTGACTGGGATTCAAACCCGCAACCTTCCAGTCGGTAGTCCGTTGTGCTAACCACTACATCACGGCGACTGGTTGGAATTCTGAAAAGTCATCCAAACTTCGGCATGCGTGAGTCTGACTACAGACATCATTATTTCCATGAAAGCAATTATGTTCACTTTAACCTGTAATAACCATGTGGCTGTTCGAACACATGACACAATCCCTGTATGATAAAAGGAGATTATTTATACGGCTTGACTCTTTCAATTGCAATTATCTATTCAGGTACAATGACCGTAAAAAATCCAAACGCTCAAATCATAAATGGCTGAGAGAAATTGTATTGATTCATTCGCAGAAGCCAATCCAGATTTTTAGCATTTCACAAAACCCCAGCGAACTTGAAGGAACACTTCAAGAAATAAAACTTGAAACCAAGCAAGATCAATAATAGATTGTTACAACAATTATCAACATAATACAAACATTGTGAAAATGTTCAGAAAAAGTGTTTTCACGTAACTTCCTGAAAAAACTCATTTATTGGCACTTGTGGGGTTCGTGTGACCCTGAACTTGGTGACATGATTTCGAAATTTTTCCGATTTTATGTGTTCGAGATTCCCCATTGGTCTAACATTTGACCCGGAATTGCTTATAATCCACCCATGAGGAACTGGCAAATTCATGATCTCACAAATTTTGTTACAGATATATAAACGTATATACATTTAGACAGAGACACAGACACAGACGTACGCACACATACACGTGTGGGTGCACACACATTCACACACACACACACACAACACACACACACACACACACACACATACACACACACATACACACACACATACACAAACACAAACACACATTCATGCACACACACATACACACACATATGCACACACATGCACACACACACATACAGACACACACACACGCGCGCACACACACACACACAGACGCATACACACACACATACACCACACACATAGA
>JAPXFY010000024.1:13314067-13316567 GCA_030674185.1 Monoplex corrugatus
TGATTAGATAAACAAGATGTTGTGGGCATTCTTTTTGATAATTTAATCAAACATCATGATACCTTTAATGAATATGATATTTCAGTCAGAGGAAACACTTCTAACTGTTGAAGTCTTTCGTCTGTAGACTAAGTGGGATCTACCATGATAAGTTTTGCTGCTCTTCTATGTAAGGTGTTCTTTTACTTTTAGTTGAACGTCATATGAACTATCCCCACCGTAGAAGCATAATCTGTATTCCACTCAATATGGCTGTGATCAAATAACTGGCGTGCACTTGTATCAAATCATACTGGTTATATATTTTGATTTAGACATAATAAATATAGACATTTTTGGAGATAGTCTTGCGTTAGTGATTAATGCAGTTCTGCCTGGGAAATTTATGATCAAACATGATGAACAATACACGATGCACAGATCCTTGTGTTACGGAGTTACACCTCATATACAGACTGAGTGAGAGAGGGCCAAGCTGCCGTTTTGGGTGTGTGTATATAACCATACATTCTGAAGGAGAGAGAGAAGGAGTGAGAGAGAGAGGGAGGGAGAGAGAGAGGGAGAGAGAGAGGGAGGGAGAGACAGACAGATATGCATACAGACAGAGAGAGAAGAGAAGGAGAGGCAGAAAGACAGAGACAGAAGTACAGAGACAGAGAAAGAGAGAAAGACAAACAGAGACAAAGTAAGATTTTGAGAGAGAGAGAGAGAGAGATTTTCAGAGAGAGATGGAGAGAGAGATTGAAAGGAAGATTTAAAGAGAGAGAGAAAGAGAGACAGACAGATAGACAGACAGAAACACATACAGGGACAGAGAAAGACAGAGGCAGAGCCAGAGAGACAGACAGACAGACAGAAACAGAGAGACAGAGAAAAAGACACAGAGACAGAGAGCGAGACAGAGAGAGACAGAGAGATAGATTTTCAGAGAGATATTTAAAGAGAGATTAAAAGAGAGAGAGTGACAAAGAGACAGACAGACAGAGAGAGAGAGAGAGAAAGAAACGAACACAAGGACAGAGAAAGACAGAGACAGAGCCAGAGAGAGAGAAAGAGAGAGAGAGAGAGAGAGAGACAAACAGACAGACAGACAGAAACACAGACAAGAACAGAGAAAGACAGAGGCAGAGCCAGAGAGACAGACAGACAGACAGACGGAGACAGAGAGACAGAGAGAGACACACAGACAGAGAGCAAGACAGAGAGAGACAGAGAGATAGATTTTCAGAGAGAGAGAGATTTAAAGAGAGATTTAAAGAGAGAGAGAGAGAGAGAGAAAGAGAGAGAGACAAAGAAACAGAGACAGACAGACAGACAGAAACGAACACAGGGACAGAGAAAGACAGAGACAGAGCCAGAGAGAGAGAAAGAGAGACAGACAGACAGACACACAGACAGATAGAGACAGAGACTGTTGATCTGACATAACCATATCAAGGAAAAAAGGGAAAACAAAGAAAAAAACAAGACTGATCCCACTAATTTCTTGCACGATTTATGCCAAACACTGTAACATTTTCTCTAAGTCAGCTAATATTTTCTCCCTGGGTCTACCTGGTGTTCTCTTTCCCTCTTGCTTTCCTGTTCTGACCAGGTGCTCTAATTCCCCTCTCCTCATAAGATGTCCTCTCAGTGTTGTTTGTCTTTTCCTAATATTCGTGCTTTTTTTCTCTTGAATATATCGTTGTGTACCTATGCAGTTTTCAACGAAATAAACCGACAAAGCTGAGTATACAGATACACCCTATATTGAGACACCCGGGATCCAGTTTTTTACACGCTAGCACGCTCGTGCGTATGTGGCGAGACAGCGAGTGACGAGGGCGAAAGAGAAAGAGAGAAAGAGAGAGAGAGATTGAGAAAGAGAGTTAGAGAGAGACAGATTGAAACTGAGGGGGGGGGGGAGATATTGAGGAAAAGAGAGACGGAGGGAGGGAGAGAGAATGAGTGGGGAGAGAGATTGAGAGAGAGAGAATGGGGGAGAGAGAGAGTGAGTGAGAGAGAGAGAGATTGAGAGAGAGTGAGTGAGAGAGAGAGATTGAGAGAGAGAGAGAGACTGAGGGGAGAGATATTGAAGGATAGAGAGACTGACGGACAGAGAGAGACTGAGGTGGAGAGAGATTAAGAGAGACAGACAGACAGACAGACAGACTGACTGACAAATGGACAGATACAGATAGAGAGAGACAAAGGGAGACAGACAGACAGGCAGACAGACAGATGGACAGATACAGTGTGAGAAAAAGAAAGAGACAGACAGACAGAAAGAGAGAAAGAGAGGGAGATAGAAAGAGAGAGAGAATGATAGAGAGAGAGGTAGGGAGTGAAACGGAAAGAAAGAAAGAAAGAAAGAACCGGAATAGAGAGAGAGAGTTAGAGAAAGAGAGTGAGATAGAGAGAGAAAGAGAGACAGACAGACAGACACAGACAGAGACAGAGACAGACAGAGAGAGAGGGAGAGAAAGAGAGAGAAAGAGATGGTCTGGTGTCACCTGCGCAG
>JAPXFY010000024.1:13324067-13329067 GCA_030674185.1 Monoplex corrugatus
ACCTTTTTTCTATCTTTCTTTCTTTTTTTTTCTTTTTTTTTTGGACCCATTTTCTACACCATTTTCATGGCCACAAAAGCTGCCACAATATTTTTTACGATGCGACGATGGTGATGTCGATGAGGATGATAATCATGATCTATGGAGTTCCATCAAGGACTGAAATTGCGTGACATGGCTGTGCTCTTTGCTTACTGTCATAACATATCCTGCTGTCAACCAGGCCGGAGAGATACAGACACCTGCGGTGCTGGTCAGAAGATTTGAACAACACCCTCAATGACGTATTCGTGAAATGGATGAGACTCAACTGTGTAGTCCCAGTCTTCCCAATTATTATTATTATTATTATTATGAACATTTAGTACGCCTAATCAAATTAATGCCCTAGGCGTTTACAATGGCAAAACATATAACCAGAATCACAAGCACACACACACACGCCCACAGAAGCACCCACACACACACAAAACACACACACACACACACACACAAACACACACACAGCATGACATGCAAATACAATGACACATTGACACTAAGACACTATAATGTCACCATTACATTACATGGGGGGAAGGGGGCAGAGATTACCAGTTTTGGGAAACAGGTGAGTTTTGAGGGAGCGTTTGAATGTGGACAGAGAGGGTGAGTATCTAAGAGAGCGAGGTAACTGATTCCAGATGGTTGGAGCTTGATAGGAAAAAGAACGCTGCCCAAACCTTTTAGTGCGGACTATGGGGATACTATAGAGACGGGTATCAGATGAGGACCGCAAAGCTCGAGATGGCGTGTAGAGATGTAACAGATGGGTGAGATACTCAGGACAGGAAGACTCAATAGATTTGAAGCAGAGGCAGGCAATCTTGTAGGATATTCTTTGCTGAACAGGGAGCCAGTGGAGAGAACAGAGCAATGGCGTAACATGGTTAAATTTTGAAGAGCGGAAGATGAGACGGGCAGCATGATTTTGAACTTTCTGAAGTTTGTTAATGAGATGAGAGGGGGAACCAGAAAAAAGAGCATTACAGTAATCGAGACGGGATAGAACAAATGCACAGACAAGAGCCTTTGTCGTGTCTTCTGAGAGGAGGTGGCGGATAGAAGCAATTCGGCGGAGTTCAAGAAAACAAGTCCGACAGACGTTGCTCACATGCTGGTGGAAGGACAGGGTTTGATCAAGAGTTACACCAAGGTTACGGGCAAAATGGGAGAGAGGGATAGATGAGTCAACAAGTGTGACAGAGGTTGGAAGAGAGGGGTGATTTTGGAGTTTGGGTGGGGTGATCAAGATCAATTCGGATTTCTCTTCATTTAATTTCAGTTTATTTTCAGTCATCCAATCCTTCAGGTCAGCTACACAAGATTGGGTTTTCTGGATCATGATGGGAAGGTCAGGGAGAGGCCCAGAGACATACAGCTGATTGTCATCCGAGAAAGAATGATGCTGAAGCAGGTGTTCTTGGACAATAGAGGAGACAGGGTAGGTGTAGAGAATGAAAAGTAGGGGGCCCAGAACAGATCCTTGTGGCACTCCGTAAGTCAGACAAGAAGGATTAGAAGAAAGACCATTGACAGAAACTACTTGCAGACGATTGGTGATGTAAGAATGAAACCAGTTCAAGGCAGTATCATGGAGCCCAAAAGAGTGATGTAGACGGGAGAGAAGGATAGAGTGGTCAATAGTGTCAAAGGCAGCAGATAGGTCCAAGAGAGTCAAAAGTGATACGTTGTTAGAGTCGAGAGTAGTCAATAAGTCGTTGCAGATTTTGAGAAGAGCAGTTTCGGTACTATGTCCAGAACGGTAAGCAGACTGAAGGGAATAGACAAGGTTATTGGAATGAAGGTGGTTTAACAGCTGGTCAAGAACAACTTTCTCTAAGACCTTGGAAAGAAAAGGAAGATTTGACACAGGTCTATAGTTTTTCAAATTCTCAGGGTCAAGAGTCGTCTTTTTTAGAAGAGGTCTTACAATTGCTGACTTGAAAGAAGAAGGAAAGGAGCCAGTTGAGAGGGAATGGTTAATGATATTGGTGATGTGAGGGAGAAGAGTATCGAGACAATGGGTGAGAAAAGAAGCTGGCAATGGGTCGAGTTCACAGGTTTTAATGCCAGATTTCATGAAGATTTTCTTAATAAAGTCCTCAGAAACGGGTTGGAAGAAAGTAAGGGGGATTCCAGAGAAAGGGGGTTCAGGAAATGTAGCATGAGTGTTCGTCGTGGAATCGAGAGAAAGCCTGAGGTTAGCAATCTTGTTGAAAAAATAGTCAGAGAAAGCCTGTGGAAGATCAGAAGGTGGCAGGTGAGATGGAAGAGGAGAAGACCAGTTTTGCCAAGAAGAGTATTAGTTATATTATACAGTTGTTTGGAAGTGGAACAGGCAAGAATTTTAGCATTGTAATAGGCTGATTTAGAGGCATCTACGAGGCTATTGACAATTTTGTTGGCAGTTTGAAAAATTTGCTTATGAACAGTCAGACTAGACTTGAGCCCATAGCATGCCCAGCTCTGGGTAGGAGTTGGCTAGAGCCGAAAAATCCCACACTGATTTTTGAAGGGACTGATTGCAATTCGAACCCACGACATTACGTTGCGCTAACCACTATACCACGGCGACTGGTTCTTCAGAGTATTCTTGTATCCCTTTAACTCGATGGCGACGCTCCGCAGCTGTCTCGACTGTGACGCTCCGCAGCTACAGCTGCGGAGATGTTATGTTGTCTTTTTTTACCGAGAGTACTTGATACAACAATAAGGGAGATTATACTGACAGTAGAGTTTAACCATTTTTCTTAGTAGATTTTTTCCTTTGACCATAGGAGACTGTTGGAACTCTATTTTTGGCTTGTTTTTGCGGTACCCGAAACAAAGGAATTTCGAAGAGTCAAAAGACTACTCTACGCCTGTATTTAATCATTTTGGGGAGAAAATATTCATAAAAGCAGAACTCATAGTGACTTCCAGTGAAGAATGTATATCCTGTGACATGTTAAGTGCAGTTTTGTAACATGGATATTTAATGGATTACAAGCAACAGTTTGATAAGTCATATGTGTGTACATCAGGAACTTTTCTTTTCTTGCTATTTGCATGCCTTTTTCAATGGTAAACCAGAAAAAATGAAAGCATGCATAAACAAACGGTCTGCACAGTTACAAAGTAAGCATATTGACCTTTTAAAACATACATAACAGGATAGGTTTATTGTTGTTGGATATTCTCCATAATTTTTTTAAAAAGTACCAAAAACTGTGCGTCTCGAGAGTTTCAGCAGCCATTTTAGGGCGCGTCTCCAAAGAGTCAATGGAACTGAATGTCAGGCGCCAGCTGCTGACAGAGATCAACAAAAGAAAGCTGAAAGGCCATGCGATCAGAAGCACCAAAGCAGATTTGATGACAACAGTCCTGCATGGGAAAGTTGAAGCCAGGAGAAGAAAGGGACGACTGCACACCTCCTATTTCAACAACATAGTTGAAGCCTGTGGTCTGGAGATCCAGGAGGTCGCCAACAGATATTTCAATCGCGTGACCTGGAGAAGACCTGTGACGTCGAGTATGGCTCCTACGGCCGATCCCGGCCAGGGAGAGAGGCGAGATGGTATCAATGGTCCAATCTGGCCGCGATGTCCTTGTTTCAGCTTCCAATACAAAAACATCTACGGAGCGCGGCTGTCGCCATATAGACATCGTTTTATGTCTAAGGAAGCTGGCATTTAATGAGTCGACATTCCATGTGGTTCCCCATTTGGGAATGCCGGGGGCTCTTTCAGTGTAAATATATATCCCCATCTTCCGGAAATTCTGTGCTAGAAGTTCCCTCTTTTGTGTCGCTCTATTTGTTTCTCCCTTGTTCATTTCCTTTCTGTCACTTCTTCCTTACATTTTCTGCCTTGAGGGTCTATTCATCTGTATGTGTTGTATAAAGCCTTACACACGTTCTCTTAGGATTGATAACTGGGTACATGAATTGACTGCGTGTTTAGCTCTGAGTAAATGTACTTCACAGAAGCAATTGAACGTAATTTAAGCCGTTTTTGTGTATGTGTATGCTTTAGCGTCTTTAGTTATGTTTACATTTTTATTCAGGCTAGTTCCTTTTTTTTCACTGTTAAACCCTTTGGTGATAAACCGGACAGAATGGTCAACGCCAGAGGCATATCCTTAGATTATAGGCGTGCATGCATTGACATGTGTACTAAATCTTCCTTTCCAGTTTTTTCCCCCAACCAGATGTTGTGTACGTTTTGACATGGTTATAAAAATAATATGGTTCTGTGCAGTCATCATGTACCCTGCCGCATGGCGTTGGGGATCATGGCCCTCCATGTATATCTATCCCTTGTTGCTGCAAGCACATCTTCCACCCTCTCTGTCCTCAGCCACCCTGCAAGTCCGTCCAATATTTTCTCCCTGGGTCTACCTGGTTCTCTCTTTCCCTCCACTTTTCCTGTTGTGACCAGGTGCTATAATGCCCCTTTCCTCTTAAAATGGCCTATAAATGTTGCCTGTCTTTCCTTAATCTTCCTTATCAACGATCTACTTGTGTCTGCCTCCATCAAGACTGCCTCGTTTGTTTTCTTTGCTGTCCATGGAACTCTCAACATTCTTCTTAGAAACCACATCTCGGCTGCCTCAATCTTGTTCTGGCTTTGCTTGTTGACTGTCCACGCCTCACAACCGTATAACATTATCTGTTCTATTATAACATTCAAGAACTCTCTTTCTGATGTTAATTGATAGGCAATTGCTGGTAAGAATGCTTTCCTTCTTCTTGAATGCTGTTTTGGCTTGGCCGATTCTGCTGGCTATTTCTGATGTGCATCTGCCGTCTGTGAGATAATCTAAACAATAAACAATAACTTTAAACCCCTTAAGCGCCAACGTTTAATGACATTCAGTGTTTTCTATGAGCCCAGGAAAAACGTTGCATCACTACCATGTACATTAACACAACTGTTGCTTCCATTTTTATGGGAATCTATGCATGAAATTACACAGAA
>JAPXFY010000024.1:13334067-13336567 GCA_030674185.1 Monoplex corrugatus
CAGACAGGTTTTATGACAAACAAATATCTAGGAGATAGAATACGATTAGCAAATGATTTGATACATTATCTAAGTGTAAATGACATTTCAAGTTTGCTACTCTTAATTGATTTCGAAAAAGCTTTTGATTTACTTGATTGGGGTTTATGGACAAGGTTTTGAGAGCCTATGGATTTGGAAGTGGTGTTTGTCGATGGATGGAAACTTTCTATAAAAACATAAACTCAACTGCTATTGTAAACAGTCAGATTACAGAATGGTTTGGTGTAGAAAGGGGATGAAGACAAGGAGATCACTTTACCTTTTTATTCTTTGCGCAAATATTCTAACCATAACAATAAGGGAGGAAGACAATAAAAGGAACACAGGTTCGTGGTGTAGACAACAAAAATTCTCAGTTTGCTGATGACAACTAATTAATAAATGTAGCAAATAAAACCTCTTTTGAAAGATCCATTCCTATGCCTGATACGTGCGGCACAGTTTCAAGCCAGTTTATGAACAGCGAAAAAACGCAAATAATATGGCTCGGTGGTGAGAGAAAATCACAAGTAATATACTGTTCCCACCTATAAACAATGTGGAATCCTCCTAAGTTTAAAATACTAGGCATTTGGTTCACTAAGGAGAAAATATGAAATAATGAATTATAATGACAACATTTTCAGAAGTAAAAATGTTATTCAAAATTTGGCCACAAAGAATCATTACCCTGATTGGTAAAGTCGCAGTTCTAAAGTCTCTTGTGTTATCTAAATTTATACATTTATGGAGATTATTGCCGGATCCACCAGATCGTTTTATACAACAACTACATAAGTTATGTTTTCAGTTTGCATGGGACGGAAAACGAGACAAAATCAGCAAAACGACTGCCACCAAAAATATGAAACAAGGAGGATTGAATATGCCGTATTTAAGAACATATACATACATACATATATATCTATACATATGTATATATATGTCTATATCTATATGTATACATATATATAGTATAATTATATATATATATGTATATATATATATATATATATATATTTATATATATATATATATGTGTGTGTGTGTGTACACACACACATATATGTATGTTTCTTTACAACATTGAATACTACGGACCAGCGGTTGTTTCATACTTCATGAAGAATAATATGTTCTGGGCTGGTACATTTAAGGCCTATATGACATTTTGTAATCATATAACACCTAGGAATTCAAGGGAACTGTTAGCTGAACCTATCTTTTTTAACAAAAAATAAAGGTGGATAGCAAAATAATCAACAATAATAAACTAAGAGAGAAAGGAATATACTGCATTAAACGTTTGGGTAAAAGAAAATGACTGTTTTTTGACCTATCAAGAATTTGAAAATAATGCTGATGGTCGTATTAATTGTGTCACTTATAATGGATGGATATCTTCAATCAAACAATATTTAAGAACAAACAGAATTCAAATAAACAAAAACGCGAATAGTATTTTGAATACACCAAAAGCAATAATGCTAATAATGAGTGTACAAATGGGAGCAAGACGTAACTATGAAAAAGTTAAATTGGATGATAGCAAAACAAACTGTTGTTCAAGGTGGTCAGAGAAACTCAACAGTAAAATTTCGTGGGAATTTGTTTTTTAAATTCATAAATTAATGCTGTCAAATTTATATGGTTGAAACTAAGAATAGTTCATCGGATTATTGCCACCAATATAATATTAAACACACTTGGTATAGCAACTACGACAAATTGTACATAGTGTAATAACGCAAGAGACTGTATTGAAAGTTTTCTGTGGAACTGTAGCTGTGTCCGTAAATTTTGGAACTAAACAGAAAATTAATCAACGCAAAATGTGAAAATACCTTCAACATCAAAATCACACAAAACCTAAGTGCTGTTCGGTGTTAATCAAAATGTAAAAACAGATAGAGTATTTGATATTATGATAATGCTTGCAAAATCATTTATCATAAAAGCAAAGTAGACAAGTGTGTTCCGAATATACATGCTTTCCAAAGAATGCTAAACCAGAGATTCAAAATTGAAGAATATAATGTCAACACAAACTTTCCTTTGTCCATTTTCAATGCTCAGTGCAACAACTATATGCCAATGTTCTCCCTGTAGAAAACAGTATTTCTTCATGACATGTTTCTTGAATACTAATACACATAATAAAACCATCATTGATTGGAATATCGTCTCATATGTTTTGTAAGCATGAAGAATAATATGTTCAATTTTTGTATGTGAACAATAACTGTCTTATGTGTATAACTTGAATAATTTCTGTTACCACATTATTTGATGATGACTGGTTATCGTTAAGCAAAGGGATGTGGTTTTTGAAATTGATTCATATGGGAAATGTTGAAATATGTTCAATTGTAAAGTTCCAATGTGACAAATATCATTGTGTACGTTCGTTCGTTCGTTATTTCTTTTAACGTCTGTTCACACATGTGCTTTTAGATTGTGTACATTCTATGTATTGTGG
>JAPXFY010000024.1:13344067-13346567 GCA_030674185.1 Monoplex corrugatus
CTCTCTCTCTCTCTGATGTCAATTGATAGGCATTTGTCGGCAAAAATGCCTGTCATCTTCCCGAACACTGTCTCGGCCCGGCCGACTCCGCCAGCCATTTCCGATGTGCCTCTGCCGTCTGACGAAATGACCGCTCCAAGGCATTTGAACCCATCAACCTGTGTCAAGGTTGTGCCATTTGGTTTTATTTTGCATGAGGGGATCTCACGCCTCCCACCGACCACCATGACTTCAGTCTTCCTGCCGTCCAGTTCCAACCCCCTACCTTTGCTTTCTGCTTCCAGTATATTCACAAGGTTTTGTAGGTTCCCTTCATTTTCTGCAATTAGCACGGTGTCATCTGCGTACCGAACGTTGTTTATCATTTTCCCTCCAACCTTCAATCCAGGGTCTTCTTCTAGGTTTCTCATGATGTTTTCGCTATATAGTGAAAACAGATCTGGTGACAAAACACAACCCTGTCCGACTCCTCTCCCGATGACCCGAAAAGAGCCCATATCGTTCTCCATTCTCATTGCAGCTGTTTGTTCCCAGCACATATTCCTGACCATTCGCAGATCTTTTCCATCAACACTGAGTCTCTCCAGTTGGTTGATCAATTCATCATTTCGTACCCGATCGAAAGCCCTGGTACAGTCAACAAAGCATAAATTCAAATCCTTATTCATCTCAATTGACCTCTCCATGATAGCTCCTAGGACGCATATGGCATCAACAGTTCCCTTCCCCTCCACAAACCCACACCGTTCCTCCGCTATTTCTCTCCCGATTCTACTCCCTGTCCTCATCATGACCATTCTTAACAGGATTTTTGTTACATGACTCATCAAACTGACCGTGCGATGGAGTTCGCATTCCATAGCCCCCGTCCTCCTTGGAAGTGCAATGAAAATTGACTTTGACATATCCCTTGGGACCTCTCCAGTGTCACAAATCCCATCCAGGAGGACTGTTATTTTTTCCACGCCAAATTCCTCCAGGGCTTCAATCATCTCTGTAGCAATGCTGTCTGGTCCTGGGGCCCCTCCCGGCCTCATCCCTTTCAATGCTGCTCCAACTTCATCTTTCACCATGGGTGGTCCCTCAAAGTTCTTTTTTATAATGTGTTCTTCGTTTCTGTCATCCTCAAAAAGGTCTCCAATGTACTCTCCCCATCTGTCTAATATTTTGTCTCCCTCCATGATAAGCGTGCCATCTTTCGATTTTAAGCAACCAGCCGATGCGCATGTATTTTTCCTGTGGGCAATTTCTTCAATTCGTCCGTACACACCCTGAGGATCCGTTTTGTGTCGTTCTTCCATCTCTTTGCACCCTGTGTTCAGCCAAGCTTCCCTAGCCTCACTGCACCTATACCTGATTTCTTTGTTTATCTTCCTGCATATCTCCCCGTTTCTCTTTGCCTTCCTCCTTTCCTCAATCAGGCCCAAAATTTCATTAGTCATCCAACTCTTTTTTGCCCTTCTATTTGCCCCAGGGATTTCTTCACAAGCTTCATTTATAGAACTTCTCAACTTTGTCCATTGTTCCTCACTGTCACCAACGTCTTCTAGAGCACTGAATTTGTTTTGAACATGTACATTAAATTTTGGACGTATCATTTCATCTGACTTTAAGAGTCCAAGGTTTAGTTTGATGTTGCTTTTGGTCTGTTTCCTTTTCCTCAATTTCAGCCTAAACCTTCCCACTACCGGACTGTGGTCACTGTTGCAGTCTGCGCCTGGTAGTGTTTTTGCTGACAGTAAAGAATTTCTAAATCTTTTGTTGATCAGGATGCAGTCAATTTGATTTTTGGTATTATCTCCTGGACTCATCCAAGTCCATTTTTTCTGTTAGGCTGCTCAAACCAGGTGTTTCCTACTATGAACTCATTCATCTGTGCCCATTCTACAAGCTTCCCACCTCTTTCATTTTGTGTATCAAGGCCATGAGGTCCAACTATATACTCCACCCTATCATGTGTTGTATGTCGAACGAAAAAAGGAAGTTTATACAGGTGAACATGCCTTTATGGAATTCAGTAAGATGAATCTCTGCTGACTATAAAGAGGAAGACTCTGTGTGTGTTGTGTGTGTGTGTTTTTAATTTTTTTTAAATAAAAATATGTTTTCATGAGTGAAAGAAAACCACGCTGACAAGGTGATTCTACTGTGAAAAAAGAAAAATAAACAACAATAATGAGAAGATGCCATTACAGCTGGACCTATCTTCTTAGGATTGTGTTCCACTCAATCAACAACTGTGTTTATTTCGTTGTCATTAAAGTAATGTCCATAATTTCTACTGACTTGAATCTATCTTCTTTTTCTTTTTCTTCTTCTTCTTCTTCTCCATCTTCTTTTTCTTCTTCTTCTTCTTCTTCTTCTTCTTCTTCTTCTTCTTCTTCTTCTTCTTCTTCTTCTTCTTCTTCTTCTTCTTCTTCTTCTTCTTCTTCTTCTTCTTCTTCTTCTTCTTCTTCTTCTTCTTCTTCTCTTCTTCTTCTTCTTCTTCTTCGCATTCTTC
>JAPXFY010000024.1:13351567-13356567 GCA_030674185.1 Monoplex corrugatus
CCATCTGTCTCTATCTCTCGTTGCCCCTAGCATCTCCCCCACCCTCCTCGTCCCCAGCCACTCTGCAAGTCCGTCCAGCATTTTCTCCCTGGGTCTACCCGGTGCTCTCTTCCCCTCCAGCTTTCCCTTTGTGTCCAGGTGCTCCAAATCCCCCTTATTCATAAAATGGCCTATAAATGTTGCCTGTCTTTTCCTAATCTTCCTTATGAGTGATCTACATGTGTAGATCAAGAGGACTGTCTACCAAAAATGACGAAATGTTTAAATAGTTTGTTAAGAATGCAAAAAAAATGTATCCAATGTTGATGTAAGAGCTGACGGAAACACAAGTAGTTCTGGATGCAGAGGCCAAATTTTATCAAGGAATTTTGAATTAATACATTTCCAATATGTCACGAGCAGACTGTGACAATGGTATTTAAGGGTTGCAACTCTTGTACAGCAGGGACTGTTAGGAGTTAATTACCTCCCGTTTTGTTTACGGGTTTCCTTTTATGGTTTAGAGAGTAGCTAGCCAATAAGGTGAATAAAGGGGAAGGAGGTGTGACGTCAAAATCTTAGATGGAGCGGTCCATCTACCTAATTTGCATAGGTATAGAACGACGGTTGAGGTCGATCGTTCTTATGCAGAAAGTTAAGATTTTCCCCTTTTGATCTAGCGCTTTGGACTAGCCAAAGAACTTGTTTTGGGGGAATTGTTCCGGTGGCGGGAGTCTCGCCACAGCCAGCGTGGGGATAGGCCGCATTTGGTTTAACTGTTTAGTACATTTAGTACTGTGTGCTGAAGGTAGATTCAGCTAGGGGCAGGGTTCTGCCAAGGAACGGATTCGTTCAACAGGTGTGGATGGGAGTGAACCAGTCTGGGCAGTGCTGCTGAAGGAATTATATTTTTCTTTTGGTGATGGTGGATGTAATTGTGTCGTGGATAATTATTCCCTGGAGTAAGGGGTCTGTGTTAATCCACAGGAGAGATTGGTAAGGAAATTTAAATCTTTTTTGTTGTTGTTGTTATTATTGATGTTGGTGTGTGGATGTTTTGGTTGAGTGTTATAAATATTAGGTTTAATTTTTTTTCCCTTATAGGTGTGGTGTAGGCTGAGTTGAGCTTGGATGGTTAATGCACACATAGAGGGAAGCAAGCTCACCCTACAATTCTCCCATTGTGTTGGTGGCAAAGAAAGACGGGTCAGTCCGATTCTGTGTTGATTACCGGAAACTGAACCTAGTGACGAATTCGATGCAGAGCTTTTACCTGACACTGAATATCTATTCAGTCAGCTTGGCAAGCAAAATATCTGTCCAAGATAGATCTGTCAAAAGGGTATTGGCAGGTGCCGATCAGAGAGGAAGACAGACCAAAGACTGCTTTTTCTTCCCTCTTGGACAATTTCAATGGACCGTGATGCCTTTTGGCCTACAAAATGCTGTGGCCATCTTTAGCCACATGATGAGGCAATTGTTGCGGCCATTGGAACGGGAGGACATCCAAAACTACATGGACGATGTGATCATTGCCACGGAAACGTGGACCCAACATTTGGAGGCACTTGAGGCTTGTTTGGAAGGCTGGATGAGGTAAACTTGTTGGCCCGGCCTTCAAAGTGCTTCATTGGCTTCAATGAGTTGGAGTTCCTGGGTCACCGGGTGGGTGGAGGTAAAATGCAACCTACAGAGGACAAGATAGAGAGGATTCGTGAGGCCCCAAGGCCTTCTACGAAGAAGAAGTACGGTCCTTTCTGGGTTTGGCCGGGTACTACATGAGTTCGTTCCAAACTTTTCTACCCTGGCTGCTCCCTGACTGACCTAATTAAGAAGGGTTGTCCCAATCAAGTCACATGGAGTGAAAGCTGCGAGAAAGCCTTTCGGACTCTGAAAGACCGGCTCAGCTGTGAACCAGTAGTCCAACTGCCGGATCCAGAGGCACCTTCGTGTTACGGACAGACGCATCGACTGAAGGCCTTGGAGCCGTTCTGCTCCAAGAAGGAGAAGGGTTGTGGCGACCCGTACATTATGCCAGTCGGAAGTTGTCCACGGCAGAAAGGAATTATGCCACAGTGGAGTTGGAGTGCCTAGCTGTGGTGTGGGCATTGGGAAAGTTTGAACCTTACCTGTATGGGAGGCATTTCTAGCTTCAAACTGACCACCAACCCTTGGCTTTTCTGCAGAAAGCCAAGCACACCAATAGTCGGTTGAGGTGGGCATTGTTGTTGCAGCCATATTCCTTCACAGTCCAGGTGATTCCTGGGAAAGAGAATGTAGGAGCCGACTTTTTGAGTCGGGTGAATTAGTCTGAGAACCAGTCATTTGTTGGTTTCTGAGTGAAACTGTAGTTTCATCCTGAGTTGGGGGGAGATTGTCACGAGCAGACTGTGACAATGGTATTTAAGGGTTGCAACTCTTGTACAGCAGGGACTGTTAGGAGTTAATTACCTCCCGTTTTGTTTACGGGTTTCCTTTTATGGTTTAGAGAGTAGCTAGCCAATAAGGTGAATAAAGGGGAAGGAGGTGTGACGTCAAAATCTTAGATGGAGCGGTCCATCTACCTAATTTGCATAGGTATAGAACGACGGTTGAGGTCGATCGTTCTTATGCAGAAAGTTAAGATTTTCCCCTCTTGATCTAGCGCTTTGGACTAGCCAAAGAACTTGTTTTGGGGGAATTGTTCCGGTGGCGGGAGTCTCGCCACAGCCAGCGGGGGATAGGCCACATTTGATTTAACTGTTTAGTACATTTGGTACTGTGTGCTGAAGGTAGATTCAGCTAGGGGCAGGGTTCTGCCAAGGAACGGATTCGTTCAACAGGTGTGGATGGGAGTGAACCAGTCTGGGCAGTGCTGCTGAAGGAACTATATTTTTCTTTTGGTGATGGTGGATGTAATTGTGTCGTGGATAATTATTCCCTGGAGTAAGGGGTCTGTGTTAATCCACAGGAGAGATTGGTAAGGAAATTTAAATCTTTTTGTTGTTATTATTGATGTTGGTGTGTGGATGTTTTGGTTGAGTGTTATAAATATTAAGGTTTAATTTCTTTTTTCCCTTATAGGTGTGGTGTAGGTTGAGTTGAGCTTGGGTGGTTAATGCACACATAGAGGGAATACTTTTGTTTATGTAAGCTTGTTATAAGAGTTAATAAATTATTTTGTGTTAAATATTGATTGTTTAGTGTAATGTTGTTGATGGGGGAATCAGGAGTTCCCTTTCCAACGACTTTGTCTGAGCCACCAACTGGTGATTCAGACAAGGTACAGGGGAGAGTAACTAGAATGCTCTTTCCCAGATCCAGCAATATCCAGCAGTGTCCAATATTCCCCAGTATCCAGTACCAGTCTTCAATGGACAAGAGCTGAGGCATATGACCGGAGGGGCACCAGGGGAGGCAGTGTAACAGTGGCGATCACCGGGGTTTCCGGGCAGCAACCGAGCTAAGTGAAGCTGACTGACATTATAGGGCCATTACGTCATTGAAGCTGGCAATGATGATTTGTAGGGCCATGTTGAATGTGTGTTTTGTAGGGAAGCCGTCCTTTGAATTTAAGTAGACTTTGTGCGTGAGTGTGGAAGAGTGAGTGAAAGGAAAAATTTTTTTTTTGCCTTAGTTTTCTTTTGTTGTTGATTAGAAATAAATGTTGGGACTTGAACATTTAGACTGGTCTTTTTGTACAGTTCAGTTATAGGGTGGGTTGATGGATCTGTTTTGGTAGGTTGGTTAATGGTGTATGGGACGAATGGAAAGTGGTTTGGTTGTGTAATGGTAGTATGGTGTTGGTATTAGTGTGTGTGAATGATTCCAACCCTGTATGCAAAACCTAAATGTGAAGTGCTCATACTAAGTTTGTATAGTATGTCCAGCCACTAGCAATCCCTAGACCGTATTAAGCTGGCAGTTTGTGACACAATATAATCGTTTCCATTGAATGTTCATTGTGTACACACTTATAATCTTCCGAAGCGATATGTTGAAACATTTTAAGCCCCAATCATCATCATCATCATCATCATCATCATCATCACCACCACTACCACCACTATTATCACCATCATGTGCCTTGCTGCACGGCGATGGCGATCATGGCCCTCCGTACGAATCTGTCCCTTGTCGCTGCAAGTACATCTCCTACCCTCTCTGTGCTCAGCCACCTTGCAAGTCCGTCCAATATTTTCTCCCTGGGTCTACCTGGTGTTCTCTTTTCCTCTCGCTTTCCTGTTCTGACCAGGTGCTCTAATTCCCCTCTCCTAATAAAATGTCCCATCAATGTTGTTTGTTTTTTCTTCCTAATATTCGTAAAGCTTTAGATTTGGAATATATCGTTGTGTACCTATGCTGTTTTCAACCAAATAAACCGACAAAGTTGAGTATACAGATATACCCGAACGTGAGACATCCGGGATTCCGTTTTTTTACACGCTAGCACGCTCGTATGTATATGGCGAGATAGCGAGTGGAGAGGACGAAAGAGAGACAGAGAGAGAGAAAGAGAGAGAGAGAATGAGAGAGAGAAGAGAGAGAGAGAGATTGAAACTGAGGGGGGGTATTGAGGAAGAGAGAGACTGAGGGAGGAAGAGAGAATGAGTGGAATAGAGAGATTGAGAGAGAGAGGGAGGAGAGAGAGAGAGAGAGAGAGAGAAAGAGTGAGTGAGAGAGAGATTGAGAGAGAAAGAGAGAGACTGAGGGGAGAGATATTGAAAGATAGAGAGACTGACGGACAGAGAGAGACTGAGGTGGAGAGAGATTAAGAGAGACAGACAGACAGACAGACTGACTGACAAATGGACAGATACAGATAGAGAGAAAAAGGGAGAGAAAAGAGAGAGAGATAGACAGACAGACAGATAGACAGACAGACAGACAGACGAACAGATGGACAGATACAGTGTGAGAGAAAGAAAGAGACACACAGACAGAGAAAAAGAGAGGGAGAGAGTGATAGAAAGAGAGGTAGGGAGTGAAAGGGAAAGGGAGAAAGAAAGAAGAAGAGGGGGAATAGAGAGAGAGAGAGAAAG